>WOFM01000240.1:0-375000 GCA_011428145.1 Ericerus pela
TACACTACTTTAGTACCAATATTTCAGATACTTGGCTCTGTAAATAAAATACCGTGACTATTCCTTCAAAACAATTTAAAATACCTGCAACCGAATATTACGAAAATATGTGAATATTGTCATAATATTCAGAGACCCAAATAGGCTGGTCCTTCATTCACATACCCTGAATAGGTATATAAACAAGACAAAGTTTAGTGTACTGTTTTTAATAGACAGTCTTCGTACAGTCTCCCAATACTCAATCAGATTATCAGGGTTTGAAATATTATTTAATGTACTTGTGTTGTACAAATCATTATTTTATTAAAAGTGTTTAATTAACCTTTATGTTTGAAATATTTTATAAAGTCTCTCAAAAGTTAAAGTCCACAAATATGTGAACATTTTCAAAATTAATCGTAACTTTTTTTTGGTCTTGTAATTTCATGAATATGCATTCCTTTTTATCAAAAACGATTCCTTTGTCATTCCTCGGCGCTTCAAAAATCTTTATCTCTTACGTTTTTCCCAATTCCAATTCTATTCTATCACCTACAGCATATTTTTCCTTTTTCACTTCCCTCCTATCCAACAAAACTTCGTCCGTGGAATTAGACAATAAAATTCTATATGTATTGTAATCAGTTTACCACCACTTTTCTCTTTTAACTGACAGTTAAGTGATTTTGTACTTGAACTCTAACTTTTTTTCTGTCAGTCTTAACTTACTTCAATTTTTATGTTTGTAATGAAAACAACATGTTCCTCCGTTTTAGTTTCTCGTGTACGTTTTTCTTTTTTTGTAATAATATATGATATGTATTTAACATAAAAATGTGTTGATTTTTCTACGGGGCAATGGGAGAAATTTGGCGATGTAATAAAATGGTACGTGGTTAATTGCTGATCTGGTAAGTCCTATCATGGAATTAAATACAAGTGCAGTGAAAAAGGTATATCAAAATTGCCTATACATGGCATAATTTCAAGTCCAAGGATACCTGGCAGAGCTATCTGATCAGGCTGTGATAATTCTGTGGCCACAGTCCTGTACAGGTGAGTTTACCAAAGTCAGTGATCTCGTGGAATTTTGAATTGTAAAATTTTGTAAGGACTGAAAGGAGATTGCTGTAGAGGCCCCCCCTGGCATACCACATTACAGAGATATTGATATTCTTTCTGGTATTAATATTTCGTGTATGGTGTAACATCTAAAGTTGTCTAAAATTGTACTAGTAAACCTCTTTTATGCCGTTACAGTGTTGATAATTATTTTTAAAGTTTCTTCTGAACCAACAAAAAAAGTTATGTCATCCTAGAATTGCCAAAATGTTGTCACAACAAAACTTGACTACAAAGAATTTTCATTTATATTCAATAGCCAAAACTGTAAAATAGTTATTTGTGATACAAGTGTGAAGTAGGTGATTGCAATACAAGTGTGATCCTTGCAGCATGAGTAGCAATCACTTACTTTGCTAGAGTGTCCCATCTTATTTTTTAAAAGCCCCCTCTCTCAAAAACAAACAAAAAAAATAGAGAAAAATAAAAATTTTGGTAACATGTAAACATACACGCAAAAAGTATCACTCCTTCAACCAGAAGTTGTGGCACGGTGTTTAAGGCACTAGCTTTCAAGTATGGAGGTTAGAGGTTTGATCCCCAGAGCAGAGAAACTTTTATTAATTAAAAATAAATAATAAAACACTGTATCAAAAAAAAAAGTGAAGGTAATATTAAATTGTATTGTAATGCTTGATGAGACTTAGTGCGGATGTGTATGAAAAAACAAGTCACAGTGTTTAATAATGTAAAAAAGATCAAAGTGCCCATGCTTGAAAATGATGTTTAAAAATAGTGTTATGAAATTTTCTTTTTCACATACAGTTAAAGAGGAATGAAAACATCTGTATTTAAGGTAGGTGTTGAAAAAAGTATTTTCATAAATCCTTACTATTTTATTTCATATTCCTCTCATCTGATTAGTACAATAATATTTCTAATTCATTAACACACATGCACTTAATTATGGTTCATCATTGTTTGATTATGTGTACCCACTAATGGGTTAAAATTCTTCGATATCAAATTTGTTATCATTCGATTAGTAAACTACCAATATTGTGATCGTTATTTGATTTAAGCATTTCATTTTCTCTTCTTAAGTGCTTCTTCTTAGGAGATATCACTTCCCAGAAGGCTATCTACACATTATCAGTACAGGAAAGGCTATACATTGAAAGTAGATAACTTCAAAGAACACTTTCTGAATGCTAGCGAAGATACAGTTATGAAACATCACCTTTTATACTCGTTAGTTTTCCCTTGTTGCAACAGCAACTAGAACTTGCATTATTCTATGTATCTTATTAGGTCATGCACCCTTTGAGAGAGCCTAGAATTTTATTGTCATTCCAACATCATTGTGACTTCATGTAATGAAAGCTGAGCTTTCTTATCACATCTAGTGTGAGTGAATACGTAGCCTTCTTCACATTTGGCTAGTTTTCATACTACAAGCCAACTAATTGGAGTAGAATTCTGTTGACAATTTAAGCAACTACGTCGTTTTAATAGTTTAAACTTCAATTTGGTGAATCGTCATGTAAAATTTTAATGAAATTTTTCGGGACAATCAACCTGGTTAAAGCTAACTGTAATGGCTAAAAAGGCGTAGTGACTTTCAACTGTCAAAAGAATAGTACTTCAAACATCTGGCTAGTAGCTAGAAAACTGGCAAAGTGTGAACAAGGCTCATGTTGAGTTGGACATTCAGGTGCAGTCATTCTCGTTAAAGGCCACTTGTTAGACAGTCATTTTTAAACTTGATTCTGATATTAAAGGCATTTATCTTACACCTTAATGTATGTTGGGTGTTTAGGTAAGTTGGGTTGTTTCTATTGCTTTTTTTTTTCTCAAATAAAAAAGAAATTATTGTACACCTTATTTTATATTATTTAAAAAATTCGAACTCACCTAACTTTGCCTTAACAAATCTTCATATAAAAATTTATTTCAGTCCCATTTTTTTATTTTTTTTCGAAGTCCGGCAAAGTATGAAAAAATGCCAGAAACAAAGCTATAATAAAATTTCTGGCAGCTCAAAGTCTCGTTATCTTTTCCTCAAATAAAAATAGGTCGAATTATTTTTTTGTTGTTCTTGACAACACATATTTTTGAATTTTTTGGAGAGAGACTTCCAGGATTTGGAGTATTAGCTGAACAATGCAGTTTCGCCTTCAGACATTGCAGGTGAACATCTTCAAATCTTCAAAATTAACATTATTGCCCAAAATGAAATGGGGAATAGCTGCTATGTATGTACCAGTAACATATATACAATGACCAGTGTTCATGCTTTCGCCATTCATCCATTATGAAATATTGAGCTTGCACCTCGGTCTGGAGCGAATGGTAATTGAAAACTGTTCACCAAAAAGCTGTGCGTGAGAACCACCACAAACCTTTTTATATTTTCGCCTCATATCATATCATCATGCCGAAAATTTGCCAACCTTTTGTTTGTGTAACTCCATAAATTTTATGATTATTTATCACATGTGATTTTGCATTGGATGATATACATTTTCCCAAAAGTAGTGCACAAATCCCCATGATTTTCATAATCAATCTTGGACGTTGGGTCAAGCCCGATTCTTACTTTTACTTTCGCACGTGCAGAGGATGTCCAATTCAAATCAGATCAAGCAACTGTAACTCTTGTTTCCTAACCGAAATAAAATTTCACACCATTTTGTTCGAGGGTTTCCGCCAGTTTGCGTAGGTAAAGTTTGTTTTTCAATTATTTTCCTCTGAAAAAGAAACTTTTTTTTTTTTTTTTAATGAGTGTTAAGACTACCTGAATAAGTACATATTTCAATAAAATTCTTTAAAAACTCCAGACCGAGAACCCTGTAAATCCGTTTTTCGATAGATTTTTAGGCCGCCAAGATACGGGATGATAACGACTGAAATAAAATTGACCATAAATCTTTTTCCTATCTAACACTTTAGGGAAGTCGAACATTAATTTTTCCAAAAAAAAGGACAGAAAAAAACCACTTTCTCGGAGAAAATTGATGAAATATAACGTTACTAATGAGAGTAAACGAAGAACTGTAACAATATGGCACTGACAATTAGTAATTCGTTCAGGAGTTACTGCTTTTAGATCTGATTTTAAGTCCTAATTTGCATATTTGTATTTTTATTTCTTTTCATCATTATTATTACGTGTTAAAATATAGAAACAAGCTGGGGAAACGATATTATTATCATATTTCAACATTATTTTTAATTCTGTTGAGTAGAAGGATGGTTTTTGGATAAGAAATAACTCGATTTAAGATATTGATTGTTGGCTGGAAGATTTGGGAGGGTATTTCGAAGATTGGGGGTGTTAAACATACACATAATTACACTCGTGACTTCAGCAAATTACTCGAGCGTTAAAATTTGAAAATCAAGCAACATTTTTCATCAACGTTAGGTATAGAGCAGTACCTATTTTTAACTGTAACTGTCATCTTATTATTTGTACCAAAAACACAACAAACCGTTGACAAACAGAAAATAAAAAACGTTAGGTTAAAAACGAGTTTTTAAAAAATACGCTTTTGTAATTTGAAGAAGAAAGTAACGGCGAAAGAGAAAATAAAATTTCTCACTTTTTTTTCGGAGACAGAAACAAACAAAAATTGAAAAAACAACTGATAAAAACGGATACAAGTGTATGTGTGCGTGTGTCGCAACACGTAAAAGCCGCGCTGAAGTTGGTCATCCGGTGTACTTCAACAAAATGAGTGAGTAGAATAAAAGTGTATAATATAAAAAAAAAAGAATCATAATTCTGGATCACTGCCGCACATTTTTAAAGACGTACGAAGCAAGATTATACTTTCAATTTGATAATGAATGAAGTAAATACCGTACGAACAGATGTAAGAGTGGGTGGTGAAAGTGACGCACAAAGAACAAATAAATGTGATTTAGAGGGTACACACCAACACAAAGACATCAAAAATACAAGTCTTTACACGGCGGAAAAAATGAGGAAAAAACATGAGAAACGTACGAAGGAAAATTGGTAGGACGAAATGCTCGCAGTAGACGGTTTGATAATTCGAATAAAATTCTTCTCCAGCGGCTGAAATTCAGACGAACAGCGACTGACGCTACAGGCACACACAACGTTCTCTATAAACGCATTTAGCTTTCGCGCCAACATCAAAAGTCACACCTGACAGAAAAATGCGTAACGCGTGGACCTACTCACAAAAAAAATATAGAGAGAAAAATTCTGCGCGCGCGCGTGTGTGTGTGTGTGTGTGTGTGTGCGTGTGTGTGTGTGTGTGTTTGGGTGGGTGGGTGAGTGGGCTAAATAAAGGAAAACATAAAGTAAATAAGTAAACACTAAAAACTGGCTAACGTCGAGGAAACTGCAAAAGAAAAGGATGAACTAATTAAATTAATATTTCCGCAGGAGGCGTGTTGCTGACAAATTTGATCGTTGAATCACGCCATCGCTTTTCCTCTACAAAATCTTTCTCTTCAAAAGGTAGCGTTTCTTTTATGACAAATTTGCAGCATCGCACACAGTCGACTACTCTGTTCGCTACAGTTTATACTCCTACAGTCTGTACACCGAATACTGTCTACAGTAAACGCCAGCCAGTCTTCCACTTACAACGTATACTACATATATTTCGTATCCAACGGCTACATACACTCAGATAACTCACGACACGAAATTCTTTTACACCGTTTCGTGTATGGATACGTTTGCAGACACCAAAGAGAGGAAAAAAAAATGCTTACGTCTTTCTCAAAGGATCTACGAGAAGAAAAGAGAGAAAAATCTGCAATGGAGCAGTCGTTTGGCAGGATAAGAAAACAGGAAAAAAAAAAAAAGAAAAAGAAAAAAGGAACCATTTGAATAATGCCTAGCGGGCCTCTACGTGCTTCTCCTTTTTTCATCAGCATAAACACACGCGAAAGGATTATTAAATGTAATATCTTAGGCGTACTACTAAAGAAGGATTTCATCTTCAATACTACAGAGGGGGGCATGAGTAGAGGGGTGGAAGCATCCGAGTCACTTTTGCAGACGTGAAAAGTGAAAATATTTTACGAAACTAACAGACGTCGAAATGTCGAAAACGTGAACCGAACTCCTCTTTTGGGTGTACAAACTCAAGGAGGAAATTTTCAAATCATTAGCGCTAACGACGCGAAAAAACACAAAATAGAATACGTAGTTTTGTAGCTGTTTTTTTCGAAACAATGCCCATCTCTTCCAAAATAGATCGTACGACTTCAGGGCACATATCTTTGTTTAATAATTTTAATCACTTCTTCGCCACCACAGTAGCGATGCAGCAATATCGATATATACATATACGTATACGAGCTTGATATCGATGAACTGTTGAAAATTGATGAGTCAAGGACCTCGGATGACGAACAAAAAGACGTTTAAACTCAGTCATGCTGTAGAAGTAGTAAGTACACTATGTTTTATGTAAAACGAGTATAACAATCTGTATGATAGTTTAAGGAGCGATACAGAGTTAGGCGAAGGTTCCCGATTGGGTACGATTAGATTGAATAAAGTTGAACGAGTGGGAAAGTGTTACCATGAATGAGAGAGTTTAAGAAAAGATTAAGTGTTGTTCATCAGTGTGGAGAGAAAAGGATTGGTATAGGTACCCAACAAAAATACTGTTAAGTACCTGCAAACTTGGCTCAAATGCCTTTATTTTCGAATTTTCAGTAGCTGAAGACTTTTTTTTCTTGCAAAAATATCGATAACTACATTGATATGAAACGTTTTCGATATGATTTTTTTCATCAATTTTTTTGCTCAAAGAACAGATTTTATTTCGTTTTTTTCCCACTCGGGACTAGACCTTCTTTTATTTAGGTGTCTACGTACCCAGCAACCGTATCTCGCTAATGTTAATAAAACGTGCCATGATTATGAAACCCCCTAGATGAGCAGTAGATATTTTTTTGACTGTATTCAATCCGTTAGTCTTGTGAATCCGAAGCTATTTACGACCTTGTTGCCAGTCGAGCGAAATCAAGTCAAATCTACGCTCATTTACGAGTTTTACAACAATAATGTTGACACAGACTTTCGTGTTTACCCGGGTATCCGTACACCTTCGTCCCTCTATATGATCGAAGAACTCGACGTCTGGAGGCTTGAAAATGAGTTGATTGAGCCATCTTTCTTTTAGAGAATGGTATTTTTCGATAAGAATTACATTACTCGTAAATGTGAATGATTTTTTTACAGTAAACGATATTTTACCAAGTTTGCTTGCGAATGGGCATTAAAATAGACCTCGCAAAAGGATTTAGGGGTGGGGATGATGAAAATTCTCTACGGTAGAATTATTACGAATGAAGAGCCTTTTGATGTACAAAGCTCAGAAAAAGAACTGAATTTTTAAAATGAAAATAGTAAAAAAATAAAAATAAAAATAAATTATATTGCTTTATGTTTCAGGAGATTTCTTCACTCATGCGAGCAAAGTTCTTATGAGTTGTTGTAGGATGCGACCATCCCCTAAAATTAAAATCAAAATTTTTTCGTATTTTTCCCTAATAATAAAATTCAAATAAAATTAAAAATAAAATACACGCATTTTGAAACGCCGTGAGCATCTTCAGCTAGGCTAAACTATTAGCCTAGCTACGTAGCCTAAGCGTTTTTTTCCTCTCCATCAACTTTTCGGTCTTTTCTTACCACCATCTTACTTTTAGTGGTGGTAATGTTACAATACAACTGAGGTTGTTGGAAATTCCCCTGCATTTTGTAATATTATGAACTCTGTATAGATTTCATCCTTTGTTTTGTCATCGACCATTACTGGTCGATTTATTTTTCATCTTCTTTTCGTAAAGACTTAAACTTTTAATATATTTTTATTTTTTTTATAATGGTTTAATTTTATATTCGCGGGCATCGGGCCGCTCGAGACAATTAATTGAGGTAAACTCAGGCTGCTATTTTCAAAAAAAGACGTCTTCTTGGAATACTCAGCTATGAGGTAAATTTTTTTCAATTCATCTTTTTTTTTTCTTCCCTGTTGCATAGTATAAAGCGGTTCAATCGATCACCTGGCTAGCTGAGCAGGTCTTGGGCCCTTAATTTGCATCTTCACCGAATTCTGTTGGTGGAGATGCTCTCGGAACACTCAATTGAGTGTATTTTTAATTATGGGAAACTGTTAGGTTTTGTATTGGGCTGGATTGAGACAACCAGGGTCGCATACCACATTGCAAATGTAACAATTAATTATAATCGTATCAAGTATTATGTCTGGGAAGAAAACTACAGTGGTTTATGGGCAATTGAATTTAATGTTTGCAACGAAAAACAATAGGTAAATGGTTTGCACTTTGCAACGTTTACCTGTAAACTTTACACGCAGAAAAATGTAACTATTTTAATTTACATCTCTACATGCCAACCTTGATTACAACAGCATGGGTAGTTTAGCTTTTCGAGGATTATGAGAAAACTAATCGAGGAATAGGGCTGAATTTTGAGTGTCTGGTAAAAATGTTAAGATGGCACTAATGACTTTTCCACAAGAAATACCGTGTGAATCGGTAAAACAATTGGAAAGATTCTGGTCTTGGTTGGTTTGTAAATAGATAGGCTAACAAATAAAACTGATAATGAATACGGTACAAGTTTGATTTAGTTTGGTTGGCGAATTTCTTTCATCATGGATTCACGAGCACACGTTGTCACGCCAGAAACCTCACGACTGAGGGGTAAGACACAACCTTGCCTATATGTCTTTTTCGGTAAAAATAATATTATTAGACGTGGAAAACATTTTTAAAAAACTATAGTTAATTACTTTGCGAAAAAGGTCACAGAAATTGCAGGAATACCTATCGCTTTTTTCATCGTCTGACGAAGAAATGAATTAATCAACTTGTGTGAACGTACTTATATTGAAATAAAATAAAATACTTGTACTCATAAGAAAATGTGGAGCTGTAATCACAGTACGTTTTGATTTTAGGATATAATACATCGAAATGCGTATTTTTTTCCTTTGTTATAATTCTCATTTTGTTGTTAAGGTGATATTTTATCCAATTTCGAACGAAATTTAGAAACAGCACATCCACACGTAACACAGACATTAAAGGACAAACAGAAACTAGTAGAAAAATAAGCATCCGAAAAAAGGAAACAGAAAATTTTGGCTTTTCTAGCATCGCCGTAGCCGAAGGGGCAAATGCGGACATTGCCCCCTCCTGATCATTGCATTTTCCCCCAACGAATTTACAAAAAAAAAAAACATATACATATATAAAAGAAAATAGTGTGTTTTACTAATTCAGTTATGACTGTAGTTTTTCAAAAGTATTTTTAAAAGTTAGTTTTTACAATTTCACGAGAAAAAAATTTTTTAGATACATTTCTGCATTTAAGCTTGCCTCCCAAGAAATCTGTTTGCCCCTCCTGAAACAATGACTTGACTACGGGCCTGTTTTCTGAATTTAGCAACTATTAGTATGAAAATCTGGTTCGAAATTATTGAATTTAGCCTGCCTAGAATTTTTAACGATTTACGGTCGGCCATTCCGTATTGTCTTAGAGGAAAGTCATACTGAAAAATCATTAATCCAATGCTACAAGGACTGAGAAACGTTAATAAAAAAATAGAATCGTCTTAAAATAAGCAATAAAAAATGCACTAAAAAGTGAAAAATAATTCTTTTAAAATTTCTTCAACAAGATGTAGGTCTGGGGACAGGAATTATTGCAGTCAGCGCTAATTAAGAAGCTTTGTCATAAAATTGGAAGCGATTGACGCATGTATAAAGTCTACATACGGTAAAGGAAAAGGGCACCGATTTCAATAATTACAGTCCCTAGACCTACATCTTGCTGGAGAAAATTTATAAGAATTATTTTTACTGCATTTTCTATTATTTTTTTTTAAGTCGGTTCTATTTTTTGAAAAAAATTTTTTTCAACGACCTTTCTAGCGTTAGCGGTAAAATATTACTTTAGAATATTTAAAGGTAACTCAAAAACTACCTCATCGATTCTGTAAAAAATTTAATAGGACCACCATGGGATCATCCTTCATCATTTGAAAAAAAGTTCATCAAAAGAGGTACCCAGTTTGAGAAAATACGCTGGAACAAATATAAAAATATATATACATATATTCGGATCAAATTGATAACCTCCACCTTTTTTTTTTCGAAGTCCGTTAAAAATTGTACATCTCTGTTCCGAGTTTAAAGGGCTGGAGATGGCTTCTCAGGAACCTTCATTACGAATGTGTATCCAAGGACACAATTTATGTTTTGACTACCATTTCAACCCCGAAAATGAACACATTTGAGAATAACAAATACACTATATTATGGAATTCACAGTTCTTCGAAACGAAAAACAAAATAAATGAAAAAAAAATGGTTAATAATAACAGTATCATAACAAAAATTAAATTCAGTTCAGTCTCGAAAAAAACTGCTGAAAATGACTAAATCTTCTTTGGAATATTACTCTTCGATTAGCTTATAAGAAATGAAGTTTCTCTCGTCGGTCTATTAAATCCTACTATTTTAAAAATATAAAACGGGTAATCTTTCGAATTCTACACTGATTCGTATAAAATGCACTGACAAATTATTGGAAATCCTTAATCTGCGAATGTGACACCAGATTATGAGCCGGTATCATAAATGAACGGGAGGTCGCAGCAAAAGAGCTAAATGCTGCTTGCTGCCAATTCAAATCTCGTTAAGTCAGCCACCATACTCTGACCCGTGTGCCTGTAACACTGTACATCATTACCAGCACAACGGACACGCAGACACACAGTCCCACACATACATATTACACAGTGACAGGATTCTAAATAGCATTGGATTACTGCATACACAAATGACAGTACAACGCTACGCTACGCTACCGCCTGGTCTTCGACAATCATCATTCTTCACCTCGCGAATCATTTATCACACGCTAAATGCGACAAACCGATGTAGGCAGCCGGGGGAAGACGAAAGCGAGTACGAAGAAGGAAAATGGCGGGCAAGGTAGCAGATGAGGGCGTGAGGTAGCAAAGATGAAAAGGTAACGATAATACGAAAATGTTGGCATGTCCTCCTTTGATTTCAGTTGTCGACACAGGGTGCTCTCATTTCTCACCCCGTATCCTTCTGCTCATTTCCACATGTGAGGCGCGCGATACGCTTAAATTTAGTTGCTCGCTGCAGCATCCATAATCGACGCTTGAAGAGGAGAAGGGAAGAGAAAAAAGAAGTGAAAAGTACACTTGGCAGGTGGTCAATGAAAAATGACGCGAGTCTAATAAGGGCGCGTTTGTCCATTTTCTCAGCGAGGAGATAGGCGAAAAAAAAAAGATTCCACATAGGGAAAAATCTGGAGCGAGCGGAGAGGAGAGGAGCTGGAATTGAAGATTTCGTGGCGACTGTGGCCGGAGGCGACGGCGGCGTTGTTACACTCCGGAAATCCGACGAAGAAGGAATGATAAAAATTCGGTACCTACAGCCTACACTTTCGGTGCGTCTACTGTCGATTTTACGATTTTTTCCCCGAATATATATGCATCAGAGTGGGCGGAGGGGAGACGATTTTCAAAAATAAATACAAACATAATGGCCTACGTCGTTCATCGTCTTGTCTTCATCACCGCCGAGGGAGCTGGCAGAATGGAGGAACTCAATAAAATAGTTTTTCCAGGGCTTTCGCGGAAATATCAACGCACCAAGAAGCATCTTCCTCGTTTTCCCCCTCCACCCTATACTATGGTAGACTCGTGATGATGGTTTGCCCAAACACCGAATTTATTATCGTTTATACAGTATTTTTTCCTACTTTCGCCAACTTTTTTTTCTCTTTTCAACTCGTTAATCTTCTTAATTGACGTCGGTTTTGTATTTTCATACGTAAACACGAACGATGGAGAAAAATGAAAATTATGTCGACGAGCGAAACGACGGACATAATACAAGAAGGAGGGAGGAAGACATGAGAAAAACATAACAGAGGGTATTTTACGCATTTCGTACGGGGGAAGGGGCAGAAGAGAGAGCTCGAAAAATGAAGGGAGGTGCACACTAAACTGGCGAATAAATAAATAACAAAAAATACGACAAGCTCGAAAGATATTAATAGAAATTTTTCGAAATTCGAAATCGATTTTCGAAACATTGGTCAAATTGTACTCGGCTTGTTCTCTGTCTACATCTTTCCCGTAGGAGGCTCTCGCCAGAATTTGTCGATTTGCTTAGACTATTTAAAATCGAGTGAGTTAGTGAAGTTTGGGACTGAGACTAAAATAGTTTTTCATTTCATGAAAAATTATGACTATTGACATAAAATCAGAAATTCATGTATATTATTATTTATATACACACAAGCCCAGAAACGCAGCTTCTTTGAGTTGTGTCAACCCTAGATTTTTGCTGGGATAGTTCGATATAAATATCGAGCAAACTGGGTTTTCTAGCGAAGCATTGCTGCGCTGGAGTTTCTTATTTTTCTATAATTAATTATGTGATAATTAGTGCTACTTTTTAGTGTACTACTTGCGCCTTGTTTCTTTTTCTCTCGGGACCAGCCATCCAGTAGGTTTTTCAATAAACAATTTTGTTTTCCATTTATACGCCATGTCTCTCCATTATTGATTTTTTTTCAACCAAATATTTTTGACCTATTCTGCGTCTCAAAATTTCGGAGGGTTAATGAGATAGCCAAACCCTATTTTGGTTTCTTCTCTCACTTTCACACTCTTATCACCTGGTTTATGGCACTCATTTTGATGACATCACTCACTCCTATAGTTTAGTTTCTACTGTTTTATACTTACCTAATTTTAACCATCGCGACGCACATTTATCTTTTACAATTTATTACTTTTTTTTGTGTATTAAATGTTCGCTATATTTTGCTTTCTATTACTTTGTTCTTAATTTTGCTTTGCTCCGCTTGAGGTTGTGAATTTTTGCTCCGCCGCTTTATGCTAATTATTACCTATGTTGATTTTGAATCCGTTTTCGTTACTTTTTCTTTTGCAGCTGCTCCACTGCTTCAACTTGTTTGCCATTGCTGATTTGCTACGTCTACTAATAATTTTGCAGCGACCAATAATTGGGGCTTGGTGGAACAATGGGACCAATTGAATGGTATAGAAAGAGAAAAATATTTACGAATTATCTCTAAAATTTACTCGGATAAGAATGTTTCTTCTTCGAACGAGCTAATAAGGTGCTTTTATCGCCAAGTGAAAGACTATTCACCCAAAGGAATTTACAAACGATACGACCGTGGAGAAAAAAAAAAAAATAAGAGCGGAAGGGGTGAAAACGAATTCAAACTCGAAATTTTTCCACGCAACAACAAAAATATCTCTCGTATTTTACTATATTAATTTTATGAAAAATGTAAAATATTTTTTCCATCGTTTTTGAAGTTAGGTTTGCAATTTTTATGTGAAAAATATGTGATGTTCATAACGATTCGAGAACAACAATCGGTAGGTAGCGAAACAAAAAGACACCGAATAAAAATTCTTCCTTTTATCTCTTTTCTTTTTTTTTTCCACACGAAAAATTCTTCAGTGGGCACATATTTCGTTAGATTACACTAACCCGCTAAAGGAATCGTGGGTGGCATAAATGCTGGGACAGTTAATAGATTTGGACCTCGTGAAAAATATAATTTTTCAGCTTTACCTACCATTATATGAAAAATAAAAAATAAAATAAAATAAAATAGACCTACCTTAATGGTGGAAGTTTTCATCAAGTTAGATTCAGTGTACACTAGTCTTGCCCATATCTACCTGTAGAAAATAATTCCTACACCTTAAGTTGAGACTACACCAACAGTTCTGAGTAATTGGTACAAACTGAATGTTCAACATTTTAGTTTTGTATGAGAATATAATTTATAATACCCTTAGGTACCTATATACATGTAAGACATAGTAGATGTATATATGAATGATATAAATGAAGCAGTAAAATACATAAACAATTTGATTATTATGCGTATAGGGTCTTCGACATAGATTTTCCTTACATATGTGCAAATCTAATAGAAGTTTGATGCCTATTCGTTTAGCAATTTTCTAGAAAACTGGAAAACAAATTTGATTCGCGGTTTTTAAGAAAACTACATAAGGGATCGGGCTGAAATTTTCAGGATAGATTGTCATTATGTGAGTACAGATTTGGTTGAAGTTTGGTGTTATTGGTTCAGAAATTTTTGAGAAAAATATTAAAAAAAATGAAAAATTTCTGGAGAAAAACAAGTTGACTGTGTTGCTTGAAGCATCTTTTTCTTATTTACGGTGCAAGAAGTTGCAAGCGTCTTTTCTGCGTTGCATTAATTTAGGATTTTAGTTTTTTTTTTTCATTTTATTAATTTTTGTTTTAATATTGTATCTAGATGAAAACTGGCAAATTGAGTTTTCTAACGATGTACTGCTACGCTAGAGTTCTTTTAAAGTTCAAATCGTCAATTTCAAATGGGAAAAATAAAAAATTGTATTCATGATTAAAGATGCTACTTAAAATGTTTTGGCACTTATTTTTACCGGGCAAATGATGTATCAGTTCAAAGATTTCTCTTTTATTGCTATCCTTTTGCCACGATATTTTTAATGAAATTTTTCGGTCAGGGGAGAGAGCAGGGAATTATGTATGTATAGTTATCGATAAATGAAAAGTTCGATCGTTCTCATCCCCAATGGGAGTATTCAAAATCTAATTATGGGTTCTTAGTATCCATTGGTAAGATTGGCGTTCTCAGAAAATTGTTAGAAATTCATAGCCAAAAATTTCATTTCAGGAAATTGCCCATCACAGGGAAAAAGTATGTCGTATTAACTAATACGGATTGATACGTCATGATTTGATACTGATACACATGGACCCCTAATTTTCTAGATTCTTTAGATCACTATTTTTGATGCGTTAATATACGCAATGTTTTAATCGAGAAAATACTACGGTAGGTGTCTTTTTGATACGAAAACAAGTGCAAAATTTCGAGTACCTTTTAATAACAAGTTGTTTGATTTCGAAAAGTGTACAACTAGTTCTCTGCGGAAACTGATCGATTTTTCATTTTGAATCATCAAGAAAGTTTTATGTCTCAAAAAGTGCCAAATTTTCGGATTAGATGCGATAAGTTCTGAGGAATAGTTTTCTTCTAAAGATATGACTGCATTATTTTGTACCACATATCCATAGTATCATCATTTATTTTTTATCAAAGAAGTTCTTTAAATTCTACTATTTGATGTATCAGTTTTATGAGTTTTTCTTACACGCAGAACTGACACAGAATCAAAACACTGTAGGATTGGATTGAGAACTAACCTCAAACAGAACTTACCCCAAATCAAAATTTTAGATCAAACTATTTTTTGCCTCATAGAATTTTGCTTGTTATTGACAAGAGAACTTCAAAGATAAGCAATCAATCGTTATACTTGTAGCAACATGGCCATACTTATCAATTCCAAAACCTTACATCAAGCACCCACAAAATTGAAGCCAAACTAAATCATAATTCAGCGTAGAACGATCAACAACAACGAGCCTTCTTGTTGTTTCCAAAATAAATTCAGTTCGGTCAAAATGTTCCAAAATAAATCCAAGGTAAGTATTTTGGTGGAAAGATCGTTATTACGGATACGAAAAATACAAATAAAAAACTGGAAAAAAATAAAAATAAAAAGCGTGTGCCGGACAGCATCTCTAGGAATTCAATTTTCGCAGCTTTAAATTTACGTTATTAAACGCGACTTTAACCGAATGGAGGGAGACAAAAAAAAGAAAACGTGTAGCCTATAGTGAAAAAACGGAGAAAGGGAAAGCGGTAAACTTTTTCCTGGTTCATCGGATAATACAATTTTTAGTTACTACTCTGAAAAAAAAAAAAAAAAAAAGTTCGCTCTTTATGCGCATTTTGAATCAGATAAACGGCGCGAGTGTTAAAGGAGAGAAAAAGTAGAAAGTTTTGACCAATTTTTCGTAGGTACTTCAAGCAGCAGTTATCCACAGAGCGTTACCAACATTATGCGTTTAGTCTCGAGACTTTTCGACTTGAGCAGATAAAATG
This sequence comes from Ericerus pela, assembly GCA_011428145.1. Taxonomy (NCBI): domain Eukaryota; kingdom Metazoa; phylum Arthropoda; class Insecta; order Hemiptera; family Coccidae; genus Ericerus; species Ericerus pela. The sequence goes on from WOFM01000240.1 coordinate 16,130, forward strand.
GAACAACATAGGGAAAAAGATAGACGGTTGAAGGGCTGTTTGGAATTCACTTAGATTATCGATAAATAAGAGCTAAGGTAATGTGGTCGTATTGTGTAGTGGTACAGTGCTCGGCTTCCTAGTCAAAAAGTTGCAGGTTCGGGACGCAGTTTTATAAATATGCATACATATATGCATGAATACAGACTTTTTCCTGGTACACGATTGAAAGTTTTCCAATTTGTTTACCACCAAGTGTTATAAAACAAGAAAACCATGAACGAAAGGTGAAGAGAAAATCTAGAAAAATTATAGTGTATTACTAAAAATCAACACTGAATCTTACACGTGAATACAGAACGAAAATACTGATTTTGTGGAAATCTCATTACCTTCAAAGAATTTCCATGAAAGCTCTCGCTAAGTTTTTCATTCTGGGCCCAGAAACATCTATCCAAAATCCAATCTGTACCTAAGTATGTTCTACTGCGATTACTTTTTATGATGATATGAAACAAAGTTTAGAAATTGATTTCATCCAATCTAGACAGACCATATAACAAGAAAAATGAATTTGCAAAGTATTTTCAGATTTTCTTCTGTTATTCAATGTTCTTGGGCGATGTTTCATTCCTTCCACGTACAAACAATGTTACACAACAATGAGACAAATATGAAGTTCAAAGAGCAACACAACAACCCTTAATGATTCCGAATTTCAGGTTTTTGATCGCATAAAATTGTTTAAATTTGCGTTTTTGGCTCCATATCACCTATAGATCAGATTTCAAAGGCTGAAAATTTGTCCTTTCATTGTTATAACGAAGTACGTGAAATGAATTCATTTACCGTTACTTGGCATTTTGTGGCAGCCTGGAGCCTAATTTTGCAACCGTTTGCCTAGTTTACAGGGCGTCTATTTTCATTTGTAATAAACTAATATTTTTCTCTCTCTCCCTCTGACGGCGCCACGACATATGATGCTGTATCAAACATGTGCAGATTAATTCAGTTTTACTATAATTAAACGCCTGCAGTAATTCAACTTCAACGAGACAGCTAATTTTTTGGCTGATTTTGTTCCAGATATCATGATTATGACAGATTGACGAAAGAAATGCAAAATTAGATGAAATAATAGGGCTTAAAAAAAAGAAGAAAATTAACAAACGACAGCCTAGAATTGAAAGAAATATCAGTAAATGTAGCAGTACGAAGGTGGAGAAGAAAAAGTTGAAAAATAATTATCACAATAAATTGTCGACAAACATTTATTTGCACGAATTCCCTTCATCTTAAGTCCCAACAAACATATCAGGTTTGCAATGATCTCTCCCCCCTTTGGTGCTATCTCCGCCAGGGAAGTTCATATACCACAAAATTAATTTTTTTTGCAAATATCCCACAGGTTATCATGTACAGGGGAAAAAAATAACAGCAAAAATTATTCTTTATAAAATTTTACTCAAAAAAGTTTCATATAAATTTTTCATAAAGTGAAACATAACGCTACCAGAGACGATTAAAAGTTGTGCTACATTTCAAAAAGTGACCATAACATGCATTATATTATGTTAGAGAAAATTGCCCTAACTACTTTTCTTTAAATCTTGTTTTATAGAATTACGACCCATAGTATGTTTTATAAAAACCATTCATGCCAAACATTAAACTATTCTTTAAAGCTGTTCATAAAGAAAAGTACTATTCTGCGATTCAAGCTATCATATAATATACACGGCAGATATTTTTGAAAGTACCACAACTTCAACGGTTGCAGTATGTAATTTCTTATATTTATTGATCAGAATTGATTCTGTCGAAAAAATGTAACCAATGTATAGACACTATTAGAGCTATTTATTTGCGTCACTCTTGCATCAATTTTAAATCCTCTTACGAAGAAGAATGGTTTCCGTAATAGGGCAACATACATAAAAGGATTAACATTGTTAAAAAATGAGCTAATTGTCGCCTCAAAAGCAACGCGTGATTGCGCAAACGACATGTCAAAACACCAACACTTGGAATAAAAAATTTCAGTAATGGTATTGAACTTTACATCATAAATTTTGTAAAGTAAATTTGAATTTTGGTCTCTAGGATCAATTTCGTATTACCAACTAATTTAATATGTTTTTTTCGCAACCTCCTCAACAAAGGTCTCTTGTAAAATAACAATCAAGAGTTGTAAAAAGCTCGTTGAATGAGTTACAGAATTTCACAGTTTCTTTCTTTAATGGATATTCGTCTGCACAGAATTCATATATGGTCGCATGGCCGTTTCCAGGGAAAAAGGGGCCCAAGTTCTTCTAAATTTAAAAAAAAAAATAGTTTTCAAAGAAAAATTCGAGACTACTTTGTCTACTATTTACTTGGCGGGTGTTCTGGGGAATATTTGTATGAGCCACCCCTAACTAAAATCCTGCCTACGCACATGTATGGTCGATGTATTACGAATGTCGTGAATATTATCAAGCGATAATTACAACGCAACTGCACGAACACTAAACTGTAGAGAATAATCCGAAAATTAAAACAGGTAACATTTGGTAATGGAGACGTCTACGGTTCTCTTGCGTCAATATTTCCAAAGAAAACAAATAGGGAGCACCCAATGACTACCTACCACCGTTAAGTCCTGTCGTAATCCTTTGGAACCACGTACTTAATTAACATTCATCGTGTACGCGACCCACTCGCAACAATAATAATAAAAATATTAACCAGTACCTAATAGAGAATGAAAATCTAATAATAATTAATAATAAAATAATACTAATTATATAATAATAAGAATAATAATAAAATAAATAATAAAAGATATAATAAAATAAGATAATAATATCATAATAATAAGAATAATAATAAAAATAAAATAAGAATAATAAAATAAATAAATAATAATATAATAATAATAATAATAATAATAAGAATAATATAAATATAATAATAATAAAATAATAATAATAAAATATAATAATAAGAATAATAAATAATAATAATAATAATAATAATAATATAAGAATACATACAGAATCTAATAATAAATAAAAAAATAATAATAATAATAATACATACTAATAAATACTATATATAATCTAAAATAATAATATAAAATAATAATAATAAGAATATAATAATAATATAAAATCTAATAATACTATAATAATACTAATCTAATAATAAATAATCTAATAATTAATAATAATAAATAATAATAAATAATATAATAATCATAATATATAATCATAATAATAATAATAATTATAATAAAATAATAATAATAATAACTAATAATATATAATAATATAATATAATAAAATAATAATAATAAAATATATATAATAAGCAATAATAATAATAATACTAATCATCTAATAAATAATCATCATAATAAAATAAATCTAATATAATAATAATAATATAATAATAAAATAATAAATAATGATAAAAAACATAATAATGTTCCACCACTTTCTCATCGTGCATTAGTATATTAAGGTCTATAAGTAGGTACTTGTTATTTGGCAGGTTATCAACACCAGTTCGAAACCACCAACGTCGAAAAGCAGCTATCATAACACCTCAATTATGGGAAAGATATGGTCTCTTTATGGGCGTCGTCGCGAGTGTGCCAACGCTATATTAGATGGGTGTAATTAGACTTACACAGAAGCACCACGGCACGAACATAGGCAATAAGACGTACACGACAATGCTTCAACATACAAATAACCTCACCCCATTCCGCCGCATTGTTGCGCTCCACACGACTCGAGCGCGAGTACCATTTTATATTGAAATATTTACCACTTTTATCGGTGCCACCTCTGGCCTTCTCCAACTGTTTCGTACGAGCGTCGAGTTTAATATTTTATATCGTCGAGTTAATCTTTTCGCATTCGCGCGCACGCATACACAAACTCACAGTATATTGTATACTGACATGCCAAATATGTGACGATGACAACCCCTGCCATGCCCCAAGCACAGCCATCACCTTTAAATGATGAGAATATGAGCTGCAGCGGCGGCGCCCTGCTTCATCTTCTTTTTCGAGCCACTTTCGAGGAAACATCTCTCAACGGAGTATTCTCTAATCGAATGCGAAATGTATTTCTGCGGTAAGTAACCGATATTGAATTACTTTATGATGTCGAATATAAGCAATTCCCCTAAAGCCGGTATACCAGAGGATGATGCTAGAAGATTGGATTGTTGCTCTAGGAAAGTAATAGCGATATTACATCGGACATTTGCTGGCTTCACAGTTTCGGACACAGATTTTAGAATTAATTCGAAGATGAAATTCTAACACAACAGTCGCTCTGTTAGAAAAGGTAGATTTTCAAACGGTAAAAAATTAGTGACTTATAAAATACCATAATGGGAGATTGTATTAAATTTTGTGAAATTTGACCTAAAATTACAGTCTGAAACCGTTACCTCTATCGAAATCAAAACAAAAATGGAGTTTGTGGAAGTACGGTCTAACCGATCTGCGCGAAAATAGGTACCAAGCAAGTTACAAAAAATTATATAAAGTACTAATTTGTTCAAAATTTTGTAATTATTGATTCAAAATTGAGAATTTTAGAGCCAAAATAAAAATAAAAATAGTTGTATCGGAGGGAACGTTCGGCTGATCCACACAAAAATTGATAGTATGTTACAATAGATCATAAGGAATATTTTTTCAAAATTTCGTAGCTATTTATCCCAAATTGAGCATTTTATGGCCAAAATAAAAAGACAAATAATGGGACCGGAAGTACCGTCCGGCCAATTCGCACTAAAATCAATTGGTCAAATCCTTGGTTTAGTACTTATGTGTTAGTATCAAATTTTGTGACCATCGGATAAAAATTGTGACCTGTACGGAAACAAAAAAAAATTGAATTGGAATTTTTATTATTTACAGTGGTGTACGTGACAATTCACTTTAATAGCGCTTTCGAATTTTGAAATATTTTACTAAACGCGGAGCACTTCTACTAGCTCGAAAAAAAACAATACTTCAACAGGCTATTTTTAAGAAGGATTCCAACAATGGCACTGTGGGAGAACTTCCAAAAAAAATTCAATTCGAAAATTTTTATAACTTTTAACTTTACAAAGAATTAAAAATTTGAGAAAAATTAATTAAGCATAATTATCAACTTACTGACTTCTCAAAAGGAAACACAAAAGCAAGAATGTGTGATGAGGAGGTGTTAGGGGGTGGATTTAAACAATGGGAAAGGATGAATTTCTCTTAAAAATGAACAGTTAGGATAATAGTCCTAGTAGGTTGATTGGGGGGGTATTTTTTTGAAAATTTAGTTCTACTTTCTAATTAAAGGTTGTATTTCAGCGTCAGTTTTGAGAATTAAAATTTAAAAAAAAAGGTGTTCTGTAATTAGGTTTTAAAATTTTCACCAATTATTTCAATTCTGGATGAGTTCTGTCAACAATTAGAGTTTCACACTCTGATAGGTAATGCAGATATTTAATATTTGAATGTATTGGAACTTCATAAAATTTGTGTAAAGCCCTAATGAGAGAAAATTGCAGTAGTCTGCTATCATATGTTGGGTTACAATATTTAATTCCAAATTGTAAGTGAAAAAATGTGAGCTTTCAAACTTTTATGCTCACAAGCTTCATTACTGAATTTTTTAATTCAAAATTTCAATCAATTTCCTGTGATGAAAACTTTTAAAATAAACCTACTGACTGGGTTGCCGTTCAACTAAGTAGAAAAAAAAAATCAAAAAACATGAAAGAAATTGTTTCAAAAACACATATGGAAAGTATCTACCTACGAATAAGTTTGAAAAGAATTATGATGAAGAAAATACCATTCATGATCTATTAAGAAATCTCAACGGATTCTTGTAAATTTCTATATGAACTTACAAAATTATCATTTTTTCCTTTTTTTACTGTGTTTCATCAAGAATGCAACAGTGCGCAATTATAAAAATTTCTTCCACTCATTACTAAACACGAAGAAATCATGATTTATGAGTCAGTCAGATAAATTTCAGAACTTAGTAGAGATAAAGTAATTTTGAACTTATTGCAGTTGAAATTTTCCTATTAGCACAATTTGCAATGACAACTAAGAAGCTGCAGTATGTACATCATAATTTCACTTGATTCAAATGTATTAAAATTATTTGCTTTAATTAAAATAACCTCAAAACATACACAGACCTCATTACATTAACCAAATTTAATTTAATGTTTTTTAGGTTAACCATATTTAACATGGTTCTTAATTGGCGTCAACTTCTAATTTCAACGGCGACAATTTGTTTGATTAATATCCAATTAATATTTTCATGTAAATTTCTTGTGCAGTAATATCATAATTTATAACCCATATTTGATATGGAAAAAAAGCAAAATTTATTTTCTCAATATGGAAACAGGTTCTGTTAAAAAATTTTTTTTAACATCCTGGTTGTATCGAAAGTCAATACAAAGTAGGTATGTACATACAATTTATTTTAATTGTTCTAGTATCTAAGTAATAACTAATTAGAGATAACAATTTTTTGAGACATTGTCCCATCACTGAACTTGTACAAAACCAAGACCATAAGTTGAATTTTGAGAACAGACTTTCAACAGACCTTGTAGAAAATCTAGAACTTAAGTGAAGTAAACTCCATGTTGAACATATTTATAATATTAAAAATAATTAACGTACAAGCCAGTTGAAATTAATTGAACAAAATTATTTCACCAATATTATACTCGTATACTATACAGCAACATAATAACCGAATATACATCAACGCAAGTGCATACAATGACAGGATTGGTTGTGCACATTTACACACACCATCACAATAAAACGAAAATGTTTTATTCCATCCTACTACTACAAATACATGAAATATACAGTAACTCTATACCACCAATGCAATTTTGCAACCATTGCTTTAAATGTGTGCACCTAATCCCCGATCACGTACAACAGTTGTATTTTCTCTTGACTAGTGGAAGGTGCTTGAGCATTAATTTCTATAGATATGTATTTTTTAGTGTAATCTGCTTTTTTGAGGTTTTATTGAGTTGACTCCTAAATATTAAAATTTTCATCGCGTTGAATCCCTTCCTTTTTTTATAATCACTGAGCTGAATTCAAATGTTTCGGTCGAGTCCCACCCACCTTTTTAAAATCATTAATTTGAGTCCTACCTTACCATTTGGCCCACTGAACTGAGTCCTGCTACTGTATCAAGATGGTCTTTGCTGCATATTAGCATTACATAGAAGACAAATAATCACTCTTGTCAGAAATCACCCCATTATATGTTTTTGGTTTGAAGATTGATAAAATGAAGAAGTAACATAAGAAATTTCTGGCATAAAAACTTGAGATAAAACTTCGCAATTCAAATGAATTTCATCTATCAAATATTGTATTTGTTTAATTATTCTCAGTCTACCTGCTAACAATCAGGACTCAACTCAACGAATGCATTTTAAATGCAGGGACTCAATTCAATGATTTTATTCTTCATGAGGGAACCAGTTGGAACTCACCTCAATATAAATTAATTGACGAAAGTCGTTTGGGAATCAACTTGTTAGTAGCTCCGTTTTAGGGTTTGGAAATTTGTTATTTCCTGTTGACCTTTTCTACATCGTCGTCAGAAGTCATATTGGTCATACTGCAATCAAACAAAAGAGCTTAGAAGGGTACTGATGTTAGAGTAAGGGAAACAAATGTCAAAAATAGTGAAACATTATAACCCTACACATCCTTCCTCACTAAACTTAAATATGTCTTCACCTGAATCTCTTCAGAATCATAAATTACAATTGCAAAATGTCACACATTTCAGTATACAAAGATACAGAAACTGGTCTGACCAGTCAGATAATATCCCAGACATCGAACCAATAAGTGAAGAACAAAAGAATGAAATCCTCAAAGAATCGCAACGTGAAAGACCTACAAATAATAATAGAAATAATAATTCTGTGAACTGGGCTGTCATCAGTCAGTTTGATCCTTTTTCAAACTCAAATTTCCAAATTAATCAAACAAAATTCTTCACTATGACAAATAATAATAAAATGATACTTAATTCCTCATAATTTACCTTTGTTCACCATTACTGAGACAGTATATCTGCTACTAACAAAGCCTTACGATCAGAGTCTGTAAATATTTACAACAGAAATAGCGAACCAAACATAAGAACTTTGGCTGTAGGCCCCATTCCCAGCATTGAAGACATAATGGGGAATCAAGCCGACATTGAATTAAAACTGAAAATAGGTACAGAGAAACTAGTTTGCAACATTGTATCAGTTAAACTACGTAATAATAAAAATAAATAATCTCCCCAGGTTCAAGGTTATGTACAAGCTGAGAATGTATAAATAGAAATGACCTGACTGCTCAGTTCCCAAACAACAGAAGAAATGATCCAATAAATTAGAAAAAACATCACCCGAGAAACAGTAAACAAAGCAATAAATGAAGCATTCAAAAAGATATCTCTAAAATTGAAAATGACAGAGGATTGAAAAAACTTTGTGCTCACAAAGTAGAAGATTTTTTTAAACGCTTTCCAAAACCTGGGTTCTGACCAAAAGCTTACAAATCACATAAACAATTAAGTACTTGTTTCAACTTCAGTAGATGGCATTGTCGTGGGAAAACTGATTTAGACACTTTCAACTGACGCATATGGCTATGGCCTAATAATAATATATTTCACGGCAATTGAAATTAATATTCCACAGCAATAGATTCAATTCCTAAATCAATTATTTTCCACAGCATTTTATTATCTTTATCCATCCAAAGAATTTCTCCATATTATATAATAATATATTGAATACTCGCCTTTTCTGGTTTATCTTCCACCTATGTGTTTCTGTCTTCTTTCTCTTCACTCTTCATTCCTCTATTTACTTCTTATTTTTCTTCATCTGTACTTGTTTTCTTCTGTTTTCTTCCTTTCTTATCACACTTTTCAACTCTTCAAATTATCTTTTGCCTTCTCCTTTCCTCTCTAAAACATGTAGCCACAGCATTATAATACTTCGATTTAATTCTTCCACTGGTTTTTTCCCACCACATCATTCTAAACTCCCACTCAGTTTTATTTCTCAATTTCAACTTTTTTTCTGCAACATATTTTATTCTAAACTCTCTGTACATTTAGTGTTATTCTACCCACTACACAATGTTATATTTTTTCTCTGTGCAGTGTGTTATTTTATCTGAGCTGTGATACATATTGTGTTTTTTCACAGTTATGCCACGGGACTTAGTGTTTTTTCTTGACTGGTTAAATATAATGTCTCGAACAAATTCATAATAACAACAACAGCAACAACAGCAACAACAAAATCAAAACAGACGCAAAAATACCTACTGCACATGTACAATAAATCGATACCCACTGAGATGTTGACATGGATTTTCATGTTTACCTGGGTATCCAGTACTACATGATCGAAGTTCCCACCATCCACCCCTTAACTACGTCCCTGCCCTTTCATCAACTGTTTTTGAGGAGAATTTACTGATCAGTTTATTTACAGTTCGTGTTTCGGTAGGTACTTCACCAGATGTAGAATAAGATAATTATGACAACTAGATTTATTATAGGTATTACTTAATGATGGCAAAAGAACCACACCGTACCAGATTTGATGATATAGGAGGATACATAATATTATTATTCAAAATGTTCATCACTGTTTTAGTTATTATCGAATAGAAAAAGAATAATTAGGAAAAAAAAAAAAAGGTACTTACAAACGAAATTTTTCATGCCACTTCGGATTCAGGGTCTGCGGACGAACGGAAGTAGCTCTAATAAACTTCGCTGGAACGGCTGAGGATATACTATCGCGATGCTCTCGACGTTCTTTTCGTTTAAAACTCAATCGAAAGCTGATGAACAAAAATAGTGAAATCATGTTGAAGTCCCAACTGAATTATTGAATTGGCAGCGTAAGTACGGATGGAATAAAGAACAATGAAAAAGGAACCGAGTTTATGATACCTAAAAAAACACTAACGCGCTGTTTGCAAATATCAATAATTTTAGGCAATTATTTTGGGAATACGAAAATATTTTCTGCAAATACCAGACAATGAAAACTTCGTCCAACTATAATCCAAATTTTCTGATGCGACTTCATTTTTTTCCAAACAAATATATAAATTATCATACAATAAAATTACAGAAATAATTTAGATTGGTGGCGAAGAAAATCAAAATAAATTAGAAGAAGGTACCTGACAAAGTAAAGATATTGGAATATTTTTTGTTGGGTTCAATTTCATAAATCAACAGTCAAAATCACTTTATAGTAAGAAAACAAATATAGCAAAATTAAACAAACATTCAATATTGTCATACAGCGAGTGATTTACTTAAGATTTAAGGTCATACTCCGAATTCCGTTCAAGAAGTGTCACTGAATACGTTTTTGAAAATTACCATAGTCATCTAGACTTTATATGGCAGAGCCAAATGAAATATAATTCAGTAAATACTGATATGTAGGCATACCGATTGAATAACTAACTACATAATATAGTAAGGAAAATTCGAATTTAATAACTGAATAATTTGAATAAGGCTGAAATTTGGTATAAGGCTGATAGACCATCTCTGACAACTAATTAAAAGTATGAACGCGAGTGTCCGCACAGTGGGTTGAAAATGATGGCCAAAAGAAGATTTTCACATTTATCTCAGTCAATTCAATTTTATCTAAGCAAAAATTTATTCAAATAAAATTAAAAGAAAACTAAAAAATTTATGAAGAAGTATTCCATAATTTTTTTTTCATCAGGTGCATACTTTTCACATAAATTACCGTTGAAAATATCTACTTTTGTGCTATCAATTTATTTATACTTACCTAACACTGAAAACGTACATGCAGTTTAATGCATCAACACTAATACAGTATGCGTATTCAGTCAGTCCTGTGTACGTCAGAAGTATGTGATATCTGTAGCACCACGATTCTTATGAATTTCAAAATTTCAGTTCTATGTAATCGTTTGTTAACGTTTACTATATGATTATACAATTTTTCTTTATGCAATAAGTATAAACTTTTGGCTTTCAGTAGCTAACCACATATTTTTAAATTTTAAGTAGCTCAGTTTCTAAGAAAGTTTTGTGACTACTGAGTTAGACAATGTTTTCAAACACAGTATATACGTAAACAGAAGGGTGAAATGAAATTCTCCTTCTCACCGAATTTCAGCATCGCCTTAACAGATTTTTCATTGGATTGTATACAGACTCGTACATATAGGGGGCAAAGAGTGTCATCAATTAGCCCCCCAATAATTCAAAATTTGCAGAAAAATTGGAAAATTTCATGATTTTAATGTGTAGATTTTGACAATAAAAAAATACAAAAAACTTAAGCAAAAGAAGAACTGATATGCTAATACATATATATAATCAAATTTCTGTAAAGGTTTTCTCGAAATTTATTTTTTGTACATTTGAACAGGAAATTTTTGTAGTCAATTGGAAAATTTTAAGATTTAGACCCCCCCAAATTTTGGCTGACTACAGCCTTGACTGTGTATATAAGATACTGTAGTTTGTACTTAGTCTACATCTGCTGGAAAGGCGGTGTTGAAATGCGATTAGAGGGAGAATTTAAGTTCACATTTTTGTCTATACATTGTAAATAAAATTTATGAATTAAATTCATTTAGGTACATATTGTTAATAAAGCTGATACATTAAACTTCATGTGTTTACTATATTAACATAAAGGATATTTACGAAAAAATAGGTACTTTTTCTACCGCAATTTATACAAAATCTATACACCTAACGAAAAAAGTATAAAATACCCACTTTAAAAAAAAAAAGAAAAAATATTTTCTAGTCTTCTTTCTATCTAGTTTGAACTATTTTTCGCTGAATGAAATTAAGTGAGGTAAACGTGAAAAATTGCTTTGCTCGCGCCACCATTTTCATCTTTCTAGGAGGACGGTCGCATTCCTCGAGACTGGAATTTTCGGACGTTGTTAAAGATGGTGAAGCCAAATGAGTATAACAAATTTCTAGTTGTTATAAATTATTCCTTATTAATATTTTTTTTGAGCTAATTTGCTCGAACTAATATGTTATTGTGTAAGAATCCTTCAATGGGTCCTTCTAATTGGAATAGGTAATGACAAATACTTGCTTTAAATAACCAAAATGCTAAAAAATGTCGGACAACGTAAACCTGAACGATCGTAAATGTAGCGACGTAAATATTCATTCAACAAAAGTTGTATAAATATGAAGCGTAAACCTTCAACTACAGAGAACTGCAATAAAAAGTTTGGGATGCAACAATTTTCTCTCGAGCGAGGAATAGGCGAAAAGTGGTTCATATCCTTCCATGTTTTAGGATAATCCACGCTTTTTCGCTATAACCGAATTTTTCCAGGAAAAAAAAAAAATTATTTCAACCATTTCAAGCAGTTTTACAACATTCGCCGTTTTACAGTTTTTCACGTTTCTGGACCCCGAACTTTTTTTGGACGAAATTAAACGACTTTTTCGGCAGAAAATTTTATTTATTTATTCCTTGGCCAAAAAAATGAAGAATGAGCGAAACAAGATTAAATTACGAATCGTCTGTACGCTTGTATTTCGTAATGGAAGGCGAAATGTGAAACCCTGGACAAAATGGCGAATCGCGAAAATCAGACAGGTGAATCGTGTGGAACGGCCTTTACAGATTATATCTTAATGGAATAAAATAACTGAAGAACTTGCAGCCACGCGCATTGATGGTCCCCAAGTGCACTGGTTAACTTTAGTGTACGTACGAATGAATTAGGGCCACGTTTTGAAGTTTAAACATTGAAGACAGCTTTTCACACCTCGATATAATTAGAAAAATGAATATTATTATTTCAAAAAAAATTAAAAACATGCACATCAACCTTTACTGTTCACTATCCATATCATGGACACAAGCGTTGACAATTCAGACGAAGACTTCATTTCCTCACACAAAAATCTTTCTGAATACACTCTTCTGAACTTTAATCGTTTTATCTGTATGTATGAAAGACTGTTTTGAACATTAATTGCACAAATTTATTGATGAATATGTTTTTTCCAAACATGTGAGAATGAGGTCACTATAATTAAACTTTGATTTCAAAAAAAGCATCTCATAAACCGCTGATCACCAAAATATTACTCAATGCGCAAAATATGTTCAATGAATCCAAATTCAGATAAAATTACGAAGCATTGTCCACAGTGACGATTCAAGGAGAAAAATAGGGAAATTCCCCTCCAAGTGCCAAAAAAAAGAACAAAAATGAAAAAGGAAAATCTATGACACAGTATCTACATAAAAACAGGCCAAACTTGTTGAAGAGCAAAAAAAAAAAATCAAATGCTCAAAATTATTGGAATTTTGCTACCCCAAAAAATGACGCTCTGGATCCGCTTCTGATCGTCAAACAAAAATATACAAACCTATGATGCTTCCTCAGCTTCTCATGGTGATCGTGTTTTGAGTCAATGCAATCGACGCCACCTTCGGACAGCGCTCTGGAATTGGTACCACGCGCAGACAGTGGCGGAGCAACATTGGGAGAAACAGCCGGAGGTGATATTGCATTTCCAGGTTGAATACCCAGCATACAATACGGATCACTGAAGCCTGAAAACGAAACGCTCAGAATAAGTGAACACAATAAATAGGCGCATAACCTCGATATTACAGGATGAACGTGCATTGCATATTTGACAAGGGTAAGATTTTCACAAACGGAACACTCTAAGTCTATGCTACAAGTTTCATGCTAAATACTCCATTCTATAAATCAGACACATACGGATAGTAGGACAGAAGAAAGAAACAGTGAGCTAGATTTATCTCGGGCGGGGCGGGGGCTAATAAAATTATCATCGAATATTTACAATATCGAAAAACAATAAATTACAAGTATGCCAAAAATGAGAAACAGTGTTAATCTACACGACGGTAATCAGCTGATGAATTGGATAATGTGAATTAATTTAAATAATCGCTGAAGAATTCGCTGAAATGTAAATTTATGTGTATGTACAGACCACACTTCACTGAGGAAGTAGGTAATACAAAGGATTTTTACTAGCATATAGGCGCATGATAGTGATAAGAGATGAACTTCCATCTTGGTTATTCGTTTTTTCATGAATTTTACATTATTTATTATTACCCTATATATCTCGTTATTAGGATGGTAACAACGAAACATTTGTAGTTGGCGCATGGGCCTTGAATTTTGTCTGAATAATTTTCGTTGAATTTTGTCTTAATAATTTATCGTCCATTTTTGTCTTGAAAATCGGGTTGTACGTTTATTATAATGATAATATATATATATATATATATATATGTAAGAATATGTATTCACATTCTTAAAATAACCACAGTTTCTGTCTGTGTTTCGCACTCCCTGATATAGTGAGTTGCAGAGATCTCTCATATATATATTAGATTTGTATCATATTCATCTATTGATGGATTTTAAGTATGGAAAGATGAAAGATGTGTCTACATGATTCTTCATTATTTTCTAAAGAGCTTACATATATATATATATTCATCTCTTATCACCCTCATGGGCATACTTGCTGGTACTATAAAGCCTGAGTAATACCAATGAATGCGTGTGAAAAATTCATTATAATCTTGTAAATGCGGCTCAGTTTACTTTTGACCACCGAAGTCTCATTGAATTGTATAGTTATGTATATAGTAATTAAACTGTGTAGTCATTCCACAATTACTTCGGAGCCGGACACTATTTTCCAAAAATTTTTTTCTCGATCAATGAAAATACACCTTTGGTCACTTTCGAATAACCCAGTTCCCAATTTTCACACAAACTGGGAACTGTTTTTCATGAAAAATTTTAACATTTTCAAATATAGTCAATTTATTATTGTGAACCCTCACACATACTTTCGTGATGTCAAAAATGCTCAAAATTGAATTCATTCTCCATGAAACTGGTACGCAGGCCGTTTTCGGAAAATTTAATTTATATTTTATTCACAATAACCAAAGTACAACAGTGCAAACAAATAAAATTTGTACAGTGAACAACACAATGAAGAGACAGAAGACAACAGAATACGGCTTTCTTCTTAAGCTGGTCCCACACGACGCGTGTATTTGGCAAACATTCGACATTCACCTGCATTTGCACACTGTGTGGGAGAAATGCCAATGCGAATGTTTGGCAAACATTCGTCCAGGTTCTGGCAGTTGTCGGTAAATAATGCACGAGTCAAAGGGACGATGAATATTCCATCTGAACAAATATTTGTGAATCGTGAAATTCCTATATTTGTGGTGTAGTGTAGGAGCCGCAAAGCGGCGAGGCAAATGTTTGGGCCAAATATTTGCCAAATAACATTTGTCAAATACACGCGTCATGTGGGACTGGCTTTACAACTGCACAGTAGGCCTACACGAGGACCACAAAGTACAGGAAAAATACATAACCTAGTTAAACCTAATAACATTTGACTTTTCAATGAAAACTGTTACAAAGCACTACTTGATGAAAAATGTATCAAAAATATACATGAAAAGCTCAAATAAGGCATCATTGCAGATTCATATCTTATTGGAAATATTAACGATAAAAAACAGGTTTCAATATCAAATCAAGCTTAGAGGATGGGGACTGGAAACAAAAACAAGAATATGGATTGGAATACGTCAACAATTACGATTGAATAAAGTAAACGAAGACTGATAGGCTTAAGTTTCGGGTAAGTAATTTGACAGTTCGTGACTCAACCAGTATAAAACCGTTTACACAAGCTACTTCGGTGCTAGACTAGAAAGAGGACGAATAGAATAAAAATATTACAGACCCAAGGGACCCAAACAAATGTGTCGCTCGGAAAGAAATATTGGTCCTTTTTAGGTCCTTTCCTCTAATCATTAGTTACTAAGAGGCAAAAATTCGTAAATCGTACCTTCAAAGTAAGTACTGAATCTGTAATGACAATTATTTCCAATCTCAAAAAATAAGATAAATAAATTTAGTACAATTATATTTCCTCAGGTTAAATCTAATTTTTTTATTTTTCTAATTTGAAACAAATAGTTTCGAAAGGAAGCGTGGGGAATCGATGCTTTCTAATTCACTCTTGGTTTATCAATTTACCACATAAATGAATGATATCAATGAAACCATATGATACAACAGAACTCACAAGACTTCATTTAATTTGAAGGTTTCGAATGAGCAACTGTTCACCATTTCATACTTGGAAATCGTACACCTTAAGATAAAAATGCAGAAAAATTACTCAATTGGTCCATTTGAAAACTTATTCATTTCAAAATTTCACTTTTTCATCGAAATAGTAAATAAAAAACCACCCAATGAAGCGGACTCTAACACGGATTAAGTGGACATATTTTTCATACTTCTTAAATCCTAAAATTCTAATTTTTGATCAGGTCAAACTAATTATATGAAAAATCAAGACACTATGACAGGTAAAACATTTTGGTTTATTTTATTTTATTTTTTACCAAATAAAAAGTGCCTAATGCTTTCTTATGCTTGGGAAGATGATGAAAAGGAGCCTACTAGAAACAACGAACACAGGCTATTCCTGAGAATGATGTTGAATGATAGAAAGCCGACCAGAAATAATGGTATTCGATGCACAATTTCACATAAAACTCTGGTATCCGCAAATGAAAATAAAAGCCTGATGAAGCTAGCACACTTTCAATAATTCAAGGCTTACAAGGGCAAATAGGACTTTTTTATTTTGTATCTTTAGGACAATGAAATCATTGTATTCTAATCCAGAGTTAAAAGATATTATTCAAAAGTATTGGACGGAATGCTCTTTTTACTCACACAGAAACACATTCACAATTTTTGAGAAAAAACTCTGCACAATAGATTAGGGAACTAATTTTTCTGGAGAGTTATGAAAGTTCAAAAACATAAAAGGTTGAAAAGATAGGAAAATTTCAGGCACCAAAACATGATTTTCTAAGCTGTTTCTTAGTCATTTTATAGACAGTTTATTTTCCATTAAAAACCAGTCCAGAGAGTGACCTGATAAATAAGAAGAAGACTGGACATTTTTGAGTAATTTATCATAATTGAACATAAAAACATAGGGAAAAAAAAGGTAAAACTTCCTTATGTAACATTAGTTCGCGTTTCAACAAGTTTTCATGTCGCATCATGGGGCTGTAGATTAGCAGATGAGATTAGTGGATAAGGATTTATGATATAGAAATGACCTTACAACAAGAAACCATTACACCAAAAAAAATCCATATAGCATTCATCCAGGTTTGAAATAATCAAATCGATATTCCAAGCAAAAGAATGATCTAAAAAATTAGGATGAGACTGACAAAATAATAAAAGGAACTATGATTACAAGATCCAATTACTCTTGATATTGAAGAAACCTGTATTAGGAATAACATCCAAAGAAATTCTGTGTTTCCACTAAAGACCATATTAGTTTTTATTTTAGACTATAACAATGAGTTACTTTCTATCTACTGCTCCAATTCAACGTAAATTGGTAGGTAGGTACCTGAGGGAAAAAAATTTAACAAACTATTTCAGATAAGCTATGATCGACATGACAAAAAAAAAAAAAAAAAGAATCACTAAAACTTTGTTGCGTTTGTTCACATACTTGGTTAAAAAACTGAAAATGAAAAAAACTTTTTTCTCAACTCATACATTAAAAATAGGTAATTATTAAATCGATTTTGATGAGCAAAGTGATAGATTTCCGAGACAATTTCAAATGGTCGATAACGATTTTCATTACTTCACTAGCGTAGTAATTGAGTTTCTACTTGACTGCTTTTTTGTTTACTTCTTTACAGCGCCGTCTATACACATGAAAGCGGTAAAATGTTACCAGGTAAAAGGGCCGTTTTACATGTTGATGTATACAAACAACCAGGTTGAACGCTCCATAATTACTTAATTACTGTCCGAAATTCTGTTCATAAATGAAGTTTATCTATTTAATTGAATAAATAATATCCTCTTTTTGGTAGATTCATTGAAAAAATAACGAACCCAATTAGTTAGCCACATGTCATAATCGACTCGTTGTGATTACAGCATTTATCTGTGACTCATGCTGCAACTAAGCAACTCATCGACACTCATTTTGCCAAATTGTTGCGTAAAATTTGGGAAGTTGGTTCTGAGGAAAAATAGTTATTCTACAAAATACCATAATAAAAAAGGAGGAGTTTTCGTGATTTACCCCGGATTTTAGTAATTCGGTTTTGTGACTATGAAAATTTAACTAACTGTTGGAATTTTTAACTTAATATCTTTAAAATTGTATTTAAATCATTAATTTGAGATTTCACTTCACAACACATTACTTCAATGGAATTTAGGTAATATCTCAAAAATCAAATGTACCTACAACTGATCTCATATTTTTTATGAAATATTGTAATATGTTAGTTGAAGATTTAATTAAAACTGCATCGATATTGTAGGTACATTATTACTGAGATATCACAGAAATTCAGTTCGAGTAACAGGTTGTGAGATTAAAAATATAATTCGGTTTAGTTATGGAATTTCATCAATTTTTTCTTAACCAAACGTACAATTTCATCAAAAATT
This sequence comes from Ericerus pela, assembly GCA_011428145.1. Lineage (NCBI taxonomy): Eukaryota > Metazoa > Arthropoda > Insecta > Hemiptera > Coccidae > Ericerus > Ericerus pela. Next base: position 34,776 of record WOFM01000240.1, read on the forward strand.
TCAAAGAACTTCACCTAATATGCTACGATATCTCACAAAATTTCAGCTCTCTAAAATAAACAGTTCTTTGGCAATTACATTCGATAACTGTGATTCTATTTAATTTCAATGAAAATAAATGGGAAGAAGTTGAGGGTAGGCTTCACAATTTACAGAACTAAAACCGCACTTCAACTTGAAATAAAATAAAACAGAGAACCGAAAACTGATGAACCAGACCTCCAACAAAACGGTAGGTACTTCAACTTTTAGTACAGCACTTTTTCGCCATTGCGAACGAAGCTACAAACTGCATAATTCAACAATTAATAGTATAGACTTTAAATGATTGGAAAGGTTTTTCACTCTCACCTAGCCTAAAATACTAAGGGTGCGAAAAGCAATGTCCACAAAATTACGCAGCAGGCCTGTGCAGCCCTACAGACTTACCATTCTTGTCTCTAATTTTTTTCTTCATTCGCTCAACGTACTTTCTCGATTTTCATGCAAACAGGTCATTTTTAAAACGAGCATCCAAATTAATAGCATTCCGCCTTTCATCGCCGACCATTTTAACAGCGTTCGTTCGCTAACGACGCTAATAAATTTCTATGTATCATTTATTTTCAGCCTCGAATCGGTACTTTGAAATAGGAACGCGTCCGTCTTCCTCGATAGAAAATTATTTGAATCGGTCCTATTCAAGGTAGGTGTATATAGTCTATATACTGAGTGACTCTGTGCGACGAATGCGAGTTAGGTCGTTAGATGGTGAGCCAATAAATTCCATAAAATTGGACAAAGTGAATAAACGATGACTAAATGCGAAGAGCGCGTTTATTTAATTCACTCAACGATAGACAAATAATGGAGGGCGGGAAAAAACGACGAAAGGTAATGTTCCAATATTAGAACCTTAGAAAAGAAGAGGAGAATTACAGAGTGCAAGGGCGTACATACCTTCGCCGTGAGGGCGGTCCACACTTTCTCACTGGTCACTTCTAATACCCTCCCTTCTCGAAAAAAAATTCACCAAAACCGACAAAAATACATAATTTGTAGAGGTCGAGAATTTTTTTCTTTGCGAAGGATGGGAGCATCCAGACCTCCCAAGATCCGCCTTATATACGCCCGAGACAAAATCGGTGACTCGATATTCTCCCAACTTATTTTTCATTAACTTGATAAAAGTGTGAATATTGAGCACTTTATGCAATTTTATCGGAAATTCCTTACTAATTCCACTTGATCCGCCGATGTTCGGTCCGGATTCGGACTTCACTGACCGGAGTCCGATACGAAATACTGTTAAAACGGCGTATGCAATAACTAAATGTTTTAAAATTTGTTAGATAAAGATTTAAAAATACGTAGGTAATGCTTTGAAATCTATGCTCACTTATAATCATTAACCAAGTCATCCTAGATCCTACCAAAATAAAGTGAGAAGACGAAGAAGTACTTTTTTTCTTTTTTAACATGGGTACGTTTTTTGGACTGGAGTCGGTCGAAAATTTCCGTAGGTTACGTTTTAGTATGATGTGATGACGTCATCGCGCGCTATTAATTTTGAATGGTACCGTTTTTCCCATTTAACATGGATATGTTTTTTTCCTTGATGGCCACTCTGGCGAGGGTCGATGATAAATGGAACCTTGAAGGGGTGACGACGTCATAATTATGAACTGAGAAATTTTAGGACCACAGTAAGGGGTTTGAGAGTCGTCCTGATGAGGATCAAAGATGGGCGAGGGGCAAAAACATATCCATAATTCATTGTTTTTCCATGCAGCGGAGAAATGTTTTCAATGATTTAAATTTCTACTGTCGTCTGTTTAGGCCAATACTAAAAAAATTCTGGAACCGCCACTAGTCGACTAATACCGAACACAGAAATATAAGAACTCTTTATTATTCTGTGATACCGAATTAGTTTCATAGTTTTTTAATAGGCTTCGACACTTTGACTATAAGCGGCCATTCCATCAATATTCGGCGACCAATGGTTTACCAGCATGAATTTTTCGATCACATATAGGAGCATCGATAGAACCGAATCGAATACAACGCCATTTTGGGTCGAGAATGTGACGATGGCCAGTTCGAACTCGCAATCTTTCGTTTGCAAAGCCGAACACTCAACCACTGAGCCATCCATACCACAAACACCTATATCAACATTGTATTACATAATTATGCTGAATTTGATCGAGAAATTTTAGTAATCCGAACAATATGTAAGTATAATAACATGAAAATTTTGCACGCGGAACGAAAAACAGGTTGAATATGGAACTCATCCGAAGTGTACAAACAAAGGGTATAAGTGGAGCATCTGAATGGCAAACCTTTGCTAGAGATCAATTTTTTTTTAACTTCATTTTTGAACCATATGTGGTTGGGCTAAAAAATACATTCGAATAAAATTCGGCAAAAAGACATTGGAATTATTCGTAATTATGAAAGATAACTTGAACCCGTGTTTTAAGGAAGTGGAAATGGTGTGAAAATAAATTGGCTGATTCGTTGTTTCGGCGTACTTTGGAATACTTCAAAAGATCTATGTGAATCAGTAGAACTTTTCTAGCAAATGCATATCTGGAAGTAAATAATAGCATGCTTTTAAGAAAGGACTAGTTTCACCGGGAACTGTATGAAGTGAAGCGAGTTATCGTAATTCAATAATACAGAACAGCTTAAAGTTACTGCAATATCTGGAGTCTAAACCACAAAAACAATTATTTAACACATTTGAATTAAGTACTTGGATTTTCATAGAAATTTCATCCTTATCATAATTTCATTTAAGAAATATTTTTACTCATTCAAAATTGGGAGAAAAAAATAGGAAAAAAAAAACCAAGTCATTCTGTAAAATTAAAATTACGATGTAAACACAAAACTACCTTAATGAGTCGACAATCGATGTTTCAAATAATATTCGTAGATATTTTCCAAATCAAGAACTACTGCGAGTAAAGAGAAATCAAAAAAACTACGATTCTTCTAGCTAGAGTTGAATGAAAAAAAATTTTCAAGAAATTGTAACTCAGTCAACACACAACGGGGTTAAAAATAAAAACTTCCAAGAATTTATATAAGATCTCACCGATATTATCATTCATATCGAGGAAAAAGAGTCAAGTCTAAAATGAAAATAACCTATATTCTTCACACTTTCTGTCTGAAGTTCGAGTACCTAACACTATTAATCAGACACCTTTAGTAATTTCAAATTTTTTTTTATTATTTCATTTAATTTTTTCCCAGCAGTTGTAGCCCTAGGTGGAAGAGAAAACGAGTTGAAAAGAGATTTTGGGAGGAAATTTTAACTCTCCCCCTCCCACCACACAAACAATCTCAATATAATCTAGAAAATGAACAAACAATAACGATTAAAGGAGGGTTTATACTCGTTGATTTATTCTCTATGATCAAATACCCAGACAGTTGACTACAGAGAAATAATGTTATGATTTAAACGGTTTCTCTTCATTTATTCTCTAAAAGCTAAAATTTCCCTACTTTACAAAATAAAGATTAGGGTTAACAGAGTAGAGAAGTGAGTTTAAACCCTGCTCAACGTACAGGATAAGCCGCAACGTTATTCTTGTAAGAAAAAGGACAATTGTTGCATAGCTGCAACATGTTGAATTTTTTAAAGTAATATCCTCAGTTTAAGGTCGAAGGGATGGCTAATAAACATTCAAACGGCGCGGCGTTAGACCATGTTTTTCTCTTCCGCGCACAAACGTATTTTAAATAAGATTTCTTCAGAATTTTCATAACATTCATAAATTTTCTTTTTCCACAAAAACGATTACAAATCTAGGAAAAATAAAACGTGTAGGTTACAGTTTCAACGACTTGAGACTCACGAAGGACTGGGATATTAGTCTACATTAGGTTTTCATATTATGGCTAATGTACGGCGTCTGAAAACGGCTAAACGTCCATTATACATGTACAGACTCGAGGTTAAGAGACGAAAAAAATATATTGTTGAAAAATTATACGGTAGCCTGTAATACACGAAAACAATATTTTTCATTTCGGGAATTATAAATAAATAGCGGCTCAAAAAACACGCATCTACCTACGTGAAAGTTTTTTGCTACATATTTTCTAGCAACGTTGAATTTCTCACGAAATGGAACGAAAATAAAGAAAAATGAAAAACATTTAAAAAAAGGAAAAAACGTTTCTACAATAAAACAAAACATGCATTAAACAAAAGTATAATACAGACTTACAGACTTACAAGAAAGACAACAAATTCACACACTATCAGGAAATAAACCAAAAAAAAAAACGCACTGCACAGTTTTCATTTTTGCTTTTCGTTTTCAACGCAATTTTTTACTTCTCAAAATGCAAACAAAAGAAAACAACAACGACCACGATAGGAAATAAATTAACTTAATTAAAACCAGAAATAAAGAAAGAAAAAGAGTGAAGAAATGAAAGTGGTTAACAGCAAGAATTATAATTAATCAAATTTGCGAAAAGACGAGAGAGAAAAGAATAAAGATAGAGAGCAAAGTAAGAAAAGAGCATTAAGCACAAAGACATACCTTAATCCATCTTCTGACCATCAAAATGGGAGAGGAAGAAAGAAAAAATGCGGTAGAGAAAGAGAGAGAGAGAGAGAGAGAGAGAGAGAGAGAGAGAGAAAGAGAGAGAGAGAATAGAGTCATTAGACAGTTGGAGTTCGATTCACTCGAATGGGGCTTATGAAAATTTTAAAAGAACAGGGCAACAACTCATTAAGGACAAATTAATAAAATTCAAAAATAATACAAGACGCCTAATGATTTTGAGTTGGTAACGTTAGACGTGTGAACTTTGACAAAGAAGCAAAGAGTACAATAAAATAAAACGACGTTATTCACAAAAAAAAAAAAAAAAAAAAAAAAAGACTGCGAAAAGTTGCAAATTAAATTAAAAAAATAAAATAAACATGACACATGATTCGGTTCATCCCAATGAAAGAATGTACCCACTCAATATGAAAATATTGTCGGGAAAACGTCAAAAAATTTTTGACATGGGAGTAATTCATAAATTTCACATTCAAATGACAGAAGGGCAGCTGCAATAGAAAACGAACGTCAAAAATTCTAATTTTTCTTTATTAGAAAATCACAGGGAATTATTCTCGAATTCCGAATTTTATTTCGTGATAAAATAGAGTTGACTATACACCAAAAAAGTTTTTTTGAGGAGGGCTCAATATGAAAGAGGGAAACTTTCATCAGCTCAAACAGAACACGTCATACTCAACCAAAAATTGTGCATCCTACTATCACCAGATATTGACTCATTTCTCATTATTTTAGCTAAATGTAAATACGGCGTTGAGGGAATACTTTGTCCCCACGTGGGATCAATACAAATTTCCATTTCTAATTAAATACCTACCAGAACAACTCTTTTTTTTTTTTCCCTAATGAAAAACAGAACCATAGGCTATGGGTACCTACTAAAATAGTTTATCTACAACACAAACCATACATCGTCGCCTTGGTTAAGAAATCTGATAAGGTAAGGTTGCCAAAATTGTATCGTTTCAAATGGTACAATTTAGGAAACTAGTTTCCTGGATCGTACCTGTAATAATTTTTTCATTTTTATAGCTAATTTGATTGTTTTTGGTGTTAGTTTTATTTTATTTTAATTTTTTACCATATTTTTAGAGATCTTTTTCATAAATAAATTGCAATAGACTTGTCAAAATGTTTTGAAACACATAACAACAAAAAGTGATACAATTTATGAAATAATATTTACTTCTACCATAAAACTAAGGCTCTTTATTAGCCGGTATGCGCTGAGGGTGATAAGAAATGAGCCGCCATTTTTTGTTATTATATATAGTATAAACAGCGTAAAATTCACAAAAAACCGTATAACACAAGATGGCTGCTCAATGCGCATACCTGCTAGTATAAAAAACCTTAATAAAACTAGGTAAAATTTAGGAAACAACGTTCACTTCTAATAAAATTTCAATTTTCCATCTTCAAACTATAATTTTAATCAAAATTTTTTTAAATTATGATAAAGAAGGTTTTAAATGCAACATTAACAATTTTGGAAGTTAAAATATTTTTTTCCAGTTTAGCCTATTAAAACAAGTATAAATTATTTGTCCTAAGATAACCTTTTTTCTTAAGTTTGTAAAGAAAGGGAAAATGAGTATATTGAAAAAATTTTTTGTTCACTAGTGGTTATTTGTATTTAGTTTCATTATTAACCACATGGATAAGTAATTCACTCTCCCATTTTTTAAATCAAAACAATAAAATAAGCTATAAAAATGAAGAAATTATCGCAAATATGATTTAGAAAACTGACTGGTATGATTTTGAAAACTGGTAGCCTAAATTGTATCATTTGGAGTTTATTGATAAAATCAACTGTAATTTTGACAATATATATGTGAGGCTGGTGTGAATGAAAATATAATAGAAGTAAGAATATGAAAATTGGAAAATATATAATTGGGGATTATAAAAATATTATTTTTGTAATTATGGGCGGCTAAAGTGAAAACTGGTACGACTTTGGCAACCTTACCCCACGTACTTGTTAAAATTTTCTGAAAAATCAAACAATCTTAAATGCCAATTTAAAAAACCCGTATGTCTTGTCATTTAATAGAAAATTCCACTTCAAAAACTGCTGTTTATTCCGATGAGCTCACATTATGCAACCTAACGAATAACTATAGAAAACCATCAATACCTCATTCTTTCCAAAAATGAATCACGTTAGTTTTGATTCTCGGTTCTTCATTCAACACTCGACTACCAACATAAGTACCTCAAAATCATTCTAAAAACGTTTAGCTTTAACAACGAAGAATTTACAACACGTATCCACCATTCATATCAGTTTCGACTGAAATTCTCATTTTCACCGAATCATTTTCTGAACACAAAAAAAAATAAAATAAACAACACAGATCCTAACTATTTTCCAATTACGAAGATCCGCAATTACTTTTGGCGAGAATTCTTTTCAAAACATTCTCCAAACTTGCGTGCAAGCTAAGCACAGTCTTTCTGTATCATTTCCTTTTTGTCTGTCTCCATCAAACAAGGATTACGATCAAAAACCAACAACAAATTGCATACATCGTAACACGATCAGCAAATTGAAAGTGAATTTTCTCTCAGATCTTCAACTATATCCTACTTATACACCTGGTCTACCGGTAGGAGAAAAAAACTTCGTTATAATTCTTACATGAAGCGTAACAACAAAATCAAATTATTTTTTATCTGTTTACTGTTGTACATATACATAGAGCACACTTTTTTTTCCACTATCTTGTTTTGCCATCTTTTTGTTACCTCTTCCACGTTGCCAGTAATAGATTCGCATTGAAAATGGAAAAACAAAAAAAAAAATACATACAACCAAAATCGTCGAGTAAAATGCGACGAATTACTGTATACTTATGTACACTGTACAGTATATAAAGCCAGCTATGTTTTGTGTGCTTTAGGTCGAAATCAAAATGTTTTTTCTCATCCCTTATCGTTTAAAAAATATAAAAAACGCGTTTCGATAATTTCCTGAAATCACTGAAAACAACAACCTCTAATTCGGAACAAGGCTTGGAGAAGATTTTCACATATTTTTCTTTTTCACTTGCTTTTCGATCATTCTCTTTTTTCCCACTCTTAGTAGTCAATCCGCAAATAATAACGAGTTGAAGTATTACTAATAAGAAATTGGAATGATTTACACCAGATTTTGGTAACTCAAGCTAATGCAATTTAGTTCGGAGTGGATGCGACAAGAAAAACATAAAAACTTGCGGAGTCCTTTAACACCGAAAAATTTAAAAACAAATTATTAAGATAAATAACATTACTTTTTTGAAAATGAGGAGAAAAAAGTAAAACAAAAAAATACTAACGAGTACCTAAAACCCAGAAACTAAAATAATACCTAATAAATATTTTACATTTACTAGGTACTACTTTCTGTAGGTACTAAGCATTTACCTACGTAGCGCAGGAATATTGAGAGTTCAGATTATGAAAAATTTCAAAAGCCTATTGATTTTATCAGAAGGTTCCTTTAATGTAAATGAAAATGAAACACGAACGGCTAACTCAAAAAAAGTAGCGCTAAATTTTTTTATTAATCAAATTGGGTACAAAATTAAGAATTTTCTGAAATAATTAGTTTTTTTTTTTTTTTTGTATTTTTTTAAGAAAAATAACGAACACAACCAAACGAATACGAAAGATTTTCAGCATAGGTACTTTTGTCTTGGACCAAAATTGTAGCAGCAGTGAATTAATCCATTTGACATCTTCCTACCTACGTAAAAGACGCTTCACGTTTCTTATGTTGAAGGAGCTAGGTATACTAAAAGCATAATATCTGGAAATCTTTAAAATTGTTACAAAATGCCCAACCCTTGAAACGAACTTAACCTTCAAGTACTTACTCAAAAGCAACAATATACTAGGGAGCCATTTAAATCAACATTTCTCTATAGGCCATTGGCTATTGCTAGCGTTGTGATTTGTCAGGTTCTAGTAAATAATAAGGGTTTCATATTGTACAGATGTTCATGTTTTAGAAATAATCAGGGTTAGACACGGTCTTACATTAGTAAGTCGAAAATTAAAGCTCACAAGCTTGCGAAGCTTTTAAGTGTACAATGAATATGATTTGTTCTTCTTACAGCTTCAGATAATTCGAATGAGCCATCACACATTGCAGTTGAAGCGTCCATTTGACTGTATACAGATATATAAATCCTATTCAAATATATATATATATAGATAAATTTGACCTTGAAGACCCACAGTATTTGCCACAAGGAACGAAAAACGTTCTTCTCACTTTGCTCTATCTTGTACAGCAAATGTGCTAGGAATTCCCAAAACTGTACTACAAAATCCTAGGTAAAGGTATTAGCCAAATTCTTCAAATTTTCCCGAAGTTAATCAGGATACGGAGAATGTGAGAAGGACTTTTCTTATTTCTTGGGACGAATAAAATCAAAATTTTAAATAAGTTTTTTTATGTCATACTTTTATTACAAGCCTAACTAGCTCTGTAATCGTTGAGAACGAGACACTTGTTCATTAAATTTTTTTTAGTTGACATGAGATTTACTCTCTAGCGTCAAAGTTCTGCGGGCTTTTCAGGAAACACCCTTTATATATAATACCTGAGTTACTATTGACCGCCGAAATTTTCATCTAATAAAGCAGCAATTCGGTACCTACAATGATAGATTCTAGATGGAAAAGAAACTTAATAAAATTGAACCCAATATAGGTACGTGAGTTCAGTTAGTGTTATTTTATAGACGGTACAATTTTCTTTAAATAAAAGTGAACAAAAATGGTAAGGTAAACTTTTTTGCGACAACGAGTCATAAAGAACGTGAAGTTTTCATGCATATAAATTGAGCAAAAAGAACCGGATTTTAAGAAGGTACAAAAAGTAAAAATTTACGCATGCGTACTACTGATTCAGTCTACTTTTCAAACATTTCTCACTCAAATGAATACAGACAATTTTTAGTGTGGTGCATATATTTATATCTATCTATAATAATACTCTATACAAATATATAAAGAGGAAAATTTGGAAAAGTGTATGTTAAAGGTAATCTCAGAATTTACCAAACCAATGATGATGAATTTTTGTACGTGCATTCTTCATGAACCTAGGAAAGTTCTAGGCTTGGTTTTAATATTTTATCACTTCGGAAAACTTATTTATAAAGGAGAATCGATGAAGGTTAGATTAATAGCGCTGCGTTTATATAAAGTGAACAGAGGAGAAACATTATGGAAACTTAGTCCTTCAATTCTCAAATATACATCATCGGACATGTTTTTTGAGGCGCTGAATTCGTTATATATTATTGGACATGTTTTCTGAGGCGCAGAGTTCGGATTTAATGTTAATTTTATCATTAGACCCATTCTTCGACCCTCATTAGGCCTAAAAAAAAGGGAAATTTTTATTTTCAGATTTTATTAAGTAATATATCATTGAAAGGCACTGAATTGGAATTTGATGTTGATTTTATCATCAGACCCATTCTTCAACCTTCACTGGGTCCAGAAAAGGAAGAATCTTATATTTTCAGATTTTTTTGTGTAATATTTCAGTGAAAACTTAACTCAAAGTTATGGTCAACAGTCCCAAGTGACATCATGAGCAGCTAGTATTCAGGGTTATTCACTTTGACTCACAGCATTCAAAATCCCCATTTGCTGCCAGTCAACGTGAATCGTATGTGAAAATTTATATGTTATTTTGAAACTCATATGCAGCAGTGTATATCGGTGGTAAATTGAACAAAACTGAAGTTTCAAAGCACTTTATTCGCCTTACTTGTAGACAAAAATTATTCAATAAAATGAAATAAATCAAACACATGCAAAACTACATTAGATGAGCATTACAAAAAAATACAAATACATGCAAATTAATTTAAAAGTTTAAAAATTCCACCATTAGCAAATACACTTTCAGTGTGTTTGCCAATATTGCAGTACAGAACTAAGAGAAAGATGTAAATGCAAGTAAAAATGAAACATTACTAAACTAGCATGAAAAAAATGAAAAACCATAGCAAGAACTAGTTGTGATAAGAAAAACGAGTGTGTGATTTAAAAAGAGATAACATAATAGCTAAGCTAATATCAGATCGCTGGGCATCGCATATAACATCTTACAATGAAATTTGATGAAAGAAAATGTGTCGAACAAAGTTCAGCCGCAATGATGGACTGTCATTACATTTCAACTGGCAGCTTGACCAAATATTGAATGGAGTGATGGAACAATCCAGAAGCTTGATGGACATTGACAACACAAGTATTACCAGGAGAATTGGGATAAGTGGTAACACAATTTCTAAAGGCCAATGTAGAGGTTCCAAATTTGAATCTTTCAGCGCAACCAAATCACCCCTCTTTAGATTGGATTTGACATTACTCCATTTAGGATGAGTCTGAAGTTGAGATAAGTATGAGGCTTTCCAGTGGTACCAAAATGATTTAACAATTCCTTAGATGAGTTCGAAACATTTTGAACGTTTGACACCTTCAGAATCGATAGGTGGTATGGAGTGCAGAGTATCTCCCATAAGGAAGTGAGCAGGAGTGAGTCCTGAAAATTCATCACTACCATTGAGATGATGGAGTTGATGAGAGAATAAGATTGCTTCAATTTAAGCAAAAACAGTTTTAAGTTCATCATAATTGAGAACCTGAGTTCTAACAGTTTTGATTAAGTAAGCTTTCCCAGATTCAACTACAACCTCCCAAAGTCCACCATGATGCGGGCTGTGTGATGGGATGAACTTCCAAGTAAAGGACTGGTTGAAGGCTTAATCTGAAACCTTACTGCAATCAATGGTATTATTAGCACCGACAAAATTTGTACCGTTGTCTGAATGAAGTTGATTTGGCAAGCAATTGCTTACAAAATGATCGAGAGTAGCAAGAAATGACTCAGTAGACTGAGATGGTACAATCTCAATATGAACAGATTTTGTAACAAAGCACATAAAAAATACCTTATTGTACACGAGGGAGTGATGACCTGTACATTTGATGTGGAAGAGACCAGCCATGTGTTTGTATTTTTTTGTAATGTCCATCCAATGTAGTTTTAAATGTGTTTATTTCATTTTGTTGAATAATTTTGGTTTATAATTAAGTCAAATGAACTGCTCTGAAGCTTCAGTTTTGTTCAATAGTTTTGTTCAATTTGTTACCAGTGGAATAACCCTATATGTACATAAATATACACATAACTAGCCCTGAGGCCCAGCTTCGCACCGCTTTGGCTTGTGCCAGCCCTGGATTTTTGCTGGCATTAAATAACACTGCAGACTTTGTCCGCTGGCATATTTGTGAATTTTAGTTACGAGTCCATTGTAATAAAGCAATTGAAGCCCATATTCACAAATGTCACTTTAACCTCCCTTCACTTAAAACTTCACCTGAAAATGACTTTTGGTACAATTTTGTAATTAAGAGTGTGATAACATTTTATTTTTACACTGGAACTCTCATAAGAGATACAATGTTTCAACATTTTTAAGTACAAAATTGTGCAAAAAATTTATTTAAAGTGAAATTTCAATAAAGGGAGGTTAAAGTGACGTTTGTGAATATGAGCCTGAGAGTATGTATCTGTGTGAGGGACTAGTGTGTGAAGTTTCACAAAAATGTTTTCAAACTAATAAAAGCGTATCCCTAAATATTCATTTTCAGGAAATTCATTACTAAATATAATGACATATTTTCAAATTTGTTACTAGTGGGAAACTTCAAGGGATTTTTGACGAGAAATTAACCAAGAATTTGGACAAGATCCTCCCATATTCCTCCTCTTTAAATCGGGAAAAGTCGTCTTTTTTTTTTTTGAACCCTCAAAAGGGGAGAGATTCTTTAAAAATTTCAACACTTTTGCTCACTTACCCTTCAAAGTTCAAACCATTTAAAATCACACAAAAATCATCAATTTGGTTCTTTATTTCGAATAAAATTATTCTCACAAAAAAAAAAAAAAAAAAAAAAAAAAAAAAAAAAAAACATTAAAAATACCTAGATTAGAAAAATAAAACAATCACGCATGCTATTTATTCTTCTTATAAAACCGTATTGCATCATTCATTTATCAAATTTGTTTTCCATATGAACAAGATGGAACATCAAGGACACCAATAGATTTTTGTAACAATTATTTAAGGTAAATTATGAATTTACATTAAAATTATATGGAATCACGAGAAACTTATTCAACAAACAGAAATCCAGTAAATTATCAAAAATTGAATAGGCAGTAGTCATTTTCGTAAATTTTACGATTTGAAGTTTTGTGAGCTGAGGAGACTGTATTTGTTTTCACGTTTTACTTAGTTTTACTAATAGATAACAATTTTGAAGGCTTTAAAATAGCCCACAAATTGAAGGTTTGGGACAAAGGGTAGACTCGTATTAGCTACAACCTTCTCGTCTGTAAATTCTCGCATACAGTTACTAGTCCCGAACCACATGTAAGCAATTTTACAAGAAAAAGTTATGAAAAGATGTGCTATAAAAATGAAAACGAGGAAGAAAAAAGTAGAAAAAAAAAAGAAAATAGGTATACATTTATTCAACGCATGTTTTGGACCGATCAGGAAAAACAGACAAAAAACCAAATTCGAAACAAAATATATTGGATCAATGGAACGTTAAATAAAAATAAATAAACTTTTACGTAAGTGCGTGTTTTTTGGTTTTTTTTTGGTTTTTTTCCACTTAGGCCCACTCACACCGAATGCTCTTATTTACTCCATTCCTTCGTAAGGGAGAGAACAGACGTTTTTTACAGCACTGATTCGAAAAACGAACAATAAAAGAAAAAAAAACAAACAAAATTTAACAAAAACAAAAAAGAAAAATAATAATTTACCAAGGCAGAAAAATTAATCCAACCCCTAATATTTCAACGCTAACCATTATAAATTGCCATCTTTTTTGCAGCCTAAAAATACAAACCACGGTAACGAACGATTAACGGATTAATGAGTGTGAGAGCGGAAGATGATGAGGGTGAACTCAATTGGGAGAGACGGATTGTAATGTAGGTTGGAAGTGCATCACAAAAGCCTAAAAGCGTGCTAAAAAGGGTAGGTAAAAATTACTCGAATCACCTATAGCGAAAAAGCAAATATATTATCGTAGATTTTTTTTTTAATCGTTTCCTTCATTTTAGTATTTATAGCCTAGTAGGCTATTACATGCCTATTTACAGATATTAACTGAATTTTACTCGACTGATTTTTCTTCTTCTTCTTCTTCTTCTAAAAGGGTTTCATTTTGAAAAACCTGCTATAACTTTCCCTCACACGCAGAAAGCGTAAATTGTTTTGTGTTACTAACAAGAATGAGATAGGCTACAAAATTTTGAGATACCCTACTTGGCGTAAAAAAAAGAACATCGTACTCTATTATATGAGGGTCACTCGAGCTACGGCGACTAGCTAGCTATATTCTATAGGATGCACAAGGTGTTGAGATGATTTTGATGGCGAGAAAATGGACCAAGATTGCGATCGAGGTTATAGTACACAATCATATATCTTCGGCTGCGGGTATATTACGTATTCAAACGTAATGTCGTACGTCACCGAGTATTCCAGTCATTACTGCAACAGGCGAGAGCACGGTGTTGCTGTCACTGGCGGTCGGATTTGTCGCGTTTGGTCCCAGTTGTTGGTTAGAATCGATTTGTGCCGTTATACCCAGCAAGCAATACGGATCACTGTAACCTAGAGTAACAACTCGCGATGGTAAAATACAGGACATCTCAACGAGAAGAGAAGAAAAAAAAACAAATAAGGTGACTTAATGGTCGTACGGAGGACGAATGAAATGCGTCCGCACAGGTGGAATTGGGTAACTCGTAACGAGCTCATAACTACTATAATAGGTCATAATTAATTCGTAAGATCCCTGGATGCAAGGCAAATATGCTGCGGAGAAACCATATCGGACCTCTTCGACGTGTAATATGGTGGCTAATATTGTATGAAATTCAGGAGCTGAGGCTATTTATCTTATTCTTATAAAGATTCATTCTGCTCAAAATCCCCGCATTACAATTTCGATTTGTTTGTCAAGCCAACTTGTACCTACTCATAAATGTGGGTACCTACTCGATACCTAAATAAGAACCTTATTCAGCTATCCAGTTGGACAGAATGGCACCGATGTTTGTTCATCTTCCAATTCATTCAAATTCGAAATAGAGCTTCAATATCTACTAACATATTAATGGTTTCGCTCTCAATTCACAATTTACAAAAAAAAATAATAATAAATATTGCTTAATGCTCCAAAATCGAGGGAACCACTGTACTCTCTCCGAGTGCCTACAACTTACCATGGTCGGCTCCTTTCTCTCTTCCAGTTATCCCTTCATCCAGTCATCTCCTTCATAATCAAACATCCTTGCATTCTTATTTTGTACTTAAATATGTATGAAGGGACGAAGTGGGTGTTATTGTGTTTCCCTTCCTCCAATTGGGGTTACAATTATCGTTGTAATCTTATATATAAAAGCCACTTCTGTAACGCTATCACATGATCATAGTTAGAGATATATTTGGCAACGCGTATACTTCAGTTTTAGTCTCACTCCAAATCTTTTCTTTTTCTTCATTATGCACCTAATTAATTGATAATTCGGACAGATTAACGGTTTATACCTTCGAGGATATATATATGATGAAGACGACACGGAAGTTTTAACATGGGGTTGACTGTCCAGACTATAGATGCCGCGTGCTGGCGTACGAAGTACCCCAGACTCAACACCCCAATCAATCAGAATCGAAAATCGGTGTAAAAGTGAGGTACTTTGTACGCCAGTGTTTATAAACAAATACACGTTGCGAGATTTTCCTCCAATCAGATATTTAATTAGAAGTACACTGGTTTGTAGAAGCCCTTCTATGGGCAGGACACCGAAACTGCCCATGTGTCGGCTCCATCATATATATATCCTCGAAGGTTTATACATATAGGGGTGTGAGTTATTGCTGCGTAGCAGCATTGGGTACTCATAGTAATATTTTATAATTCGTACTTTATTCCCCATTTACTAGGCCTGCGGTTAATGTTAAAATTAACTCTAAAATTGAGACGCGTAGGGGCCTTACCAGGGCAAGAGGCTCTTTCATGTCAATAAGAATGAATAAATTAAATAAATAAATAAATAAATAAATAAAATAAATGTTGGTTTAGGTAAAAACAAAAAACACAAAAATAAATTTGTCCATAGAATATGCACCAAGTTGCAAAATTTCGCCAAAAGGAGGTAAACAAATGCGTTATCATTCACGACTTAGACAAACATTGAATTCACAATGTTCTAATTATACCTGTTCAATAAGACTCAAAAATGAGTTGGGAAAAGAAAATTAATTTCTAGTCAATGTTCGACGTCTAGAATACGGTGGGGGTGGTTTACTAAATGAACAATAAAAATATTTCAGCCCCCATGTGTTTCCCAAAAGGGCAGCTCAAACGCCAGACTAGAATGAAGTAGAAACGAGAAAAACCGGAGAAAAGTGAAAGATTTCATGATGTGAAAAAATAATTCAATGGCAAAAGTTTGAATTCCAGCATCGTTTCCATGAACAATCGAGATGCTATATACTTGCGCTATTCTCTTTTTGAACTTTGCTGAGGAATGTTGTTTCAACTTCGCAGCTGTTGTGAAAATACGACGTTCTCTTTGCACTCGTGCACATCATTAAAATTTGATTACTTCAGAGAGACCGTTCATTTTACGTTTGCTGAGAGAAAGTTATGGATTGTTGTCTCAGTTTTTTACCCCCACTCGAGAGCTGATGTGAAAAATTGTAGGAATTTTAGCCTTCGTTTGTTCTTCAACAAGCATAGTGAAATATGACGTCGTGATTTCTACCTACGTCTTATAACAACTGTTGCCGATATACATCACAATTTTTCACAGCAAACGGACAAATAGAACAATACTACTTTATATCAATTTGAATAGAATCTAATCATAAACTCGTCACCCTCGTAAAGCCTCAAGTTCGACTACCATGACGTTGGTGTAGTAAAACCTGTCTCTCAGTGGTGGATTTATTCAGAGGCCATTAAGGCCTCAGCAGCCTACAGGCGTAAAATTAACTTTTTTCACAAATTTCCAATTTTCGTATCTAAATTGATGAGTGGAGAGAGAGTTCAACGAATGATTTTCGGATTTAAAAATTTCGATCAATTATTGTAACCCAATCCATTTTTTCCAAAGATTTTCTTCCAAAAATATAGATTTCAAAATTGTAGTCATTCCCAATGAAATTTTTCCCAAAAATTAATTAAATAGTCAGGTATGATAACCATTCATCATTTGAAAACAGCAGGTGCTTATTGTGGAATACCTTGGTGAGAGATATTCTCACCAGAAGGAAATTCAACAGAATTTAAGCGTGCTCAGCAACTTCGTACATAAGTACGGGTGTCCATGAGCAGCTCCTCCTCTATCCGGTCCAGCTCCGTCTTCTGCTCGGTCTTCTGCTGAGTTTGTAAAGACTCAGCAGTTTTCCGGGCAAATTGGGAGGAGGCGGACTTTAGGATGGTATCGGTTGGCAGTGACATTAGAATGGGTTGTTTGAGGAAAAGGAACCAAAAATATTTCAGAAAACACGTCCAAGATCTCTGGCGGTTCTGAAGTGGGTGATTTTACTTCAATTTTTGATTTACCATTACAGTTATGTTTTATTATTTTCGTATCATCTTATCAACATGTAGAGGGGATAGCGCTTAAAATTCTCGGCCATATGCAAGTTTTCCGGTTAAGTTCTGATTGGTTTAAGCAAAGTTATGCCTGAAATAAACTCATAGAATATACTTTTCGAATTTTATTACAAAGGAATCTCCGCTTGTGACGTAACAACGTTGAGATTATCTTTGTGTTTAATGGTAAACACACGTTGCGATGTTTATTTCCGTATCGCACGTGGATTTGTTTATTCCTGTCGTTTTCTTTTTGTTGGGATTCCTCATTTGCTTATCTCCGGAATTTCTTTTGTCTCACGGAATTCCGATTTTCCTCGCATATTTTTAAGAGGGTTTCAACTTACATAGCGGATATTACTTTTTTGGGAGTAAATTTTATTTTCTTCGCATTAACCTCTCGGACATGCGAGAAGGGTGGGAATTTTTACGTTTTTTACTGCCAAGGGGCCTGCCTCTTTTTTGTGGACATAAGGGGACCTCAGGATCGAATGTTTTGGTGGTAACATCGTCCGAAAATCTTACCGACTTTTTTAATTTTTCTGTTGTGAATTATTTGTTTCACATTTTTTGACAGATTCTTCCGTATTTGTTTGGGAATCAGTCTGGATATTTTCTAGGTTCTCCCTTTGCAACTTTTTTATTCTTTTATCGTCACTTACCATGTATGCGGGCTTCAATCTGTCAATTGAAATTGTTCGACGTTTGCCTGCAATGAGTATCACAAAGTTTTTCTCATTTCGTGATACTGCTTTGTAAGGACTGGTGTATGGTTTCTCCAGTGCAGATCTCATTTTTTTGTCTCTAACAAATACGTGTGAAGTATTGGCCAAGTGTTTCGAGACGAGAATCTTGGGCTGGCCATGGCGAGCTGCCTGTTTTAGGAAATTGTTGGCATCATCTCTTATATTTTGTACCACAATTTCAAGGCTAACTTCCTTCGATTCTGTGAAGAAGTCCCCTGAAAGGAGTAGCTCTTCACCAAACGCTAATTGCGCTGCAGAATGACCTGTATCAGTTTGTAGGGCAGATCGAAGGCCTAAGAGGATGGTATGGAGAACGTCTACCCATCTCTTGGTATCATGAGACATGATAGAGGCTTTGAGAGCTCTATGCCATCTCTCTATTTTGCCATTGGCTTGAGGATGGTGAGCTGTGGTATGACTGTGTTGAACACCAAGCTTACTAGACAGCTCTTTAAAGAGCGAGCTCTCAAATTGGCGACCTTGATCCGTAATTATGATTTCTGGCAAGCCATACCACACAATCCAGGTATCGTATAACCTTGCAGCTACTGCGGGAGCTGACATCTCATGTAGAGGGATTGCTTCTGGCCATCGTGTTGCCTTGTCTATTATTGTCAACAGGTATCTGTGTCCTTGAGATGGTGGCAATGGGCCTACCAAGTCCATATGTACAGTTTTAAACCACTCTGTTTGTTTGAAGGATTTGAGGGGCAAGCGTGTGTGTCTTCCTATTTGGATTCTTGACAGTTCAGGCAACTGCGAGCCCATTTGTTGCAGTCAGACTTCATTCGTGGCCATACAAACCTTGCCAAAATCATATTAGCACTACATTTTGGCCCAGCATGTGACAGATTATGTACACTGTTGAAAGCCAACCTGCGATATTTTACCGGTAGAAATGGCCTATTCTTACATGTACTGACGTCACATGTTAATAAAACATAAGTACCGGGGAATTTTTCGCTGTCTCAATTTGAGAGTAGTATCATCGTTCGATAACAACTCTTGCAATTCTGCATCCTTAAGCTGTGCTTTAGCTATTTCAGCATAAGGTAATTGGACAGGAGCCAAGATAGCTTCGATTCTACTCAAGGAATCAGCTGGAGAGTGTTAAGTTCTCCACTTATATACTGGATGTCGGTAGTCAATTGACCAATATAGTCTAATTGTCACGCTCTTCTCGGCGATGCCGGTTCTGCTTTTTGTGTGAAGGCATATGTTAGGGGTTTATGGTCAGTATACACAGAAAAACATCTACCCTCTAATTGGTACCTGAAATGTTTCAACGCAGCAAAAATTCCGAGCAATTCCCTATCGTATGTGCTATAGTTTTTTTCTGTTTTTGAGAGCTTCCTCGAGAAGAAAGCTAGCGGTAACATTTTGTTGTTTTTGTCAAGTTGGTACAGGGTTGCACCAATAGCAAAATCAGATGCATTTGTACTCACGCATAATGGCAGTCTTTCGTCTGGATGAGCCAATAGAGTTGCATTTGCCAGTGTATTTTTGATTTTCTCAAAGGCCTGTTCGGCTTCTTCATTCCATTCAAGTGGAGTCTTATCTTTCTTTTTACTTGTCTTAATTAGTACAAACAGCTTACTTTGTTTGGCTGCTGCATTCCTCATGCAACGTCTATAGAAGTTCACCATCCCCAAGAAACGCCTGAGTTCAGCGACATTTGAGGGTTTCGGGAAGTTCAATATTGGCTCTACTTTGGTCTTCAATGGGGAAATGCCTTCGGTCGAGACTTTGTTGCCGAGGAAGTCAATTTCAGTCTGTGCATATAAGCTTTTACCTACGTTCATAGTAAGCCTGGCAGAGTGTATACACTGTACGACAGCTCTTACATTCTCCTCGTGCTGTTGGTCACCGCCTTCAGAACAAATGCAGATATCATCCAAGTATGCATATGCAAACGGCAATTCCCTAAACAGTCCGTTGATAAATCTCTGGAAAGTTTAGGCTGAGTTGCGAAGTCCAAATGGCATTCGAAGGTGTTCGAATAGTCCAAAGGGGGTTATAACCGCTGTCTTTGGTACGTCCTGGTCAGCCATAGGAATTTGGTGGAATGCCCAGTTGATATCAATTTTGGTGAACATCGTTTTACCCTTCATGTTCACGTTGAAGTCCATTATATTAGGGACTGGGTAGTGATCAGGAACTGTTATGGCATTTAAGGCCCTGTAGTCTCCAACAATTTGCCACTCTCCCCTTGCTTTTTTGGTCATGTGGATAGGGGAGCTCTATGAACTTTTAGAAGGGCGACATACGCCCTCCTCTATGATGCGTTCTCCCATGCCGCTTTGAGTTTGTCAGGCAGTAACCTTCGTGCTCTAGCATAGCAAGGCTGTCCTTTGGTTTCAATGTAATGAACCGTATCGTGTTTGTACGTATGATGCCTGCGAATTGATGGTTGAGTGACTCCAGGATAGTCAGACAGGATCCGTAAGAGTTGTCCGTCGACTTTAGTACAGCTGGATATATTTGTGTCCAATCTGTAAGCATGCCTTTTGCCATCCACACAATTTTTAGTTTCACTATTGATCAGTTTTCCAATTTTGAGGTCAACGATCAGGCCATAATGTGCAAGAAAATCTGCACCCAGGATCGGGTTTGGAACATCAGCAACTGTGAAGGACCACGTCATTTTTTCCTTAAGTCCGATGTCAACTTTGCTGGTCTCAAGTCCGTAAGCTGGAAGGTTTTGACCATTCACAGTACGGAGATAGTATTTCGGAGGAAGTACTTTTTGGTTTTTATTTACTGGCAATATACTCAAGTCTGCACCTGAGTCTATTAAGTACCATCTCCTATTAGTCCTGTCCTTTACGAACAGGCGGCATGAGTGTTTTACCGAGGGGTCTTTGGCCACATAGATGGCCCCTTGTTCTAGTTTGACGCTTCCTTGTTGTAGGATTTACCCCACCATTTGCACCTGTTGTTGCATTTGGTGGCTTTTGCGCCAAACCTGTTGTGGAAGAAACAACTTTTATCATCCCAATTTTGAGACTGGTTTTTGGGAGATGATGTTCATGGGGGAGTTGAACTCTGACCCCTGTTACTGGAACTAGATCTACGGTCTCTGGACTGGGACTGTCTTCCTCTGCTATTGCCATTGTTGTTGTTGTTTCTTGATTTAGATCTTTGTCGCCAGCTACTATTGGATTTCATGGAGCTTTGGCTTTTATTCTGTTTTACTTCATCGGTCAACTGAGCTATTTGGGCTCGAAGTTGAGCGAGTTCTCCAGTCTCTGCAGACACTGCACTGACCACGGGCTTTGACCTAGTGTATTCGAGCACATTATCTGCGGATTTTGCAAGGAAATCCAAGTCTGCGGATGTATTGATCACGGTCGAACCTACGGCAGATAGGCATTGCACAACACTTTGTGGAAGTTGTTTGCAAAATTGATTGCCTATGACAGAAGGGGCTACTATATTATCTGCCTTCTGCCTCAATTTCACCATGAAGATCGAGGTTTTGTTGTCCCCCATCTTCATACCACCCATCACATCATCAATGATTTCGTTCTTTGTTTTTCCGAATACATTTTTGATCTTCTTGACGAACCAGGCATATTTGTCATCTTCTGTCAAAGGGCATTCCATGATATCCGGAATGTGGCGGATTATCTGTGGGGGCATGCCTCCACAGATGTGTAGATACCGCTGGTTCAGAGTTATGTTCTCGGTCTTGAACCTGCCTTCTAATAGAGTCAACCATAAGTCTACCTCGTTAGGCAGAAATTCTGGGATCTCTATCCTCCGTCTGTAGAAATTGGGGTTGTGCCCTGGCTGCAATTGCAAAAGTTGCATAATCTGCGCCAAGACTTTGGGCGTCAGCTGTGGCTGAACACTACCTCCCTGCGATGGTTGTGCGTTTTCATTTCCATTTGGTGGTGGGACCATTGCTATGTCTTTCTGATGACAAGCGTATTCCACAGAACTACTTCCTTCCTTGCTGGTCGAAAATACTGGCTCCTGTGTTTGTAGGACAGGTGTTTTTGGGTCAGAACTTTGGCTTAAAGTTCGACCACTTCTCAATGTTTTTACTGCTAATTGATCTTTATTTATTGCAGCTCCCAGTCGTGCGAATTCTGATTGTTGAGGGCCTTCTTCCAGATTTGGTAAATTCTTAGAATGTTGAGTCGAAGTTGGGGGAGTTGGGTGATGAGTCCAACCTTCTTCCTCCAGGTCTACTGTTTGGTTTCTCCTTGTTTATATATTTTAAGGAGAGGGGTATAAATTCCTACTTCAGCAGACTCTACTTCGACAACCTAAAAGGTGTCTTAGTCTGCAAAAAAATTTTTGTATTTGCCAAGCAAGCGAGTTTCTTGCCAGCGCACCACGATAAGTTTTTATAAAAGCGCAACGTGCCTAAGGACACCTCACGACGTAGCCAAAAATCACATCGGGGTCACCACTGTGGAATATCTTGTCGTGAGATATATTCTCTCCAGAAGGAAATTCAACAGATTTTAAGTGTGCTCAGCCACTTCATACATAAGTACGGGTAAGCCAAAACCAAGGCAAACACTGGCGATTTTAGAGCCGGTTTGGGTGGTTTATATACGGCTTATTTGCACGCACACAAACACACGTACGTAAGATAATACGTACGTCGGTGAGGGCTGCCAGGTCGCATCATCCCCTAACATGAAAAGAGATGGCTGGCCGGTTCGTGTACGGATTGTGACATTGTTTAGTGATGTCACGATTCGGTACTCGTACATTACTTGCATGTACTTGCAGGTAATTACAATCGAACGTATTTTGTGTAGTTTAACGTCACAAGGACGATTATTTGCCTGCCCTTTGAGGCGGCAACTATCATTGAGGGGTCTGAGCCCCTGTACCTCATACCAGTGAGTCCCCACACTTATCTTGTACGTATATTTATAATGATTGGTAACTAAAATGCACACAGAAATATCTTTTCGAGTCTTATTTACTCATTAAAATAAAAAAAGCACACCTCACGGAACCACCCACTACACTAGCAGTCGCTTAACTTTCTCACCAACTGAGCTACTCAAAAAATTGGAAGTAGATCAAAAGTTACTACAAGCCGAAAATATATACTCATTAAATAAAAAGAACTTTATAATCAAGATTAGATAAGACATAGGCCTATAATTACATAGTGAACGTTTACAAACAATTACATGGACGTGAAATTGAATGAAGTTCATACGAATCATGGCGTTGCAGGAATCACATACTTCCGCAAGCTACTGAGATGGGCGGAATGCAAGAAAAAAGAAAATAATCTGAATTTAAATCCAGATCCATAAAAAAATTGATTTGGAATCCGAGAATCAGAATTAATTTCAAATCCACATATTTGAATCCGAATACAGCAGTGTCGTATTCTTTGGGTATGCGGGGGGTATGTGCTGCAAACTCAATCAGTTTTTTTATTTAAGGAAAATTCAATATTCAATGGCCAGTGGTCTGAATAAGATAATTTTTTTCTTAATGAAAAACTATGAAATAGATGGGTATGTACATGTTTTAGTTGATTAAATGAATAAAATGATCAATTTATTTCTCGCGCTCCGCGTGGAAATAAAAATAGATTAAAACACGTATTTATCATTTATCATATATGTAGCGTACATACCTACATGTAAATATAATTAATTCGACACAGGGTATGCAACTGTCTGAGAACATACCTCCTTATAGTAAAAGACACCAAAAAACAGGTGCCCACAAGAGAATATTACACCACTTGAACTGGTTTTAAGGATTTCAGGATATGATAAATGAAACGCATCCCCGGCTTTTTACTTTACACATCTAAATTGTTTGTTAGCTTAGAAAAATTTTGTCTTTTCATACATTCAACCCAACAACCATCTGTTTTCTCTTACCAAACGTAACCCCGCAGATACCTAAATTCCAACTTCCAGCCCTGTTTTTCCTCAAAACCATCGAGTTTTCACACGAAGGTGAGATACGTTCTTAATGTATTTGTTATTCCTGAATAAAATAATGGAACTCATTTTACAACACACCTGATAGTTAAAAAAATATGACAGTTTAAATAGGGATGACGCATGGGGCTAAAACCCATAATAAAACTAAAATTCCAAAATATTAATAAATAAATTTTTCGTCAATATTTAAAAAACACCCAAATAAAAATAAAATATGTACCATGAAAAATCGAAAATTTAATTACCTTTTCACACTCCTATTTTTTTATCCCTTTACCTTTCAAAATTCGTCTTTTCACGTCTGCAATTCTTCTTTCCTTCTTTTCTCACATATCTTCTTTCTCTCTCACAATCGTAGCTGTGGCTGTTGAACTCTCTTCACGTCGATCTTTTTTTTTTTCAATTTTTCTGCAAAATATACATCTTTTTTCACATCTCTATATGGCTTATCTTTCTTTCGTGTTTCATCTCACACTGTCCCACAGATCACAATACTTTCTCTATTTTCTTATCTTCTTTACCATGGTACATTGCTATATAATTTTAAAAAATCCCGCCAAACATTCTACATGTTTTTATACCGATTTTTTTATTTCTTTTCACCTACCTATTTGTATTTTCTACATTTTACTTTCATGTAAAATTTTTGTCATTCAACACAGTCTTTGTTTGGTCTTGACATAAATAACATCAGTTACTTACTTGGAATATCTGGTTCATTATAGTTATGTATTGTTTCACCTCTCTTTTTATTTCCTTCATTTTATTTTAGCTGACATCCATGAACTAGGGCGAAAAATACTTGACCTATAGGCACCAACGTTTTTAAATCCCCCTCTGAAGGTACACGCTTCTGGTTTTCAATATCAATAGTTAAAACACACATTAGTGCTTTACGTGCGTCCACAAATATTTGAAAAAAAAAAAAAATTAATGCATTTTGAAAATGACTCTGTTAATGAAATATAATACACTGTAGAAAATCGGTCAGGAATTTCGGAGTCACAGGGGCTAACGGACTATAGTATATCCAGTTTGCCAGAGGAGTCTCATAAGGACGATAAAACTGAAAAAAATTTAATTCTATAAAATTTAGCTCCGAGGGGAAATACTTAACAAAAATTCAACTTGTTATTAATGAAAGAATACGCACGCGATTATGTATTTTACGAGGAGTAGTTGAAACAAATAAGTAAGCTAATTTACAAGCACGTGAAAAAAAATAAAACTCCCGCCGAGTGTGTTTTTTCCGCTGGTTTTCCTCTATCAAATCACAAAAGAAAAGTGAAATTGTTTCCGTCTCTTTAACCAGAAAAGAAGAGAAAAAAAAAGGAAGAATGAAGATTTTAAAGAGACTTATCTCATTATTATTTAAATTTTCGTTTTTATTTTTGCTGCTGTAAGTGCCATTTTTGTTGTCCTTCGTTTGCCGGGTAGAAATTACAGGGAAGAGACAGAAAAAAATGGTTTACAGTCGAGTACGACAAAAAAAAAGAAAAGGGAAAAAAATGGAAAAGAAAACAAGAAGAGCAACATAAAATGAAATAATACACAGAATTATCGTGCCGCAATTCGAGGGTGTGCGTAATTTGGAGAAGAGAAACAAGGGACAAAAACATAAAGCATAAAAAAGAAAATGAAAGGCAGAAAAAGTAGAGATGGATTATATTTTTCAATTATGTTTTCGAGCTTGGTGTCTGAGCAAGATTATGACGAAAAATTAAACGTAATCCTTTATAATCGAAAAACGTCGAGTGAGCAGCAAATCTTTTCCGCAACTGTTTTCCTTTTCCTCTTTTTAATGATATTTCATTAATTTTTTGGGGCACACAACGAGCAACAACGAGCAACAATGAGCAACAACGTGCAACTTAACAGAAAACTAGTGGCAATTCACCTGAGCACTATTAAGAGGTGGGTGGCACGTTTTTGGGTGCTGGGGCTAAGAGGAAATGAGGGTAGGAAGGCGCGCGACTGGAGTGTGTTTGGGAGGGTTGGTGACGTGGCATGGCGCAGACTTAGAAAATCCGAAAATATGTTTTAATCCGAGAAAGTAGAGTGAAATCGTGGGTACCGTGTACAGTGTGTGTGTGTATATATATATAGGATATAGTAAGTACGTACGTATAAGTACAGTATAAAAGAACTGCGTTTAAGGCGATTACGTTAAATTGCGCGTCGAGAATATCTGTTTTTCGTCGTTAATTGTGAGACGCAATTTTATCGCGCAACTTCAACGTCTTTATGCTGTTAAGTGGCGTAGGATTAGCCTTACACCGTAGGTATTCTCTGCAAATAATGATTTTGCACTCGGCCATCGAAAAAGAACAATATCCTCGTCGATAAGGCCATTGTTCGGAAGAAGCTGCGAAAAAAATTCCATAAGTGAATTATTTTCATATCTGATGAGTTCCACAATGTTTTCTTGTTTTTGTTGTTTCTCCCATATATCTGATAACATCAACAGCAGTATTTTTCCGAGCAGGCTTAAGCTCGCATACAAGGTGGAATTACACTTTAGAAAATACTGATCAATGGTATATTATCACAGTCTGGCCCATAAAAAGGAATTGTAAAATTACGGTGTAATGGCTGCTATTTGATTCAGATGGAAAAATCTAACCATTACATCGATGAAATAGAACAGCCAAGTAAATGATGGAATATATTGACGACTTTTACAGATTATGGGAGTCAAGTGAATCGAAGTTCTTTGTGAACCAACTTTTTGTGTAAGATAACCATCTATGAATAATAATTGAAGAGCTTATTTCCAAAACGCTACAAATTCATTTTTGCTGATTTTGGGATTAAAGAGGGTTCGGATAAGATTTTTCAACGAGGAAACGAAAGCATTATTCCATTTTAATCTATATTATTTTTCAAAGGATGAAAAACGAGTCTGTAAATCACTGTTGTGCCAAAATGCAACAAAGACGGCTTATTTTTTGTTAAAACGAAACAAATGCTTTCCTTTTCTTCATTTTGAAAAACCAAAATAGAGTTATATCTCATCGTCATATCACACAATCACTAAGCGGTTTGTGAGCGTTGATTTGCGAGGCTTCAGAAAGTAATTTTTGGATGAGATTGAGCACGGATAAGCCAGATTAATCTGGTGTAAGGAACAAACAAAAATCAATTGAATTTATAGTATTAGCGAATTTGGCAGTATGAAAAGAGACTTTAACAATAAGTTTGGAGACTCAATATTCAATTCTCATTCAGATGTGTAAAATATTGATGATTTTATTAAACAGCACAAGATTCTGGAGATCAAGGAGCAAAACGATGAACGATCACTAAAGAAATTATATTCACGATTACGACATAAACCGCATCTCTGTCCGGATTCAAAGATAAACGTGGGGGCCAGCCGTTGGAAACTAAAAGATATTGCCCAAGAAAAAACTGTATGGAATATATCCGGAAACTAAGAGTGAGTGAAAGTCACTATGTACTTCAAGAATCAAAAATCTCTATCGCGCATTAATCACAGTAAGAGTGTATTTTCCAAAAGTGTCAAATTTTGTAACAGCTGCCATTCGAAAACCAGTTGATCGATTTTGCTTAAACTCCAGTCTCCAGCTGTGATAAAAATTTTGAGGCAAAATCTTTTAATTTACGAGAGTTATCGTGATGATAACATGGAGGGTTTACAAAACTTTGAGAACCTCTCTCTTCGAAACTACTGAAAGAATATCAAAAATTTTAACACGAGTGTGTAGCCTATGAAAGGTTATGGCACTATCTTAAGTTTGATTGCCACTGCTTAAACAGCGGAAACTCCACGACTTCCAAAAAATGTTAAAATTAGCAAAAAGTGAAAATATATTATAAATCCACAGATAATTATATATTGTGTACAGAAGAATGTGAGTGACCTATATATTCGTGAGGTACGTTATATTTGAAAGTTATAAGCCCACATTTGCTATGCGGCCTGCGAAAGCATTTTAAAAAGTCAATACAACTAGCAGCTCTCAATGCCTGCAGCAATTGCAAGCGTCATCACACCCAGATATATCTGACATTTTTTGCAGTCCTCAAAAGTGGAAGTGAAAATGGCAGGTTCTCGTGGAATAGTAATTAAATTTCTCAATAACTACATCCAACTTTTTTATCATTTTAAAAATGAAATGGAAAATTTTATCTGCTGGGCTATTTAAGTGATATGGCAAGTTTCCAGTGCTTCACTGGTATGATTAGATGAGTACATGTACCTGTATAACGATTAATAGAGAGGGTTAATAGACTCATTAATGGAAAAACTCTTCTTATTTTACGATGGTACTAACATGGAGATAAGATTATGAAAGAGACATGCTCTGAGGATCGAATATTTTTCAAGAGGAAATTAGAAGAAAATTAAAGAACTGTGAAGGCATTTCAGTAATGCAGGAATATGAAGAGCAGAGGCAATGCGCCCATGCCATCAGAATAAGACTTAGGCACTGAGATATTAAAATATTTCCCAATGAAGAAGATTGGCTCAAAGTGGAATTTAATGCACGCTTCTGTATAACCCTGTACAACAACAATTCACTTTGTACATTAAGTATATACCTACATTTTGTTCACACTAAGAAACTGCTATATTCGTAACATGTAGACACTAAAATTTTGAACTAAATAATATTTACTATCATTTATATAGCAAATTTTTTGTTTAAACGTTTGATGCGGAGATAGTTCAAGCTTATATGGAAATGTATTCTCAGTTTTGTAAAAAAAATTGTACAATCTTTCCAAGTCATTTCAAGGGACTGCTTTGTAGTCACAAGTAATCAACATTAACAGTCTAACAGATAAACTCACAAAAACTGCTGAAGTTATAGATAATTGGTAAAGCTATTGATCTGATTCTAACTGAGATGGTCTGTTGAAGTAGATATGCTTTATTCTAGAATTAGGGGTGCAGCATTCACGAGTGGACCTGCATTTGTTCTGACATCCTCACGTATTATGACAGACTTCATTAGAACCTTTAGGTATTAGGATGTATAAATATACTGCATTTATGTATAATACTTCGAAATTTGAAACGAGATTCATCGTGATTATTTATAGATTGTTGTATTTTGCTTGAATTCGTAATACATACTTTGGAACATCAACTGCAACTATTGAAGTAAATGAAGTGTTCTGAATTTAGTGCTAGAAATACCCAGTTTGTGAGTTAGTTCTCTTTTCCCATTATCTTATCTCATTTCAAACATGTCCAGTAATAACTTGGTAATTGGACAATAAAAGTTGTTCGAACAAGAAACCCATCGTGTTGTTCACGGTAACGCCCATAAATTGAAGAATTTTGGCTTGAAATTTTTATGGTATAGTTGGAGACTATTAAGGACTGGTTTGGTATATTGAATTTGAACGAAATCGGTCAACTGATTTCTGAATGGCAGCTATTACAAAATTTGACACTGTTGGAAAATACACACTTACTGCGATTTATCCGCCGAAGATATTTTATTGTTTTTTTTTCTCTTTTTACGCTTAGAAGAGAGAAAAAACTCTGGAACCCTTGGCCAGGAACAAAAAAACAAAACACAAAACATTCACAAATTACAGTTTCAGGTGGAAGAGATGGGCAATGAACAACTATAGCTGTAAGTCAGTGAGGAGGATGCGGATAGCGCACTAGTCCTGAATTTGCAGAAGCTTTGTGTGCTGGCAGAAGCTCCCTGTGATGATACAAGCCAAAGCGCGCTTCAGGGCTTGTATAGTATATGTTATACATGAATTAAGTTCACATTACGGCTTACAGTCGGTAAGAAAGAGAGGAGGGAAGGAGATGGGAAAAGAAAGAGGAAGAAATGGAGGTTATAGGAGAGAAAATTAAGGAGCAACTATGCCAAGATATCTGTAAAGAATCTTAAGCCTAAACGAAGAATTTCAAGAAAGACCGGGTTCAGATTGTGACGGAGAAGGGAAGAGAGAGGAGGAAGAAACACGGTGCTGATAAATGGTAAAAAAAAAGAAAGATGCTTTCTGCAGTTTAATGTCGAGTGACGCAATCATTTCTCACCAATTTTCCAAGCTTCGAACTCAACGCCCAAAAAAAAAAGAATGGCATTTCAGACCTAAATATTCTCTGATGGATTTACTGTGGTATGATGCAAATATTCGAGTAGCGTACTCGTGCAGGTGACGAAATTTGCCTACATCAACATATAATTTTGCGAAAGAGTATAATACCTTTTTTCAGACGCTATTTTAACATTATTTTGTTTACTTAGGATCCAAAAAATATAAAAGGCATGTAACAATGACAACGACACCGGTCGTTTTTTACATACTTCGTTCTACGTGGATGAATGAGGTGTCAAAGTTGAACACGTAGACAATTAATGTGAGACTGAAACGTAAACTACGCCCACTCCCAGTTCACTGGGGACCCTAGTCAAATTCATCGAGTGGAAAATAAAAGTGATTTCACAGATAGGCCTACTATGCAAATGGTACTGGACACGAATAATCATGGAAAAATAGATTTAGTTTCATCAGAGCTTGAAACCTTGACTTTCAAACAGTTGATGTTGAACTAAGTATATCAGGAAAAAAGAACTTATTCATACGTAGGAAGGTAGGTCCACAGAGTATTAAACATAATATAGGACATATGCCCATCTAAACGCTTCTACAAAAGACGGTACCATTTTTGAAGTTGTTGTTCCCATCCTTACAGTACCAAATTGAAGTTTGTTTTCTATATTCGGGCCCATTAACAATGATGAGAACTTTTCTTCAAATAACTGAATTAAATGAACAAATAAATAAAACTGATAATTCAAAAACCACAAAAAACACGAATTTCGTAGATTAAAATGAAACGAAAATTGTACCAATCCTCAGGAGTGGAGATACTTTTTCTCAAAAGTGGTGCCATTTTTCATCTCACATGCGTTCTCTATTATATTTAATACTCTGTGGGTAGGTCTTCGTAATTTCCACTTTTAAATAAATCGACGAATCATACTTATTGATAATTAGCACGCAATGATAAAACATGGAAGCCCCTGATAAAGACACATGAATGAGCACAATGTAGAATATGATCAATAAAAATAATGTAATAAGTAGGTAACTTACCTACCCACTATTATTCAGTAAAACAAAACAGGCAACAGGAATAATTAAAGAGTTTCATTAAAGTCAAAAATTCTTTTGTAACCTTCATTGAATTCATGAAAAGTAGTTTTGCAATGTTTAAACAACTTCAAGAGACCCACAGAGTAATGAAAAATGTTACTTACACACATTTGACACCAATCGCTGTCAATCACCGAGACTGTAAAATTAATTAGAAACCACCAACATATTGAATCCCGAATAGGACAATTTGGAGACAAGAAATTCGACGAATTCACAAATTCAAGTTGACCTATCGACAGTTGTGGGAACTTCCTCCTTCCCACTCATCATGGACTTGGCCCATTAAGTTGATGGAGTGGTCGTGAACATTTCCACGACCATACCTGAGTACTTTGCATGTTAAATAAACTATACATCATCTGTGTGGACTCACATGGATGATGCATTGCCAACATTTAATGTAGAGCTGTATAAAGGAAGGTGAGTACCTATGTATTTAGGAACTCACCGATAAAGTGCATGTCCGCTAACTCACATTCAGATTCCAGTATTTCTTGCTACTCTTCAAATGTAGGCTTTAGAAGTGGGCTAGCTCTCCACACTTGGTAAGCTATAGGTAGTAAATACCTACAACCATCAACCACAACTGTGAATATAATTAATCAAGTTACTTAGGTATATGAAACATCTACAGTCTAAATATAGTATAATTC
The DNA here is from genome assembly GCA_011428145.1 of Ericerus pela. Taxonomy (NCBI): domain Eukaryota; kingdom Metazoa; phylum Arthropoda; class Insecta; order Hemiptera; family Coccidae; genus Ericerus; species Ericerus pela. Next base: position 66,569 of record WOFM01000240.1, read on the forward strand.
TGTCTGAAGCGAGAGTAAGTACTAAATATCAGTAGAGGTTCAAAATAAAAAGTAACTGAAAAACCATGAAAAAGGAAATGAGAATATGAGAAAATGTTATACTATCTATAGCAGATCTGGTGAACCATTACGATTTGTTGGGGGAATGATTTCGAGGGGGCATTCGGCCTTTCTTCTTCTTTTTTCTAAAACTGAAATAGGATAATTAGGAATATTTTCAAGAAAATCGAGAAAAAAAAAGTCAGATTTAGCCTTTATCCAGATTGTTTATTAAAGAAATTGTTATACTTATTTCCAGTTAAAACCGATACTTTTCAAACATCACTAACACATTCACTACTGATGATTTCATCAATAGGACAATTATCAAATAATAACATGTAAAATTGATACTATTTCAGAATTTATATTAACATGCGACCATTCACACACTTTAGTTCGCATTTTCCTTAGGGTGTTTGTTTTATATAGTGCAATTATGGCTTAAGTTAACTGTTAATCAATAATTTTCAAGATTTACAAAGTTTTCATCAGACATCACACAAAGAGAACATTCAACAATATTGATTTTTGCGAAGTATTACCTACTCATTTTTTATCAAGGCAATTAAGTAAAAGTTAAATGTCAAAATCTTTGAAGTTTATTTATGATTTCTTGAAAATCAATTTATGAAGTAGCCTTATTCAAGTTTAGGAAAACCAAAAACAGTCCCGAGTACAAGCCAGTAATTCTTAATGGTCTACCATAGAATGAGTAACATTTTCTCTTATTCTCATTCCACTTACCGCTGTTTATAACCACTTCTTATTCGGCGCCAAAACTGTTTTTCCACTTTCTCAAAGACAAAATCGAGTTTTGTCAAAAATTTGTCACCTCTACATTTTCAATAGCTAGACAGAGCTTTCAACATTATTTGCATGTCAGATGTTTAATACACCTAATGATACTCGCAGTCAATAGGTCAACTTAAAATTATTGCTAAATCTTAGAACTTCTTGTTTCTGAGTTATTCTATTCGAAAGTTAAAATTTCTGATGGTTTTCAACCAATTTTGCAGTCACACAGTGGTAGAAAATAAGTATGCACAAGCAACATTTTTCAAATTTTACCGTTGATTTCCAAAAGTTGTTTCAACAATTAATTCACAGTAAAAACCGTTCAAAGTGTATTCAACCATTACCTATTCAGCTCAAATACGTATCATTGGAAAAAAAAACTCCAACTCCTATGGACGAAGAGACTCGAATTCTATCATCGAAGATATTATATTCAATGTAAAACCAAACACCGAATTTTAAATTTGAGGGCAAACTTCACAGAAAAAATTTCATACGTCAAATTTTTATACGTCAAATTTCCGTACGTCAAATTTCCATACGTCAAATTTCCTTATTTAGTGGAGCCATAAATTTTTTCCACTTAATGCACCTCGTTATTTTGTGGTGTAGGCAAGGCAAAAAAATTGAAAGTAAAAACTGTATATGAAATTCGTCCTCTTTTAAATTACAGATGAGTTTCGCATTTAGGTACAGATAGTAAAAACTTTTTACTCGGTACTAGACCATCAATGGCATTTACCTACATTGAAAATTGACGACGAAAGACGAAAGTAGAAAAACTGGATATTGATACTTCCTGAACAGACTTAAAAATTTTTTTACAACGGACATTTCTGGTAGATGGTTTTTAAAAAGGGTTAGTCTACTTCAAAAGGGAAAAAAAAACAAGAAAAAAGTGGAACCTAAATATGCACAGATATTCTTTTCACGAACTCAGCGGCTTTGTGTGTTCCTAAACATATGTTCCAGGATTCATATCAAAAGAAATATTTTACCGAAACTATCGAACTTCTACCTCAAAATTACATATTTATGTTCTTTAAAACGCAATAAATGCCGAACAATCTCGATGTTCCATCCCATTTTTGCAGACAATTCAGTTTGTCTACAAAAAAGTCTCGAACAAATTATAGACAACTATTATTCCTAATTCTCGGAATAATAGCTGTCTATATTCTACCTAGCTTCTCACGAACAGACACCACCAAATATGCTGACAACAAAGTGTCATCATATTTGGCGAACGTTCCGTATCACACCACCTTTTTGGTTGGCCATCTTTTGATTGAAACAAGGAAAACGAAAGTAATGTCATATCTTCATTTTGAAGACATGGTCATTCCTAAACCTACAGTCGAGTAGAATGTTAGGGTCCATACTCGCTGCTATGGACATTAGGTATCACTATATTAAGAAATAGAAATAAGTATAGTTTAAAGTGTTAAAGTGTTTGTAATAAATAAAGTGAAATTTCTAATAAAAGATAAATGTTCGTAACTTATCTTATTTGTTGAGGTAATTTAAAAGTATTGAATTACTCTCGCAACAAATTGACGCCCGAACAAAAAAACCTTCGGAAGTAAAATTTAAAAAACATATTTTTTTTTTTTTAAAGAACTTCGCTTTTCCTAAAAAAATTTTTTTATATACCTATTGCGGATAATTAATTCAATTTTTGCTGGAGAAAATACTGTCGCGTATTATCAAAACAAACCCTGGCTAAAATAATTCAAATATTAAAAACAAAATTAAACAAACGTCTACGAAATCAAACCTTTATTGCGGAGGACCGCAAATGTTTAATTAAGACAAATAAAAATAGATCAATTAAAAATAAATTAATTACAAAAAATAATTCTTAAAATAAACTTAGAAATAAATCGAAGATCCAGATCCCGCTCCTGAAATTCAAAAAGAATAGAATCAGCCCAACCAGTATCCAAAACCACATAGTGAGAAATCACTTACCAACGGCGTCCATCCGAAAGAAACTAACCGTACACTACAGAAAACTACAGCACACTACTCGTAGTCCAACTGTAAGCAAATTATAAATTTATCTTCTGTTACTTCAGAAAAATTTGAAACTATTATTGATATTGTAAATAATATTGTAAAATGTAAAATCTCACAATCCTCGCGAATGTCTGAAAAAAGTGAAAATACGAGTACATCGCTTCCCGATATTTTAGACTCAAAGTCCGAAGAGAATATTTTGGAATTCGAAAACCATCCTAAAAATCTGTATGAGAATCTGTCTGAAGAGGAAAATTACCCACTCCTTGGTAACCTTTGGGGAAGTCGAGTATCTACTTCCTTTCTCTATCGTGTGCTAAAAGTGGCAAAAGTAAAGAGGATAGAAGGTAGAACACGTATCAAACTCCAGAAGAAACTTTACAAAGGTAGACACTCTAAACACTGGTTGTTAAATATATTATACTCCAACCCCAACACCAAAAAATTCGAAAGAACAAGTAATTTTGATAGACTAATCGAGGAAAGCAAAAGTTATCGTAGAGTAACAAGAAGTATAAAAAATAAAGACCACAACGAAGCTGAAGAAATCTTCTCCGATACAGAAGAAGAAGATTTAGAATTTAAAGGAAAGAAATTAGAAACAGAAAAGAAAAGAAAGGAGGAAACAGAAAGAAAACTAGCTAGACGAAGTCTCAGCTCCAGTTTTGAAAAACTCTTATCTAAAGTATCACACCACGTATCACCAAAGAAATCAATTTCGGCTACATCCAATTTCTCTCTCCCAAACAACGAAGACAAAATCTTCCTCGGAGAGGAATCAATTCTGAACCAAACTTTTGTCGACAGACCCTCACAGTCTAGTGCTGATTTGTCCCCATCAGTCCCTCAAGGACAGGGAACGTCCTCACAGGCAAAAATCCAACACTCAATACAAATTCACGTAAAAAGTCCAGAAAATTTAGAAAAACCCAAAAGTAAAATTCTAAATTCAACTGACGAAAATTCTTTCGATCCTATCAATTTATTACCCCCAGAGATACGTGTAGAAATTCTTGACCAAAAAGAACCTACATATGTCAACATAGTAAATATTGAAAATAAAAATAATCCTTTTCTAAAATCGGAAAATAAAAATATGACCCCGGAAGACATCGCTGGAAATAACGCACGCTTGCTTTTACAACAACAACAACCAGCAAGATTTGCGGCAGCGAATGAAGCCTACACACAACACAACCTAGCCATGAACAATTTTTGGAAAAGGTCAGAAAGATGGACTCCGAGCCATTTTTCAAATGGCCCCGACGAGGACATCCTTGAGTTCCTTTTTGAATACGAAACTCAGGCAAAAACCTTCGAAGCAACTGAATATGAAATGATACGAAACCTAAATATAGCCCTTCGTAGTACAGCTCTCGAACTGTTCGCAGCAGAAACTGAGATAACCCCAGAAACTCCATGGTTAGAAGTAAAACGAATCTTAATACGTATTTTTAAAAAGGATAAAGATACAGTAAAAAAACGTATCAAATCTTTAAAATTTGATGACTCATATTTCAGTACAAATGTACCTAAATTTTTCCGACTCTATAAACAACTCGATTCAACAATTAGTGAGAAAAAAATTTGTGACCTCTTACTCCCAAGACTAACAGGAGAAATGAGGAAATTCTTTGCGTCGAAAAAACTCCAAACACAAAGTGAGGTTTCAAAAACATTCGGTGATTGGAAAGAATTTAAAGAAAAAGCATTAGATTTGACTGATGTTCAAAAAATGGAAGAGATGCTAAATAAAGCAACAGAAACGATCGCCAAGTTAACAAAACAGATGGAAGAGATGATGAAGGGAAAAGCTCCTAAGAAAAAAGAACCTGCGAAACCCATAACTCTGCCTATCTTCCCTACTGACCCTGTTATCGTGGCATTAGTGGAGGCAGGATGGAAACCCCCAAATGCCAATAAACGAAACCAAAACCAAACCAGAAACCTGATGATGGAAAACGAAAATGCAGAGTCCAGACCTCGTAGAGAAAGAAATTTAAATAATAATAATAACACTAGCGAATCAAACGAAAGTAACCCGAGAAGAAGGCAGTCTAGAGAAAGAGAAACAACTCGATCACAAAATAACCAAAATTCCTATAGACCCCAAAGGAGAGAAACTTATCGCAAACAAAATAATAATCGATATCCTCCTAGAGAGATAAATTGCTTTAATTGCGGCAGAATGGGACACCTATCAAGGGATTGTAGACTACGTAATCGTGGTACACCTCAATTCCCACAAAGGAATTTTAGACCACCACGATTCAATAATAACCTCGCATCAAATTTTGGTAAACCATTCAACCCCTATGGACCATAATCTGCTGCCAGAAATGAATGGATAGCTTTAAAAATCTTCCAAAGCCCAATAACGCCAGTGAATAAACATGGACAACACGGCGACCAACAACGCAAATACGGCAGACACCTGCGTGAGCATGAAACTTTCCGAAGTTTCAACAATTCCCGTATCAGGCACCATAAATTTAGGCAGAGAGCGTAATTCTGCCAGAGATGTATACAAAGGAGCATCCTGAAGAACTTCCTCACTAGCACGATCCATATTTAAACTCAACATCTCATTGAAATTGTGAAGAAAATGTCTCTCAACGTTCATGAAATTTAAATAACGAACTAAACGAAAAATGAAATATATACAAAAGAAAGAAATTATGACTAATAGGAACATTAACTACAAATCTAAAGAAGGACGAGGACGGAGAAAATCAAAACGAATCAACATGTCGAATACGCCGAGAAGACTGCGATACCTCCATATATATCCGAGTTGTAAAGCAAGATGAATTCTTGCTGAACAATCGAAATATACTGGAGTCTGCCATCTCCCAAGGCCTACCCTCGATGGTAATAGTGCGAATTGAATTCCAGAGTCCCACACTAACACAGATGGTGTAATTTCCGCACATATGTATATTTTTATAAAAAAGAAATAAAAATCGAAGAAATATTGTGCATCGATATACATTTTTGCACCTTATTAATATTTTCTCTCAAACAGATTAAACCAAACAACGTACCAACAATTATAATACTGCATCTAACAGCAAAATTTCTTGTGATTTGTAATGATTTCAGACCACATGATGATAAAACTCGCCGTTATCGTTTTCATTACAATCACCATATTCACACACAAAACCAAGAACACAAGTTCAAAAACAAAAATTAGTGCATCGTCAGGAGCATATTTCAAATTAAACAAATTCAGTAAGGCTTATGAGAAAACAATTCCCATAGTCTATAGCCTGAAAATTCGAAGAAGACAGAACATAGAAACACCCGAATGGCTTGAAGAAATAAAAAAACTGCAAAGTTGCACATCTATAGAAAACAGATGGTGTATACAGAGATCGAGAAACATGTTGAAAATCTTAGATCTAATTACAGATATTCAGCTAATAAATGAAGCAATAATCAAAGAATTCGACAAAGAACCTTCAAAATGAATTAAACGTGGAATACAAGTCCTTGGTGACTTTGACACATGGTGTTGCAATGTCATGACACTTTCTCAAGGCAACGACTTTATAGAAAACGAGAAAAATCTAAAATCCCATTACGAAAAACTTCGAGAATCCGTAATAGAAAGCCATGCAGAATTATTAAACGTCACAAATGACATTAAAAATTTTGAAAAGTTAGAATTCAACAACTCTAAAATTTTAAAAGAAAACGTTCAAGCATTAAAAGACGCCATTCAAAACCAAAATAACGAAATAATTATAGAAGCTAGAAGAGAGCTCATCTTCGACACAGCTCGAACTCTTCATACTAGTTTAGTCACCAAAAATGCTAAACTTAGCCACCTATTCCTCTCTTACAAAAATAACCATCTACCAGCAGCAATTGTTAACAAAACAACTTTAAAAGAAGACTTACTAAAAATCAAGAAAATCGCAGAAAAATCAAATTTTGCAGTGGTTTTAGACGAAAAATCAGTCCAGTCCTACTACAGAACAAAATTAGTAAACGGCTATGTGACAGGAAACAAAATAGAGATAGAAATCAAAATTCCACTTCAGAACCTTCATGCCAAATACGAACTTTACAATTTTATTCCATTAGCATTCCGAACACATGACAATAAAATTTGCTCTTGGGATCAAGAACCTTCGATCTTATCCCTCAACAAATTTGATGGATCAATAAGAATCATAACTGGAACAGACATTGATCTTTGTGATAAACATAGCCTCTTATGCTTTCTACCACAGGACCGCACAACCAATAATAAAGGTAATTGTGCAAGGGCATTATTCAAAGGAATGAAATTTGAAAAAATAGTAAAGAAATGCACCTTCAAATGCGAGATAAATCATGAAGAAATCATGAAGAAATTGTAGTCAAACAAATTGAAATGAACCAATTTGCCATAACAAATGCTAAAAACCCATTAATATCAGTTAATACCATAACAAAAACAAGTACTAGTATAACTATAAATGATTCAAGGCCCCTTGTGACTACTAACAGTTCCATGTGTAGTAGAAATCCAACAATTACAGAGAGAAACCAATGCAGAAACAATCATCCCGGCAGGATTCCCTTGTATAAATGAACCAGAAAAAGACGTCCTCATTGAACATCATCTACCGCTAGTTTGGACGAAATATCAATTCATGGAACTTGATTTTGGTCTGCGTCAATCATTCAAATTTCCAAATATGTCTATTGCCTACAATAATAAATGGCATGACAACATACCTTACCTTTCACCAATAACTCCAATTCATAAACTCGAAGAAAGACTGAAATCAGCAGAACTGAAAATCCCTGATCTAGGATACCAAGACACAATAAACATGGTACATTTACAACTAATCGGTTGGTGTAGTTTATTAACACTCATAGTAGCCATATTGGTCTACGTAAATTTAAAAATAAATTGTGTTGCTATCAATGCGCACAATCAAATAAATGATCTGGCATTGGGAGCAATACATCGTTAATGGTCCATAATTCTAAGTGCACATTTTATATTACAATATAATATAAAAAAAAGCATAATAAATTTGATTATGCCAAATTATCTTAATTAAGTCCATTTGCAAAAATAAATTTTTATGCTCAAATAAAATTTATTTTTATTTTTATGCGATGATCAATTCCACAACGTAAAATTAAAGGACATTTGTAAAAAAAAAAGTAGTATTGTATTATGACTAAAATTAAAGATATAGTAAATTAAAATAGTAAACTTTCAAGGACACAAAATTTAGCGAAGCAGGAGCTTCGGGCTTTCTTTCACCCAGGGACCTTTGTTCCGTCCCATTTTTGCAGACGATTCAGTTTGTCTACAAAAACGTGTCGAACAAATTATAGACAACTATTATTCCTAATTCTCGGAATAATAGCTGTCTATATTCTACCTAGCTTCTCACAAACGGACACCACCAAATATGCTGACAATAAAGTGTCATCATATTTGGCGGATGTTCTGTATCACGCCACCTTTTTGGTCGGCCATCTTTTGATTGAAACAAAGAAAACGAAAGTAATGTCATATCTTCATTTTGAAGACATGGTCATTCCTAAACCTACAGTCGAGTAGAACATTAGGGTCCATACTCGCTGCTATGGACATTAGGTATCACTATAATAAGAAATAGAAATAAGTATAGTTTAAAGTGTTAAAGTGTTTGTAATAAAAAGTGAAATTTCTAATAAAAGATAAATGTTCGTAACTTATCTTATTTGTTGAGGTAATTTAAAAGTATTGAATTACTCTCGCAACACTCGATCATTTTTTTGAAATATACTTATCACGTCTAAAATCCTTTTGTCGCAGGAATTTCATTTGACCCTTGATACCGGAGGCCGGTTACAAATCTGTCAATAAATTATAGAAATCAACACTTTTTTTGATCCGCATAGTCTTTGGGAACGTAATTCTCTGAAAATCTCGACTTTACATTGAATGAAAAAACTTACATTCATGCTACACCTATATATGTAGAGTTTGATTTATAGGTAGACACCACCCAGCTCCAATAAAACTATCAGACGTTCATATTTTGATAATTTTCTTTTGGATAAAAATTCAAGCTAAAAAATCAACCAAATCGAAGGGACACATTTTTTCTCATCTTCGCAAAGGGAACTAGAAATGCATTCGGACTCATCCCATTCCCATCAAGTCGATTTCAGCTACTTCCTACCTTACTCAGAGCTTTTGTTAATGATAAGAAAAAAATTAACCGAACAATAATAAAAAGAAATGCGCAAATTTTACTTATATCGAATAGATTTCATTCACAATAATTAATTTTCACCCAGGCTTCACATTTTTGATTGAACTGAGAGTAAGTACAACATTAAAATTTCTCCAACGTCTTAAAAGTAAACTAAAGTACTATTTGTTTATTGACAAAATTTAATTAAGAAATTTCCCATTTCCGGAATAATTGGTCAAGAAATTTTATCGTCTTTTCGTCAAAAATAAACGCAACGACACAAAATTTGAATATGTTTCGGTTAAATAACTTGTTTTTTTTTTGGCCCTTGAGTAGGTATCTGCTGGAAAGAATTCACTATTCTCAGCATTCGATTACTTTTCTATTACAGTTTTATTTTATTTGTTTTCCGGCACAATTACTGGAATAATTGGATTAGATTGATCATTTCCTAGTTGAATAACAAACATAAAGTAGCTTATGTTTTGATACTACTGAAGGATAATTGACAATGATCTGACCTGGATAACTGACAGAAATTGAATTAAAATTGAATTCTAACCGTGGAAAAGGCACTACCATTGCAACACTCGAGACAGAAGTTCTTAAACACCACCTCAAAAAAACAGGAGCAATGAACTAAACCATATTTTTGAAATCTATGTCAATGTAATAATTCTTCAAACGATTTGATGCCTGATCTATTGTTCCGAAAATTATGATAGGTATGACTTTTTCCCATTCACTGAATACCGTGTGATAATTAGACCAAATGTCACCAATAAGGAATTTTCAAGTACCTATAATTTACAACAAAACCTCTTTTATATGGTAGCATTCAAGTGTAGTTTACTCGCAAGATAATTTTCCAAGTTTAACCACTAATAATTACAGAATAATTTTAGATTAAAAATGAGTTTTTAAAAGATAAGCTTTTATTTTTATTTTTTGCTTTAGCCTAATGCAAAATAGACATTATTTTATAGCGGAAGATTGGCTACTGGCAGTATTGGTATATTTTAAAATCGCAGTAGTAAGCAGAATAAAATCTTATAATAATTTTTCAAGGATTAGAATATAACCAATTTTAATTGCTACAAAAATAATAAGACAGTTTTTTTCCAACGCAGCTTTGCATCACTACCACTGCTCTCTAACTCTCTCCCTAAAATGACAGATTACATTTTGAAATAATCACTCCAACTATCAACATTAAAATACTGTAGGAACAAAGAGACGAGACAACAAAAATTTGGAAGCATGCTTGAGCGGCTAAGTCGTCAAGTTTTATCTGTTGCCTAATTCTAACATTCTAAGATAACAACCCCCTAAATGGCGAATACAAGAAAAACGATCCAGTCAGTAAATCAGTAAATATCTGTATGAATAATAATAAATTTAAAAAAAAGACTGTGTGTAACGCATATAGTCAGCCATAAAAATTATAGACAACTATATTCGTACACAGGTAATATTATTTCATTTTCCTAACAATATCCCTGAATTCCATTGACTTTTCTTCTTTCTTCATGAATTTATCTTCCTCCTTTCTATTGTTTAAAAATTAGATATGCAGAAGCCTATACCTAACGATATTTGGTAACCTCATTTACACTAGTCCCTCAAATATATAAATTCCTCCATTTCATGTATTACCACTACACAGTAACTATAATGTAAAAACGTATCCCTGAAAATGTATATAAATTCGTGTTTCAAAGAGAATAAGACACTTTATTTTAGTCTCTCTTAGAGTACTACACACGTTTTCAGTCTCTTAAAGACTCTGTTTGAGTATTACTCTCAACATTGTTCTTAAAATTGTATTGTAAAAATTATTAAAGTGTCAAAGTACTATTTGTTAAGTTATTTTATATAAAGTCTTGTTCCAGCAAAGTTAAGGTCTACCATACAAATGTGGATGATAAATTACGTTACTCAGAGATAATAATACTACTTTCAAATATTAATATACTCGTGTAGGGTATAATCCATAAAACAGTACAATTATCTAAACTACCACTCTTTTATGTCATTAAACTGCGTTGATCTGAATGAGTAGCTCTTATCGGTGGATCCAACTTTATAACAATAATTTTTTCAATTTTTTAAATTCCCATTTTCTTTAATTACAGTCTGCTAATTTTCTGATTTTCAAATATACATACCTAGGACATTCTCCAGATAGTCAGATACATTTTGAACCTAATACTTTCAATAAAATCTATAAAGTCAGACACTTGTTCTAAGCAAACATAATTTCATTAGTTCCGAAGATAGACATACCAAACAAATAACCTCCTCCATACGCAGTTAGTAAAGAAGGAAAATTTGTCTGGACCAGAATGATCAACATTCTTTTTGGAATACTCTAGAAGCCAAAGACCCACCTTTACAAACCTTGTGGTGATAAAAGAGTTTTTACACACAAAAATTTAAGATTTTGCGTGGTTTTCTTATTAAGTACTACTTACCTCTGCCCTTTTGACACATGTGGTTTATTACCTAACTTCAAAATTTAAAAATAAAAATAATGTCTAGAACTCCCTATAGATTTAAAATAGTTTGCATATTTTTATAAACACACTGTATTTTACTCTCTCATAGCCTAGAAGTTTAGGCTACGTATATAATTCCGTTTGTCATCTGTAAATTTTTCCATCTAAAACTTTTTCTATATATATATATACTTCCAGGAACTGGCATCTTCATTCATTTTGCAGATTCACATTAAATCATCTCACAATTCACTCTTTTTCTTGACGTCTTACTATTCATCCTTTTTTCATATTTTCTTATCATCCACCACATTCATTATACTCATCACAATCACTCTATCACTCCCTCTTTTCTCCTTTTGAAAATGCTGTCGTAGATGAATTTCTACTCCTTAACTACCTGTATTTTTTAACCCTCCACTTCCCATATGTTGGTACCCCTACCTCCGATGCTATTCTAATACAATTTTCCACCTATTTTTCATCCCCTCTAACCTATGTGGATGGAATAATTCTAAATCTAAAATTCTATATATTTTTTTTTATCTCTCACTCGTATTTTGGATCTCTCAATTTGTACATGTACTTATTTATTTTCTCATAATGTTATATACATATATATTTTTTGTTTTTGGACATTGCACTTTTTGATGCAAATAATTTAACATGTTTTGCTGGTTTTTATTATACTCATCATACTTTTTCATAATATATATTGATTTTTTACAATGTGTTAATTTTTTAGTGGCAATGGGGTAATAAGGTATGTAAAATCTCTAATTTCTAATTTTATGGTTTCTGTTGTGTTCTCTCCACAGCTATGGGAATAGCCATTCGTATAAGGCTATTTTAAACTCATCCCCTGACATGGTTGAAATTCGAGTTGACTGACACCTTGCAGGCTACTCTGGGTTGGGTGATGGTGATTCCATGGCCACCATCCAGTGTAGGTGATTTTATCAAAGTTCCTTGGCTGTAACAATGGTAGTAAAAGAATATTGTTGGGGCTAAAAGAGGGATTGTTAAATGTATCCCTCTTGGCATACCACATATTTTTTCCCATTTGTTCACGTGTTCCAGGTTCCAAGGTAATTTGTCACAACTACATGTTCATAGTATTTTCTGCCTGGGATTTTTGTCCTTTAATAATAAATTTTTTTTTTTATTGGTAACACCTTAGTTTTTGAGTTTTGTTTAGATGATTGGGCCTGATACTAAATCAATCTTAATAATGATAAAATCACCGTACAGGCCTGATTTTTCAGCTCCACCAGACCTTGCATCCTAATATTTCGATTCAATGGAATCGTCATCCTCAGATGACTACCCTCGGGTAGCATCTGACATCCCCCATAAACCTATAGTGTTTTGGACACAAGTACAGGGGGATAGGAATAGGTTGATTCATTTTGACTCTAGCGCTTCTCATTCAATGGCTGGCAGGGTACCATTGAGTAGTTTTGTTCAATGATATCGTCAATCACCTTTTTTCTACATGTCGATATTTTCATTTCTATTCACAAACTTTTCTAAATTTTACCTGATAATCACTTTTCATGTTTCATCTCCACAGACTGTCATTTCATCTCATTCATTTTTCTTACATACTTTTCTATTTTATATTTTTCTCCGCCAAACTTTCTGTAATATTCCACCCTTATCTTTTTGTTTATTATATTTTTACTTCTAATAAAATCTCAGAAGGAGAATTGACTCAGTAGAGTCGATTGTTTTCTAACAGCTAAAAGAGCAACATGTCTTGTACCTCTTGTCATTGATTTGAATATATTTTAATAATTTTTTTAAAATGTGTCAGTTTTTTCAAATGCAATGGGTAATATTTGATGGTGTGGTTCCTGATTTTCACCTAAAGCAAAATGGAAATCATGTAAGTAAATTCCATAGAGATTCTGAGGTACATACGTGTAAAAATATAGCCGTTTCCATGCTGACATCGGGTCAATAAACTCTGGTAGACTGAGGCAGACTAGGGAAATATTTTTGAGTTGCCTCCCTTTGCAAATGAAACTTAATTTGAGAGTTCTTTCAGCCGTGGCCGTGGTAGTTTTATAAAAAATAATGTAAGGACTGCTGGGTAGTGGTGTCCATAGTAGGCTCCCTGGAATACCACACTAACTGATGGACTTTTCATTTGGATACTAAATTTTTAAATTCCCCGAAAGTTGGTAATGTTTTTGTAAAAAATTTGGCTAAATTTCACTCTTCTTGGCTAAACTGTTTCGAAGAGCCACTGAACATTTTGATAAGCGAGGCACTTGTTCTCCGAAGACGCTTTTAAATTTTTCTAGGTGGAATTTAAAAAAAAATTATTTCTCATTATTTCTCAGAAAGTGTCATCATGCTTGACTTGACTCAGTGAGTAGGCTCTGATAAAAAGTCATTTTTTAAAGATACGAGCACGTTTATATTACAAGCCTTTCTTATAAAAATAAAAAAACTGTTTTATCCGAAATACCAATTTTCTGAATTTCTCCATTTCACAGAATTGACAAGAACTGAAACCAAAAGGTAAAACTGAGAACTAACTTTCAACAAAATTTCTTCATAACTAAAACATCAATTGAAACACTTTTTCATCATATCGAACGGCAATTAAGTCTAAAGGATCATATTTATTAGATTAGTCTTTTAGTTATACCTACTTCAGATGAAAACAAAAGACGTTCTCATAATGGGACACCGTGTATAAATTTTTCCATTTTTGTAAAAAAAATGATAAATTTCAATTGTTTGACATTGCGTCGCATTCCATCATCTTTTTTTTTTTTTTTTTGATAAACACGAATAAACTTAAACGTATGTATGTAAATATCACACTTAATGAATTATGCATAAAGTATCATGGTTAGGATTTTTATAAAATTCCACTTTCGCATCCTCCTTCTTCTCCAAACTTTTTTCAGTTCAATTTCGCTTTCCTTTTAAATTTTAGATTCCAAAAGAGTACAAAAAAAGAACAAACAATGAAGAAAAACAATAAAAATGTCATTCGGTTTTACCAAACTCGCATAATGTTGATGAAAATCACTCAAATTATTTGTTTTCCTCTTCTAGTCGCTTTCTTTCTTTCGAGTTTTGCTCTGTTTCACAACTCCCCCAACCTTCCAATTTTACTTAGTTTTCATTTAGCCACTGCAAAAAGGGATCCTAATTGTGTTCGAGCGGCGACAGATTCCTAACAAAAAGTTGAAATAATTAAAAATCAACAAAAAGGAAGAGGTGAATAGTCAATGAGATCCATATATAGGTATAGGCGCTACATATAAGATTTTCTCTTTCTTGTTTCCCTTTTCAGAGGGTTGCCATTGAAAAAGTTAATTTCGAATTTAGGACCGACCTGGTGGAATTAAAATTGAAAAAGAAACCAGAGTGAACGCATCAGCGATTACGTCGTAAAACTAAAATGACAAAGGTGGGTGCGGGAGGCTGTACAAAAGGCTGACTTAGAGTCGTTATAAAATTTAGCTCCGTCAAATCCCTGCGTTTATTAAATGAGGCGAGCGAGTTGCCTTTTTAGGCTCAAAGGACCACAAAAAAACTAAAATAAATAAATTTCAAGGGTTAAATTTATAAATTTTGAAAATGGTTGATTCTCAGTAAAACTGTCCATCAGACGCATATAATAAAGCTGTGGGGACTCTCCCGTATGAGGTATAGGGGCTCGGACCCCTCGACGACAGTCGCCGCCTCAAAGGGCAGGCAAACAATCGTCCTTGTGACGTTAAACACACAAAATACGTTAGATCGTAATTACCTGTAAGTACTTGCAGGTAATGTACGAGTACCAAATTGTGAGACAATAAGATGATGTCACAATTTGTACACGAACCGGCCAGCCATCTCTTATCTCGAGAGGGGATGATGCGACCTGGCCGTTCTCACCAACGTATGTATTATCTTACATACGTGTGTTTGTGTGCGTGCAAATAAGCCGTATATAAACCACCCGAACCGGCTCTAAAATCGCCAGTGTTCACCTTGGTTTTGACTTACCCGTACTTATGTACAAAGTGGTTGAACACGCTTAAATTCTGTTGAATTTCCTTCTGGTGAGAATATCTCTCATGACAAGGTATTCCACAGTGGTGACCCCAACATGATTTTTGGCTACGTCGTGAGGTGTCCTTAGGCGCGTTGCGCTTTTATAAAAACTTATCGCGGTGTGCTGGCAAGAAACTCGCTTGCTCGGCAAATACAAAAATTTTTTGCAGACTAAGACACCTTTTAGGTCGTCGAAGTAGAGTCTGCTGAAGTGGGAATTTATACCACTCTCCTTAAAATATATAAACAAGGAGAAACCAGACAGTAGACCTGGAGGAAGAAGGTTGGACTCATCCCCCAACTCCCCCAACTTCGACTCAACACTCTAAGAATTTACCAAATCTGGAAGAAGGCCCTCAACAATCAGAATTAGCACGACTGGGAGCTGCAATAAATAAAGATCAATTAGCAGTAAAAACATTCAGAAGTGGTCGAACATTAAGCCAAAATTCTAACCCAAAAACACCTGTCCTACAAACACAGGAGCCAGTGTTTTTGACCAGCAAGGAAGGAAGTAGTTCTGTGGAATACGCTTGTCATCAGAAAGACATAGCAATGGTCCCACCACCAAATGGAAATAAAAACCCACAACCATCGCAGGGAGGTAGTGTTCAGCCACAGCTGACGCCCGAAGTCTTGGCACAGATTATGCAACTTTTGCAATTGCAGCCAGGACAGAATCCCAACTTCTACAGACGAAGGATAGAAATCCCGGAATTTCTGCCCAATGAGGTAGATTTATGGTTGACCCTATTAAAAGGCAGGTTCAAGATGGAGAACATAACCCTGAACCAGCGGTATCTACACATCTGTGGAGGTATGCCCTCACAGATAATCTGCCACATTCCAGATATCATGGAATGCCCTTCGACAGAAGAGGACAAATATGCCTGGTTTGTCAAGAAGATAAGGAATGTGTTTGGTAAAACTAAAAACCAAATCATTGACGATGTGATGGGTGGTATGAAGATGGGGGACAACAAACCCTCAATCTTCATGGCAAAATTGAGGCAGAAGGCGGATAACATAGTAGCCTCTTCTGTCATAGGCAATCAACCTAGAACAATTTCAATTGACAGATTGAAGCCTACATACATGGTAAGCGACGACAAAAGAATAAAAAGGATACCAAGAGAAAATATAGAAAATATCCAGACAGATTCACCAACAAACATAGAAGAATCCGTCGAAAAATATGAAACAACAAATTCACAACCAGAGAAAACACCAAAAACAAAAAAGGCTGTGAAGTTTTCGGACGATGTTATTACCAAAAGATTCGATCCCAAGGCCCCCATATGCCCACAAAAAAGAGGCAGGCCCCTAGGCAGTAAAAAACACAAAAATTCCCACCCTTCTTGCATGTCTGAGAAGTTAATGCGAAGAAAATAAAATTTACTCCCGAAAAAGTAATATCCGCTACGTAAGTTGAAACCTGCTAAAAAATATGCGATGAAAATCGGAACTCTGTGAGACAAAAGAAACTCCGGAGATAAGCAAACAAGGAATGCCAACAAAAAGAAAACGACAGGAATAAACAAATCCACGTGCGATACGGAAATAAACATCACACTGTGCGTTTACCGTTAAATACAAAGATAATCTCAACGTCGTGACGTCACAAACGGAGATTCCTTTGTAATAAAATTCGAATAAAATATTCTATGAGTTTATTTCAGGCATAACTTTGCTTAAACCGATCAGAACTTAACCGGAAAACTTGCATATGGCCGAGAATTTTAAGCGCTATCCCCTCCACATGCTGATAAGAAGATGTGAAAATAATGAAATGGAACTGTAATGGTAAATCAAAAACAGCAGTAAATTCACCCATTTCAGAACTGTCTTAGCTCTCAGACGTGTTTTCTGAACGTTATTTTTGGCTCTTCATTTTCCTTTATATTTATTCCAATGTCGCTACCAACCCGAATCTTCCTCAACACGACCAAGAACCCAAAAGTTCCGGAAGTCGCCAAGAATACTGGGAAAATTCTGGAACAGAAGTCGGAACTTGATCGAATTGAGGAGGAACTTCTGATGGACTTGGCACCAGCCGTGGAGAATGTTCTCGCGGAGATGACAACTCCGCTTGCACCCATCATCTCTCCTCCCCAGACTCCACTGGAACTGACTTCAACAACGGAACCCCCAACGCTGAAGCCGAAGCCAACGGAGACCAGGGAACCGATGAGGTTCCTATTTACGGCGGAGAGGGCAGCCAACAAAAAGGCGAAGATGGCCGC
Source organism: Ericerus pela (assembly GCA_011428145.1). Taxonomy (NCBI): domain Eukaryota; kingdom Metazoa; phylum Arthropoda; class Insecta; order Hemiptera; family Coccidae; genus Ericerus; species Ericerus pela. Next base: position 84,428 of record WOFM01000240.1, read on the forward strand.
CTTGGCAGCGGGGAATTCAAACTCCCCGATGCTTAGGCAGCCTCAGTTTAAATGTTCACTGCCCCCTCAGTCCCATTGTCACCCCTATGCCTACACCAAAAACTGACCACCGAGGTGTAGGGGAGAGGACAGCCAGGCAAACTACTTGGCCTGAGCACAGGCTCGTAAGGAATCTTACGAGTGTGTTGGGGCTGCAGTAGGTAGCGCCCTGGCAAAGTGGGACGCCGATCAAAAACAGCGTTAAACCCGCACATCCCCCAGGCCTTGCACATTTCAATCATTTTTGCGGTGCAAAAACTGGGGGAAGTAGCTGTGGGGACTCTCCCGTATGAGGTATAGGGGCTTGGACCCCTCAACAACAGTCGCCGCCCCAAAGGGCAGGCAAACAATCGTCCTTGTGACGTTAAACACACAAAATACGTTCGATCGTAATTACCTGTACGTACTTGCATTTCCTTCTGGTGAGAATATCTCTCATGACAAGGTATTCCACAAAAGCTTAAGACCAGCGAATAAGCTGAATCCATATTTGGAATGGTTGTTATTGTATAGAAATTATTCAGATTAACGCAACACTGTTACAGACATCCAAAAAATATCAAACTTATTCAAAACCAAACTACAAATTAGACCCAAGTTCCACAGAAACTAATTCATGGACGTATACAGTATAGCGATTAGGTATGTTTCTGGCTTCACGCACGTAAGTTGTGGATTCCAGACTATACTTTCAAAGCTACTGTCATATTCTAAACCAAGAAAGTGGAGTTTTCGGTCAAGTCCATCTGTATCCCGCACTTTTGATAACAAAATTCATGGTAGGTTGGCAATCGAATCAAAACCAAATCTTCCCTTGAAAAAAATAACACAATAAAATTGAATTGGCCTAACAATAATTACATGAATATATTACTCACAGACGAATATTTGCCTAATTTTTCTAGATTATTGTCCTAATGGATCGTTGAGTTGGTAAAAACCAACCTAAAATAATAATATGTTAAAAATATACTTTTCTAAGCATAAAATGTGTGAAGTGAAAATTAGCAAACTCCATTATACTCACGCAGAAACACGCAGGTAACCTAACCCATAACTGGGATCGTAGCACTTTGACAATGTTCCAGCGGAGGACTCGGTAACTATTCACGGGTCTATTTGTATACAAACAAAAAACTAAGTCTGCATTCTGATCCCAAATGGAGTTAAATAAAAACGTTAAAAAAATTCATTTGATTTCCTCCATTTTATATCTATCTACACTTAAGAGAAAAAAAATGAACACTTCAATATCACTACCCAATTTTGCGTTGGTGGAAGTTTCATAATAAAAATCCATCCACAAATTACATAAAACAAAAAGAAGCAAACAACAAAACAAACTTTCTCAAACGTACATGAGCAAAAAAGGTCAAAAACTTCGCCTAACATTAATTTCAGATAAGCAACATTTTTCCTTCATAATTTACTCCGATTCTCGTAGTATCCTAGAATCCATCTTTCACGCCTTATTACTCACCCTCGTAACAAGTGTATCTGTGAGGCTGCACATTATATGTTTTGTCGCAATAAATTTCAGTATAAAAATTTTCATTTTTTGAATACCAAGAAACGGAAGCATCTGGAAATAATCAGCGAGCTGATGGGTCCAGCTCAAAATGCAATTATAAGTCTCAAGCTAAATTCAGTAGCTCTTACCAAAACCTAATTTTCCTGCATATCTTTGATCCACAAGTTTCCTAAATTTTCTCAAAAATTTTCTCCCAAAAAAGACAACATAGATTAAAAATTTCAATGTTTTCGACTTCACAGGAATAAGTCGGTAAATGAAACGACACCAAAACTGGACTTGTAATAATATCCACATTCTTCTATTATTGGGAAATGTATCTTCGAGGCAGGGCTTTTTTTTTGGTTAACCACAAGTTTTTTTTTAAACGAAAAATTTTGAGCAGAAAACAAAAGAAACATTCTGATAAATGACACTCAATTCTTGATAACTCAACTACGTTGCGGTAAAAACTTTTATGTAGCTTTTTTTTCTCACAGTTTGGTTTTATTTTTTTCAACTTTGTTTAAATTTACGATGCCAGTTGCTTTTTTGCACGAGAAACTCCCGTGATTCTATATACACTTTTGCTGTTTCCAGGATTATGTCGAGGGGAATCATAGAGAAAAATGTACGCGTTTTGAACTCATTATGAGAAAATTGCGTGGGAAATACGACGATATAAATTCTTAATTAATGAACTTCGTTCTGTAAACTCGACGTATTTTTTTCTGGACCATAATATTAGCTTTATCTGCGCCACTTGGTGTAGAAATGGTAATTTTCAAGGGTTTTGATTTGCTCCAGGGAATTTTACCAAAATATTACACTTAGGCCTTTTTTTACCTCAATTTTTTTTTTTAACTAACGCTCGAGTCCTACTAACTAATTGACGCTTAAAAACTTTCTCATGTTTTATACTGGAAAATATTCTGCCACTTTTGACCTTATTGGTAACCCACAAAGACTCACCACCCATGAAGCGGAGCCGCATCCGCACCGTTGATTTCAAAAGCAAATAAGATAGTAAAATTTTGCCTGAATTTTGGATTTACCTGTAACGCGCTGGAAATGTATATACCAGAGTGTGAAAGGCATCGAGGGCGTTATACTGGTAAGACCATTGAAAAAGCACACTTCTTTAAAAAAACATAAAACTCTGAATATAACTACCAAATCGGCAAAAACCTGAACAGGCACTATCTATTGTAGACCTAAACAATAAATCTTTGATGGTCGAGAGAGACCAGAGATAATTGACAATTGGTGTACAGATTACAAAAATATTTATACAAAAAGTGCAAGCAAGAAAAAGAGTCAAATTTACAAATGGATTCTTCTACATTTTATATTTTTTTCATATCTGTACCTTTTTGCCATTTAATTTTATATGTCCCCCTGGGGTCGCATACCACATATTTTTTCACATCAACATTTTACTTTCTTGAGTTGTCAAAACCTAATTTCTCTCATTTTTAAATTTTGATTGAGATGAAATAAATAGGTTAGGACTTGTCTCTTTTTAAAAATCTGTTCTTTCTTTAACTTCTCACCCTTGTAATTTCTCGAATGTAGTAAAGACGATTTTTTGGTACGTCAGAGTGTTGTCCTACTATTTTTTGAGTATTACAAGACCTCTGAACAAAAAACCTAGGTATGTTTTAACATTTTTTATCCACACACCTTGGTAAATTTTCAAATTGTGTTTTCAACAGAAAATGGCTCCATTTAAAAAACCATCAAGGATTCTCATAAATTATTAATGTAGATGTTTTTCTTAATCAGCCATCCACCAAGTTTTTTCATGTAGACTTTCTGATCAAATGTGTACATGAAATGGACGCCATGGTGAGTTAGGCTATTGTCCCTTTTATGAATAATTGTCTTGAAACAGTTCTACGCGTTTCCTAGATGATTTTCTTTTGAGATTAAAAAATAACATCGACCTCGGAGACGAATAAAAACCTTTTGTTTATTTCAAAATATTTTTACAGAGGAAAATAAAAATTTTCGAGGCTAGTCTAAAGTTATATAAATAAACCAAAACAAAAATAATGATAATAATAATTTAAATGCCGCTTCAGGGAAATTTGCGTAAGGATAACTAATCTGATATCCTCAAGTGACACCACCAAGAAAGATTAGCCCCCACCTTCTCACCAATAATAAAACAGTAGTTTCCCATTGCCCTTATTCTATACCTCATCTCTTCTACGTGTTGTTTTTTAGGAATTGTTTTATTATTCCTTTTGTTTTAATTGTCTCCTACTCCCGTTTGAGAGGAAAACCCCAAAATTTTATATATATATATATTTTTTTAAAATTTATTTATTGTATGTAATGAGTACTTTTGTTTACCATATGCATTGTCAAAGGAAAAATTTTTTTAAGTAAATTAAAGTGAAATTGAAATACGTATAAAATAATCAAAGAACAAACACATGAAGCACCCTTGGATGCATAAAATTGCACATTACAAACGTTGATTTTGATTTTCCAAATCAAGGCTAACACCACGTTTGGTTGGCTGCTCATCAACACTTAGACTAATACAAACGTGTAAAATCTCGATTATGTCATAGTGTTTTTTGTAGATTAGAAATACACGTTTTCCAATTTAGCCAACATCAATAATAATTAAGAACACTGGTACGCATCGATCATCACACAATATTCCCCTTGTGGAGATGTTTGGTGTGGTGAAACCCCACTTGATCTAAATTATTTTGATTTTCTATAGCCCTTTTTTCCACTGCTTCAAAACTCACACGATCGGTGCACTCTTTTATGAGCCTTTATGAAAAGGCACAGTAGGTACTCTGATTTTGAGGTGCGTAACAAGAGTGAAGAAGTGTGTACGAATACTGGCTCAACCTTTTTGACCATAAGGCTATGTAACTGAACCATTTTAATTGTGACACCTACCCACAAGAAAACTCTGGAGGTAAATGATAATCTGTGAGACTTAAAGCAACCCAGGTTACAAACTACATAATCATGAACAACAATGGAGATGAAATCCCATAGGATGAGGGGGAGGTTGATATTCTTTTATCCACTAATGATGGAGAGGAGTTGCTCAGACTAAATACCACAGCTTTACAACAGAAATTAGACAGACACGACCTTGAGATACGAGAAATCCACAAAAGGCTAGATGCAGTATCCAGTAATCGGATCAAACAATTAGTACTCTTAACGCATCTGTAAAAGAAATTGGAGGCAAGATTACAACTGAAGCTTCAAGAATGGAGGATGCTGTCAAAGGTCTAAATGGCATACAGACCATGTTGAGCATTCTCTATGCTCGGACTCAACCACCTGCTCTTGTAAATCCACCAGTAGGCAACATTGAAACTGACCCACCAAATCCAAGATCATCTGTTGGATCCAATATTACAAGTGTTGCTCCTAGTGTGAACTCCGTAAATACTGCTGCATTTGTTCCTCCCACCACAAGTACTCAACAACAAGTGGCAATAACTCATGGCATCACATAATCAACTGTGACGTAAAGCAACCACATTTCAACTTGCTATTAGAAGATACTACAAGTGGGTAGAAAACAAGAATTCTGATATAGACTATATGGAGTTGAAAAAAGAATTCCTTATATGAGAAAGGACCTCTGAAGATCGATGTAGGATAATTCTAGAATTTGGTAAAACCAATATGTATACGAGTGGATATATCTTCAGATATTTTTACAAGTTCTGGATGTGCAGACTTCAAGGCTGCAACTACCATGATGAAGATGTAATTGACATCTTCTATAAAGCAATGCTCATACAAGCAAGTTATGAATTATTGCTAAGAGACATTACCTACCTTGCCAAATTTCATAAATTTGTTATTAGCCTGAACCCAAAAGCAGTTGCCTGGAGAAAAACACCTTACAAAGTGATCACTCCCACAGCTTCTGCCCCTTGGAAAGAATACATTGCAGACAAACATAAATCTGCGTATAATATATATTAATCCAAGGTCAACTACACACAACTGGCTGAAAATTCTTGTGAAATAGATACAAATCCCCATAAGGAAGACTTTACAGGTGCTGAAGAAAACCCAGCCTTGAACAACCAATTGCTGGTGGTAAACTAATAACTCCTTCCTTTCAAGGCAACCACTGGATGGAGTCATGCAAACCGAGGTTGCTGACTGCTGACAACCACAAACCTTTGTATCTCATGTATCATGATTATCTCATTCAAGGTGACAAACTAGCCTTGATAATTTTTAAAAATAGCCTCACAGTACATAATGTGAGAAATGTACAAAAATTTATGGTTTCTTTTGCCACGAGGGTAATACTATGAAATCTATTGTTGATAACATACACAAATGCTCAAAAAATGCGAAAAAGGCTGCGATAGTCATGGGTGCAGAGGAACAGTAGAGATTAGGCTTCCACATCAAGTTGTTTGATTCACAGTACATAGCATGATTAAAATCCATCGATGGATTCTACTCGATTCACCGACCGATTTTCTTCCAGTAAATATTTTAGCTACTTAATATATTGATAAAAATTCGATTTCGATGTTAAATGGGAAATACATGTAAATAAATATCGATCTGGTTTATAAAAATTCGATATATAAAAAAATATATATTTTTCGATGTTAAATGAAAAATGCATGTAAACCAATATCGATATTTTATCGATGTGTGAGAAAAAATAGGAAAATAAAGAAACATCGAATTCGAAAACAGATCCCATATAGAAAATAAAAATGTTATCACATTAAAAATTAAAGGAATATGCTTTTCAAGATATTATTGTTACCAAGGATCCACCCAGTTCCACAGACCTTAAACACCAAACATACTGGACTACCTTAAATAATATTAACTCGAATACCCACAACATGGCTTGGAAATTTGGACTTCCATACGTTAATCTCGACCATGCAGTCTTATCCTTCAACCAGAGTAGGTCTTATGAAATAAAAAATTACTATTACAATAAGGATGTGAAATTGAGGCTTCTGATAAAAGAAAAGATATTTCAAGATAACCATCAATTTAGCACTGATCCAGCGCTTATGGACTAGAAAATTGATTGGGTTCAAAAAAGTGAAAATCCTACCAAGGTTTCTGATTAATCAAGAGTCAACACTTCGAGAAAAATGACACCAAAACCCAAGAAGTCTGCCACAAATCCTGAAAAATCAACACCTAAACTAGTTGTAGGCAATATTTCTTTACCTACACCTAGAGAAAATACAGACAAGTTGTCATTGAAACAATATGATCCCCTGGTCTATGTGGGGTTTGCAAACCAGTTAGAAAACAAAATTGAAGGTGCTGAAGTTGTTTTAAGAGCACTCATATCTGAAGGCACCATATGTCCTAGGTATAGTCAATAATCTAATTTTTCCTAAACTTGGCAATACTGATTCCCCTTGGACCTTTGCTGAGAAGGATGTGTCTGTGTCAATTTTAAAAATCTGTTCAGACCTCGGTTACAAGGAGATACCAACTTCGGGTAGGTTATTCAAAGCAGTTACAGGTAAAAAAGTAACTAAGGTTACACACTCGATCCTAGTAACTTGGTTTCTATATGATCACAAAATTTGTCATAGAATCCTATTAAGGTTGGTAATACAAATCATCGAAGCATTCAACACTTCCATGATCCTTGGTTGTGAATTTTTTGTAGCTTACAATGTGGCTATAGAGCTTGGTAAACATGAAGGTTCAACCTTCACCTCCACAGATGACCAAGACCACACTATTGGGATATATACCTATGATGAAATGCAGGATACAGTAATTATTGGCAAAGTATAAGATCCCCTCTATTATCTCCAAGATTGTCCAATTGCGCTTTTGCTGGATGAGACAGTGAACAGAACTGAAAAGTATCACCTGGCACTGCTCTATAATGTAGGGTGACACATCAGTGCAGCTCATCCCTCACCACTGTCAGTAATGGGAGTAGTGCACACACAAAAGGACATCTTTGAGGTAGAAAATCAGGTTGATAGCACCGAGTGTGCAGATGCTCTCCAGGCCTCTCTGACCAATTACAGTTTTGATTTTGTGGAAGAAGAAAATGACATCTTAGCCAACATTCCTGTGCTGTTGATGGTATACGCATGGATTAACAAAGATGCCCCACCCATTCCCAGGTTGAGGCCTTCCAAATTCTTGAGTCCAAATCAAACAACAAGTACGTGCAGACCCTATTTGCAATTGTGACAGATAATACCTCCATCTCCGAATTCACAGATGAAGAAAAAGAAGTTTCAGCTTTAAGTGCAGCCTATTTGAAATTTTCCACCTCTAACAGGTCAAACCCGAGTGATGCAGAAACTTTCTTGGCTACACTCTAAAGATCTAAAATTGATAACAAATATAATCCTCTGATTCTGCTGGTATAGGTTTACACTATGTCTCACCTATACCTGCAAATGTGGCCATTGAGACCAAAAAAGAAAAAATCCTATCCAAAAGAAATTATGACGAGGATTTCCAGGAACTAACAAATGAATATGATGACATTTTTCACTTGAAGCCAGGTGCGTGCAATTTATACAGACACCATTTAAAGGTACAGCCTAAAAACAAGACTATGTGCAAAACATATCCTGTGCCTCGTCATAAAATAGAAAAAATAAGACCCAAAATTGAGGAATACCTAGAAAAAGGAATTATCAAAGGTTCTAAATCATCCTATAGGGTAGCACTTGTCACGGTACTAAAATAGATGGTACTTACCCCGCCTGCAGTGATTTCCTACAATTGAGCAAATAACTTGATATGCAAGGGGACGAGGTACCTCATAAAGACCAGTTAAAAACCAATTTGCTGGTTCTTGCCTCTTTTCATCCCTTGATTTTTGAGAAGGATTCTTGCAGATTCTACCAGAGGAGGAGTCAGGCCAATACTGCGTATTTGTCTTTGAACAAATACCATATAAATTCACTCGCATTCCCTTTAAACCAAAGACTCGATGTAAGCATTCCTTTTGACAATTTGGAAAGTCTTCAAAAATGCAGAAGAATTTGTGGCCTCATAGGTGAATGATATTCTTATTCATTCAAAGACATGGCAAGAACATCTAGGCCACCTCTGAATTGTGTTTCAAAAAGTTTGAGATACCAACAGGATGCTGAATGAAGATAAATGCAACTTCTTGAAAAGCTACATGAAATTCATTGTCATTAAAATAGGCCAAGATGGTATTAAACCACTTGAGGAATGAACACTAGTCATATGTGACTTTCCTAACCAAAAAAGAATCCAATTGTTCCTTGGAATTCTAAACTTCTACCAAAATTTCATACCATATTGCACAAAGATAGGGAGACCCCTATATAGGATCTGTGGTAAAGTTTTATTTGAATGGAATGAAGAAACCAAGGAAGCATTCAACACATTAAAAAAAGAAATGTCTTAGTATTTACTCGAAGCCTACCACTAATATAACCTTCAATTTTTTATAATAGCAGATGCCTCAAGGTATGGTATTGGTGGCTTCATCTACCAACTTAATGACGAAGGTCAACCCTGAATTATCAGTGTGGTCAGCAGATTGCTGTCCAAGACTGAAATAAATTACATGAGGTATGAATATGAATTATTGGCCATCATCTACACACTAAAAAAATGTTACTTTATGCTCCTTGGGTATGAAATTATTGTATTCACTAACCACCAGAGCCTATCCATGTTGCATAATGAAAAATAGTATTGTTCACCTAGGGTGACACAGTGGATTACAACTCTCGAGGAATTTAATATCAAGGGCATTAATCACTTTGCAAACTCCAAAAACAAAATTGCAGATGCCCTTTCTAGATATCATAAAACTTATATATGTGCCAAAGATTACTTTGTTGTCCCCACCTCTATTTGCCAAGCCCCCAAAATGGTGATAAGTGTAGTTCCATTAACACCCTCAATTCCTATGTCCCTTTTTCAAGTTTTGTCAACTTTAATGACTTAAATGCTAATTCTAATCTACCTCCAGCTTATGACAATTTGAGTTTCAATTCATCTAGTCATCCTCCTAAACCCCTGCCATACAGTCATCATGATCTTCAGTTGCTTGGTGACTGCGTCATAGCGCCACCTGCCACAGAAACTAGGACTGTAAAATTCCACTGTAGAGTGGAAGGGGGTATGAAGGGCCATCTATGTTACTATGACCCCCTTACAGTATACAGTATATTCTACTTGTGGGTACAAACCATCTAGTCCCCAAGACCTTGCTATATGCCCCCAATTGTGCGCCAAAACACGATTCCTCATTCCATGGGAAAATTGTGAACCAGACCATTTTGGTTTGACTCCAAAATTCTTCTAAACATCTGTTTACCCTCCGAATGGAGGATTTTGGTTACTTGTTTATCACTTCCGATAACAATTCAGTCATTTTTGGCTTTAATTTCTTGATGGAACAATCCATCAGTGTTCAGATTCCTCGAGGACAAGAGCAAGGATTCATCTACATAGATGGAGAGGGAATTCTTGGTACATATGTAGAGTTGGATTCTAGGCTCACACCCCAACCTGATATGACTGCTCGACATATATATCCCAAACTATCCAAATAAGCTATCATCTTCTCGTTGGCCTTAATCTTAAAAAAAAAAAAAAATCATTACGTCTAACATAAATTTCTCTGATATTCCCTAATAATAATTTTAGCCGTGAGCATTGTGGTTAGGCTAACATCTTAGCTTCGAATGTTCACCACAAAAATACCTTTTCTCCCTCCATTTAAATTTCTCTCACCATTTTCTAAACCTTCCCTTTACCCTACCTCGAATTGACACTCCTTGGTAGGGTTAACAATAATAAAATTTGTGTACCTCAGTACCATTTCTTTTCATTTAAACTTGTTTTTCTCCCACCTTTATATTTTTTGACCAAACAGCCAAACATACAACTTAGATGTAACTTTTTTTTTTCTGCTTGGTTTTAACCAGAGTTTGTCTCTCATACAGACAACACCTTGTTTTCTAGTTGTCTACATTTTATATTTTTTTCATGTCTGTACCTTTTTTCCATTTAATAAATAATGATTTTTAATATCATGTCTTAATTCTCTCGTGGCAATGGGCTAAACTCTTGGTTAATCACACGTCGTGTTTGTCTGTCCCTAGTTTCCCCAAATGGCAGTTTCTCAGAAACATTCAGCCTATTTGGTACTTTTAATAATTCATATACATGGCTAAAATCGTGGTGTTGAGGACTCTGGCAAGGATGAACTGGGCTAGGTTTAGACTCTCGTCACCATCAGATGTAGTTGATGGTGACACTCGAGGTGTAGGTTTGTTTTGTGGTGTCAAATTAATTTTGTGGAGTGTTTTTCCCCAGGATATGTCCCCATGGGGTCGAATACCACAGCCATACAGGAGAAAAGAGAAAAAGAAGAAAAGAGTGTCAATCACCAAGTAAATTAACTATAGCAAGTTGGCCAAACTTGCTGAGTTTGCAAAAATGTAACAGCTGATTGAAAGAAGAATGAAAACGTGAATAATAATTAATTAATGCATGCAGACCTGCGTAACCTAGTAGACCAAGGCTGCGTATTCTTATTTAATTGAATATGTGTAGAAATTTAAGTCTGAAATGCAGATATATATATGACATTTCCTTGCAGTACATGTCTACATAATTCCTGCTTTTGAAGAAAAACGGAACTGATGGTAATCTGTTTATGCAAAATGGCTTGATTCATAAGACAAATAAAAGTATTTAAAATTTTTGATCCCACGTGATCAGACCTAACGATAAAATTGTTTTAATGAATTCGGATATGTGGCCATTTTACTAAGCAGCTGAAAAATATATTTTGACACCAAATTTAGAGTGAGGGAGATGGTTGGGATCTGGTAGTCACTAATAGTCTATCATGTATGAATTTTTCAATCACATACAAGAGCACCAATAGAACCAAACCAAATACACTGCAATTTTGGCTTGTGAATGAGACAGTGGCCAGTCTCAAACTCACAATCTGTCAATATCAAGACCAAGCACCAAACCACAACACCACGCAAACCCCATCTCACGAAGTTATAATGTGTTTCATTTTTATTTTTTCAAAGAATAATTATTCACACTTTTCTCAAAAATTAAGGAAAAACCATGTTATTTTGCAGTCATTCATAGTATACTTCTAAGTTGGTAATCTGTAGGTACTTCTGTTTGATAGTATTTATTCTACGTTTTTCAATGAGGCACTTCATACCCTTTTTAGGATCGAAAGTTTGTTGACAGATGGTTAGCAAGAATTTAAACATGTAGTAACATTGCAATGCATTAAGTATATTTAGGCTCTACCAGGTATTAAACACAAAATTATACATTGATTAAAAATTCAATTTCATGTACAGCTTTTTGTATTAAGTTAGCCAAAGAAGTGGCTAAATAATTTCCTTATTATTTATCAACTTCTCATGACTTACCATAATCACTGAGAAAATAAAAATATAGTTTCAAAAATTTAATAACATTCATGATCTTGACCAATAGCAAAGCTCATGATCGAGTATAATTTGCCTGATTACAAACAATTTTTCAATATTGGTAAAAATTAATTGAGCATCGAACTGGAATGGCAATGAAGATACAATGAAACTGTACAGTATGCTCAATTGTTCCAAGTGTAGAGAAGCAAAAGAAACATTAAGGCCGGTATTTATAGTGGACACTTCATATTCATTATCTAAGTGTCAATTTAAAACTAGCAATTCTCAGCTATATTTCTCAGTGAAACTCAATTTTATTCATAGTTTTAATATAGTTCATCACAAGGAAGCTATCTTTTTCATTATTTTTAGCTAAACTATTTTTTTTGCAGCTTCAATGCAGTTTAAAAACAGATCTTTAAGTTAATGAATGAATACCTGTCTAAGCCAAGACCATGGTAACCTCATCTTGGTATAGTACCTACCTATTTTTTTGAGCATAATGTTGCTCAATTCAGTCTCAGACCAATAGCTAAACTTAACTCAATATTCAAGCTTTTCTACAATATGGAAGAAAATGCACAAATTATCCTACTTGTAAGAGGTTAAAGGCTTGGCCTTTCGACCACAGTCATCATCACAAGATGACCAAATTTGTGCATTGCACGTAAAACACATTATACATTTGTTTGTATGTACTTACAAAACATTGCAAGAATAACAAAATATTTGAACAATGACAAATTGATAGATTACATCTCAGATGATGTCACAGTCTGTCTTATCAGTGCACTTGCTGTATTTTACACATAGCCATAACAATGGTAAAATATGTTGCAATTAGTCATCACACACACGTATGTATTTCCCACATATGTGTCTATGTGTGCGTGTAAGGAGCTGGTATATAAGCTCACAAAACTAGCTAGAAAATCGCTAGTCTTCGCCGAGGTCTTGGCTCCCTCATACCTTGTGTACAATATGTAGTGAACAAGCAAAACTGCAAAAAACCTTCTGTTGTCAGAATATCTTCCATGTATGGTATTCCACATATGCAGTACAAGCAGCAAGACTGCAAATATTTAACAGTTTTGTCGGAATTTTTCCAAATTATGTGATTTGTCTTGGTATTTGTCGAGTCATGGTAATGATTAAGCATAGTCAGACTTGGATCTTGCACAGCTGGCCTTAATTTTGCACAAAAAAAAGTGAGAAACCAAAGCCAATAATTACGGCTTATAACTAAATGCATCCCTTTTCACTAGAAACTCAGAGACAGAAAGTTAAACTACTCAGCATATAGATGCGAGGGAACATTACAGGAAAATATTGTTCATTCATTTTTTTGCAGTTTATTCAGTATGCAGACTGCTTTAACCCAACAAATTGTACATCTTCGAAAAATTTCTCACATACACAACAGTTAATTTTATCAATGGCCAAGTTTTGCACAAAAAAAAAAAAAGTTAATTCTTCAATTCCCAAGTCCAGTCAGCCCAGATATAATTATTCCTGAATTTTAGCAATACATTTCATCAGATTATCAAGAATGATTTTAAACAGATAATCTTGTAAAAAAATTTGAGGAAAATATTTTCGCTCTCAGGTAAACTGAACATTCCTGCGTATATTTATGGTTCTCAACCGCAGAAAAAAAAAAATTTTAATGCACGCGCTCGAAAAACGACTGTCAAAATAACAGCTTCATCAACAAGAAAAACAGCAATAACAACGACGCAAAATCGAATATACTTTTTAGAAAGAAATTCTAAAAAATAATACAGGGAACAAAATTGACTCACCATTTGCGTCTTTCGCCTCCAGTCCATCGGCTTCCATGACAACTACATTGAGCACAATAATTGGCGGCTGAAACAGAAATTCCAAAAAAATAAAAAAAACATTGAAATGAACTGAATTTTGAAAACGAATTGCGACCAAACAAAAAAAAACGGATAAAGACAGAAAAAAAGTTGTATTAAAGTTTTAAAGAGACAGATAAGCCCGAAGCAAAAGAATAGAGAAAACTGCCTAATCAAATAATTCAAAGATCATTTTTCTTTTCGTTTTCTGTTGTTTCTTTTTTTTGCCTCAATTTCACTGTTTGCTTTCTGGCTGGCTCGTGATTAAATTAAATAGACAGAAAAGCAAACTGAAAAGTTACACAATTCAAAGTGAAAGCGAGATGCAGAGACAGAAAATAATGCGAACAATTTAGTAATATTTCATTAAACGCTTAAAAAATTTTCAATAGAGACATAGAAGAAGCACACGTCCATACCAACAAAATTTTTTTTCCATTTTCTTGCAACAGCAAAACTCAAAAGAATATTTTCAACGCAAAAAAACTCATAAAAAACAGCGAGCTCAAGTTTATTTTTATGGTCGACATAAATATCATTTTCTCTTCAACATCTATTTTCATTGATTCACCGTACGTATAAAATATTAAAATGTAAATGAATTACATCGGAAAAATCTTGTGATAAAATAGAAGAAAGGGACAGAGAAAACTAATACAAAGTGTCTCCCTACGACCTGAAAATATTGATCAGTGTCGAAGCGATAAGGATATAAATTGAATGTTTTCCACAAAAACTTTGTCGTGTTTGTTTGCACATAAAAAAAAAAATCCGGAAAAAAGTAAAGACAAAAGACTTTTTTAGCGCTTTGAAGAAAAATACGTTGTGACATGAAGGGTGTGGGAGAGAGATGAAAAAGAGAAATACAAGATAATAGTGCTGTCACAGCAACATCAGCAGTTTATGTCAAGTGCAACAAACAATTTTTCTCAATACAATGCTCCATTATTCCCCTGTCTGTCTTCGTTGAAATGTTTGCCTCTAGCAGAACAGTTCCATATTGGAAAAGTGGAATGCGGTGAAGTACAGAAATGAAGAAAACAGAATCGTTAACCAGAGGGAAGAACACGGACCTTATGGTGAACTTCCGAATTCTAAATTATGAATTTTCTAAATGCATGCGGATGACACATTTTAGAAATATTTTACAATTTTCTTATCCTGTTAGTGTTAGCACAGTTCTCAAATTAAGGATGATTACGAATGCAATACGAATTCACATTATAACAAACTGCCACTGGATTAAAGAACATAATTACATTTTATTTGATTGCCCATTGCGCTCACAGTCACCGACAAGAGAAACCGAAGATAAAACAATTTGTTTCCCAGGCAACTACCCTATATGATAAGCCAATGAGTTTACCGAATGTGAACACAGTCATTGACATCCAGAAATAATTTTTCAGGGGAAGGAGAATGTTCAAATTTTCCGACATTTAAAAAACAAAAAATTTGTCAAATTGTCGAATATTCTCAAAATTTGTGTATTCGTCGACTGACTTTTTAGCAGGGTGGTGAACCCTCTCGATAAGGACCCCCCTGAACATATTATATTTACATCCAACCAAATTTGATATTACCTACGCGAGAATTTATGCTACGAAAATATTGCATAAAACAGGCAGGCCTACATGGTTGCCAATTCAAATGTCTCTTCCGCGCATTAACCGCGGTGAGTGTATTTTCCAAAAGTGACAAATTTTGTAATTGCTGCCATCCGAAAATTAGAAGACCGATTTCGCTCAAATTCAACAACAAACCAGTCCCTGAAAGTCTCTAACTTCCATAATAATTTCAAGTCAAAATCTTTCAATTTACGGGAGTTATTTTGAAAACAACATGATGGGTTTGCAATATTTTTAGAACCCCTCCCTCCGAAACTAGCTGATCAATTTCAAAAATTTTCATACAAATGTGTATTTCATGAAAGCTTTCAACATTACTCCAAATTTCATTGCCACAGGTCATACAGTAAAGGCTCCAAAGAATCCCAAAATGTGTCAAAATGAGAAAAAAGTGGAAATATATATATAATATGTATAGAAGAATTTGAGTGACCTATATATTCGTGATCTACAGGTCCCACCATTGCACCGAATGCAATAATTGTATTTTCCAGAAGCAATTGACCCTATTCAGATCGAGTTTTGTAGAATCCAAAAATAAAACTTTCGACAATCAATTACGTACCTATATAACCTTTTGAAACAAACGTTGGTTCAGTATCTTATCCGACATAAAAAATATTGGGGAATTGGTAAAAGTATATGGGACCTTATTTAACCATTTCAGGAGTGGAATTTTATAAAATCCTTTCTAAGTGAGTATCGACAATATTTTAAGCATATACCTTGAAAATTTCAGGCGAATAGGTTCTAAGTTTATGGGTGTGTGTTGAATAATAAGAGAGTAGGTCAGACTTTGTTTTCATATCAGTAGGGTGCAAATGCCAAAATGACCCACAGGCAATTAGCAGCTGTAAATTTGGCACTTTATGTGATAGGCTGGGTTTCTGTGTGTTTGTCAATGGTGGAATTTTTGAAAATTTAATTTAATTTGCATGTGTTTGTATTTTTTTGTTATGCCTATCTAATGTAGTTTTGTATGTGTTTGATTTATTTCATTAAGTCGAATAAGGGGCTCTGAAGCTCCAGTTTTGTTCAATTTGTCACCGATATGCACTGTTGCATTTGAGTTTCAAAATAACATACATAAATTTTCACACAAGATACATTTTGACTAGCAGCAAATGCTGATTTTGAATGCTGCAAGTTAAAGTGAATAACCCTGTATATATATATACATAATCATATACATATACAATCCTCACAAAACTGATGATGTTGTTGGTTCCTGAATGCCGATAGTGCTTGAAAACTTGGTTGACCTGTAAAGATTTTAAAGACTGATGATTCTCTCTGTCTCACAATGTTCCTTTTTTTTTGTCGGGTTTTATTTGGGTCTACAATAAAAACAATTATTAGACCCTATGCAAATAAAGCTGCAGGTAACAGCTCATACTGGTATATATAAGTTGCCAATAAATTCTCAGCCCTATTTTTGTAGTTATTGAATTTTTCACATTCACTTTCACTTCAAAAACATGAAGAAATTATTCTCAAAATTTCAATCAGAGATTGGTGCACTAATTTTAGCAAAGTGAAGGAAAATTCAGTGATTGTTCAAGAACAATCATTAACCAATGTTCAAAGAACGTTTATTATCCAGATCATAATCCAGAGTAGTTGGCAGAGAAAGTACGGTCCCTATAAAAAAATATTCATGGATATCGAAACATTTCAGGCATAAAAATATTCCAACTTATTAAGTTCTGTGGTACTTCAAGTATTTTAAGACGATATTTATCAGAACAAAAAATTAGGTAACCTGCACAATTTCAAGATTTCAGTCAAACCCAGCAAGTGTCATATATCTAACGATTAAAACAAAAATTTTACCCAATGGTTATAATAAAAACATTGAAACATATAGGTAGGCAACAACCAATTAACTGAAGATTATTCGATTAAAATTTATAGTCAGAATTTCCTAACGACTCCAAGTAGAGGGTAAGGACCTAGCTATGGATGTACCTTTAAAAATGTAACAGCTTCTCAAAAAAGTTTGGTCTTCACAACCCTCAAAATAAAACTGGCAATTCCCCAGAAAAAACCGAGAGCTTTTTCAAAATAAATTTAATTTCCATTTTTGAACTACAACTGCCATTGCTCTCTCAAGAACTTGACACCACTGCTCTTACCAAACTGGAAGATGACATTGTTCTGTATTAACACAGACAATGACTAAATACAAAAAAACAACAAGCAGCTAATATTTTTCTTTTAGGCTTCACTGCTGCCAAACTCCATACAGATATACACTCCATGGTCAACATATTATTAGACGGATGTATATACTGGTGTTCCATGGGAAGCAATGTGGCTGTTTTTGCAAATACCTTCTTTAAATTGACATGCGATTTCATCCCCTATTTTTGTTTGGAAATTCATTCCTGTCTTGCCTTTAGTAATGTAATAAACGTGAATTTTGAGGGTTCATCATCGTGGTTCATGAGAAACAGGTTTTATATAAGATATAATTGATTTAATTAGTTGATAAATACAGTATGTAAAGATAACGGTGAAATATTGATGTATAAATTCGAAATTCTAATTGTAATGTAACATATTATCGATAGTAACCAATAATATCAGATAGTCTGTATGACCTAATGAATAAGTATTGATTGATTTAAAAATCGTAGATAGATTATTATTTGTTGTGACTCGAATAATATTTGTTTGGGAAAGTCTTACTAAGCATACACTCATATTCTAGAATGATACATCAGCAAAGTTTTATCTCTGGTTTCTAAGTATGAGTGAAGAACCTATAATCAGCTTAGGTAAGGAAATTACATTACACCATTCTGGTTCACACTGATTCCATTGAAGATGCGAATCTTCAGTGGAATGAATGTCACACTGCTTGGAATCAGTGTAAACCAAAATGGAGTATTTTCCTACTCAAGGCTAGACATTTTTTGATATAACTATAGGATAAACCTCGTGAAACCTATGCTTAAGTGGAATTCAAGTGTAAGAAACATTATAGAATACGGGTGATAGAAACTTCTCCCATAATAAAATAATGAATATATTTTCTAAGAAGATTCTTATTCTGCAATTGAGGGCATGCGCTCCCATCTGGATCATTTTGCTACCCCTTTTCATAATTTAATAAATGTGGGGACAATACTCGTATGAGGTAGTAGGGGCTTGCACCCCTCAACAACAGTCGCCGCCCAAAGGCTGGCAATAATCGTCTTTATGACATTAAATAAATTTACACTGGTGCGTTTGTATGTTTGTACCTGTACGTACGTACAGGTAAGATACATTGCACGGGCCGAGATCAATTACCAGATAACAATCTTGGTGATGTCACGGCCCGGTACCAAACGCGCTGCGTCGTTTCTTATCACCTTGACAGAGGCAAGAAACGACGTAACGCATGAAATAATTACGTACATATACGTATGCATGTGTGTCTGTGTGTGTGTGCCAAATTCTGTATATAAACTCTCAGAACTGGCTCAAAAATCGCCAGTGTTTGCCGAGGATTTGGCTCTCCCATACTTAATTGTATAAAGTGGCAGAAAACGCAAAATACTTTTGAAAACCTTCTAGTGTGAATATCTCTCACGACAAGGTATTCCACAGTGGTGACCTCAACGTGATTTTTTGGCTACATTGTAGGTGTCTAGGTGCATTGTGCTAATTCTAAAACTAGGCGCGGTGCACTGGCGAGTTACTCACTTGTGGTACAAATAATTTTTCACAGACCTAGACACCTTTGACTGTTGAAGCAGAGGTCTGACTTTAAAAGTGAGAAATTAAACCCTCCCTTCCAAATATATTTGCCGGAAGGGAAGAAAGAGAAGTAGACCTGGAGGAACAAAGTTGCCCTCATCCACCAACTCCTCCAGCTTCAACCAGAGACTCTGAAGTCTTTGAGACTCTGGAAAAACAAAAACAAATCCGGAGACCAGGAGCCTTGCATTTGGGAGCTGTAGTCAACCCAAACGAGACAACAGCTCGCACCCTCAGAAGCGGTCATCTATTGAGCCAAGACTCCGACCCTTTGACCCCAGACCGACAACCAACGGAGTCTGGTGGAACCTTTGCCAAAAACAACTCAACAGAGAAGCAACAAATTACAATGCCTAACGGTAATACTACAAACCCAACATCGAATCAGCCTGGAACAAATGGAAGTAGTCAGCCACAGCTGACCCCCGTAGTACTTGCACAGCTACTACAGCTGTTGCAGATGCAGACTCTGCAGAACCCTGCGATCCAAAGGTGGAGGATTGAGATTCCAGAATTTTTGCCAAATGAGGTAGAACTCTGGTTGACTCTCCTAGAAGGTCGTTTTAAAACAGAAAACTTGCAAAATGACCAGAAATACTCACACATTTGCAGCGGCATGCCCGCAGAAATAATACGCCACATTCCGGATATCATGGAATGCCCTCCAGTGGAAGCAGGTAAGTACAGTTGGTTCTGCAAGAAAATTCGAAATGTGTTTGGTAAAACCTAAAACCAAATAATAGACGATGTCATGGGTGGAATGAAGATGGGAGATGATAAACCCTCCATCTTCATGGCCAAATTAAGACAGAAGGCCGATAACATTGTATCGCTGTCAGTCATTGGGAACCAGTTCTGTAAGCAACTGCCCCAACATGTTGTACAGTGTCTGGCTGCTGTGGGTACCACAGTAATTAACAATTCCAAGGACCTAGACTTTTTGGCAGAGTGCCGATAGTGCACTGGAACATTCAAGATCAGCATCCTCGATTTGTACAGTATCGACAGAGACAGGAGAACTAGCTCAGCTTAGAGCCCAGATAGCTCAGCTGACTAGCAAAATAAAGAAAAAGAGTAATAACAATAGCCCAAGAAATGGTAGAAGTAACAACCGCTCGAAAAGCAGGAGCAACAATAGAAATAACGATAGAAAATCCAGGTCAAGAGACCGAAAGAGAAATTCTACAAGGGGTCAGAGTCCAACTCCCCCTAGAAGAACATCATCCCCCAAACCCCGGTCTCAAAACTGGGATGATAAATCCTGCTTTTTCCATAATAGATTTGGCGCAGAGGCTACCAAGTGCAACAACAGATGCCAATGGTGGGGAAAAATGTACAGTAAGCCCTCAAACTAGAAAGGGGGGTTGTCTATGCGGCTGAAGATCCCTCAAAAAAGTATTCACGCCGCCTGTTCATCAAGGACAGGACAAACAGGAGATGTTACCTTATAGATTCAGGTGCTGACTTGAGCATTTTGCCAGTAAGTAAAAACCAAAAGGCATTTCCTCCGAAATACTACCTCCAAACTGTGAATGGTCAAAACCTTCCAGCTTACCGAATAGAATCCAGCAAAGTAAGCATTGGTTTGCGAAGAGACATGACGTGGTCCTTCACAATTGCCGATGTTCCAACTCCGATCCTGAGCACAGATTTTCTCGCGCACTATGGCCTGGTCATCGAACTCAAAAATGGAAAGATCATAGACAATAATACCGGTCTATGGGTCGAAGGAAAAATGCTAGCGTACCAACTGGACACCAACATATCCAGCTGCACTAAAGTCGACGAACAATTCCTACGGATTCTGTCAGACTATCCTGGAGTCACTCAACCATCGATTTGCAGGCATCCGACCTATAAGCATAACACCGTTCACTATATAGAAACAAAAGGACTGCCTTGCCATGCTAGAGCCTGAAGGCTACTGCCTGATAAACTCAAAGCAGCACGGGAATACTATGATCGCATAATAGCGGAAGGCATATGCCGCCCTCCGAAAAGCTCATGGAGTTCCCCGATCCACATGACCAAAAAAGAAAGTGGAGAGTGGCGAATCGTTGGAGACTACAGAGCCTTAAATGCTAAAACAGTTCCTGACCAATATCCAGTCCCAAACATAATGGACTTCAATGTGAATATGAAGGGTAAAACGATGTTCACAAAAA
Organism: Ericerus pela; assembly: GCA_011428145.1. Classification (NCBI taxonomy): domain Eukaryota; kingdom Metazoa; phylum Arthropoda; class Insecta; order Hemiptera; family Coccidae; genus Ericerus; species Ericerus pela. Next base: position 105,809 of record WOFM01000240.1, read on the forward strand.
TCGACATTAACTGGGCATTCCACCAAATTCCAATGGCTGAACAGGACATTCCAAACACAGCGGTCATAACCCCCTTTGGTTTATTCGAATACCTTCGAATGCCGTTTGGACTCCGTAATTCTGCACAAACTTTCCAGAGATTCATCAATGGACTGTTTATGGATTTGCCATTTGCTTATGCATATTTGGATGACATATGCATTTGCTCAGAAGGCAGTGAGCAACAGCACGAGAAGAATGTAAGAACCATCGTACAGTGTATACACGCTGCTGGACTTACCATCAATGTTGGAAAAAGTTTATACAAACAAACCAAAATTGACTTTCTCGGCTATCAAGTCTCGACCAAAGGCATTTCCCCTCTGAAGACCAAGGTAGAGCCCATATTGAAATTCCCGAAACCCTCAAACGTTGCAGAACTCAGATGCTTCTTGGGGATGGTGAATTTCTACAGACATTGCATTAAAAAAGCTGCAGCCAAACAAAGTAAGCTGTTTGCATTGATTAAAACAAATAAAAAGAAAGATAAGACTCCACTCGATTGGACAGAAGAAGCTGAAGAAGATTTTGAAAACATCAAAGAAACACTGGCAAATGCAACTCTGTTCGCTCACCCAAATGAAAGTCTGCCGTTATGTGTTGCAACTGATGCATCCAACTTTGATATTGGTGCAACACTGTACCAAAAGGACAACGACAAGAAGTTACCGCTTGCTTTATTCTCCAGAAAGCTATCAAAAACTGAAAAGAATTACAGCACATATGACAGGGAGTTACTGGGAATATTTGCTGCATTGAAGCATTTCAGGCACCAACTAGAAGGTAGATGTTTCACTGTGTATACAGATCATAAACCCCTAACACATGCCTTCACGCAAAAGACAGAACCAGCTTCAGCGAGAAGAGCTCGACAATTGGACTATATAGGACAGTTGTCTATGGACATCCAGTATATAAGTGGAGAACTCAACACTCCAGCTGATGTTCTTAGTAGGATCAAAACCATCTCGGCACCGTCTAAATTACCTTATGCTGAAATAGCTAAAGAACAGTTAAGGGATGCAGAATTGCAAGAACTGTTGTCAAACGATGACACAGCTCTCAAATTGAGACAAAGGAAAATCCCTGGTACTAATGTTTTACTAACATGCGACATTAGTACAGGCAAGAATAGGCCATTCCTGCTGACAAAGTACCGCAAATTGGCTTTCAGTAGTGTGCACAATCTATCGCACCCTGGACCAAAATGCACTGCTGGATTAGTAGCATCAAGATTTGTTTGCCGCGAATGAAATCCGACTGCAACAAATGGGCTCAAAGTTGCCTAAATTGCCAAGAGTACAAAGTAGGAAGACATACTCGTTCTCCTCTTAAATCTTTCAAACAAACGGAGCTGTTTAAAACGATACACATAGACTTGGTGGGTCCATTACCCCCATCCCAAGGACACAGATACCTGTTGACAATGATCGATAGAGCAACTCGATGGCCAGAGGCAGTTCCTCTCTATGAGATGACAGCTCCGACAGTAGCTGCCAGGTTATACGACACCTGGATTGCCCGGTACGGCGTACCTGAAGTCATCATCACAGACCAGGGTCGTCAATTCGAAAGCTAGTTCTTCCAAGAGCTGTCTAAGAAGCTCTGTGCACAACACAATCACACCACAGCTTACCATCCTCAAGCAAATGGCAAAGTTGAGCGATGGCACAGAGCTTTGAAAGCCTCCATCATGGCTTACGACACCAAGAGATGGGTTGATATACTACCAACCATCCTCTTGGGCCTTCGATCTGCTCTTCAAACGGACACAGGTCACTCTGTGGCGCAGTTGGCACTAGGCGAAGAGCTACGCCTACCAGGAGACTTTTTCACCCACTCGAAAGAAATTAGCCCCGAAACGCTTGTCCAAAACATACGGACTGATGCTAACAGCTTTTTGAAACAGGCAGCTCGTCATGGCCAACCAAAGATTTATGTCTCCAAACACTTGGCCACAACCTCTCATGTGTTTGTCAGAGACAAAAAAATAAGATCTTTGTTGGAGAAACCATACGCTGGTCCTTATAAGGTTGTATCACGAGATGACAAGAATTTCGTGATACTAATCGCAGGTGAAGAAAATACAATTTCAATTGATAGATTGAAACCTGCGTACCTTATAAACGACGACAGAAAAATGCTCCAAAGAGCAACAAGGAAGATGACACACAGGAGAATAGAAGTATAAAAACAGACCACACAGTCCAATACCACACAACCACAAAAAGTTTAGGACAAACCGGTTGAAAAAGGTGATAAATCACAAAAATCACCAGTAGAAAGAACAAAAATAAAGAAAACGGTGAAGTTTAGTGATGAGATTGTCAAAATACACTACGATCCATTGGCCCCCTTATGCCCACAAAAAAGAGGCAAGCCCTTTGGCAGCAGAAAGAAAAAAAAAACCAGATTCCAACTCGAAAATCCGAGAGATTGTCAACGAGAAACTAAAAATATTCACGAAAATTAATACCCACCACGAAATCTGCAAACCCGCATAAAAATACACACGAGAATCTGGGAATATTTATAACAAAAGAAATTCCACAGATAAACAGAGAATAAATGCGTGCAAATAAAATACGACACGAAAAAACAAACCCATGTGCGATACGGAAGAAAACATCACAACGTGTTTCTATTGACAAATATTCTGATAACAAATAATCAATAGATCGTGACGTCACAAACAAAGAGTGCATTCCTTTGTAAGATACAAAATTTCAAAAAACACGAAAATTCAAACACGCTTAACTCTGCTTGTACTTAACAGATTTTGACTGGAAAACTTTTCAGCAAAAGAATATTTGATGCACTCTCCTCTCCGAACATGTCTGAAATGAGATAACGACTTGGAATAAAGCTGTGATTGAAAAATATTCTCGCAACGTTTTTCACTCACCTTTCTGCTGTTGACTATTTAACACGCCGAAATTTCTACCATTTTCTCTTTTCTTTTTTTATTATGTCTTTCCTTCCTTATGTCGTCCCCAACCAACACGCCATTTTCAACCCCAGATTTCCAATTTGAAGTTCCACCTGTACCTCAGCCTGTAAAGACTAAGGAACAGATGGAACAAGAAAAGGAAATCGAAAGGATTGAAAATGAACTATTGATGGACACGACTTCGGCTGCAGACATTGTCAAGATGATGTCCACACCCCTTCCTGCCCTCATTTCACCACCAAAGTTGCCGGAGAAGACACCGAGAGTGGAGAACCCACCCTCGGAGTCTTCAACACTGATGGCATTGGAGGTGAAGAGGCAACTCCCGGTGGAAGAGGTGCCTCAAACATGCCCTCCTTCCACCTTTGGTCTAGCCTACAGACCATCGGGGACGTCAAACTCCCCGATGTTCAACAGGCCAAAACCAAAAACCCCACCTGGTCCTTCAACATCCTACTGTCCCAATCCCTATACCCGTCTGGCTCCACAAAATCAACCACCTAGACAAAGGGGACAGGCCAGCAGGGAAGCCTACCAAGCCCAGTTTAACGCACGTAAACAATCCTACAAGTGCGTAGGGGCTGTGGTAGGCTCAGCCCTCGCTAAATGGAAGAAAGACCAGCGACAGCAGTAGACTCGATAAGTCCCCCCAGGCATGTGACTTATCATTTTTGCGGTGCGAAAACTGGGGGGAGTAGCTGTGGGGACAATACTTGTATGAGGTAATAGGGGCTCGCACCCCTTGACAACAGTCGCCGCCCAAAGGCTGGCAATAATCGTCTTTATGACGTCAAACGAATTTACACTGGTGCGTTTGTATGTTCATACCTGTACGTATGTACAGGTAAGATACATTGCACGGGCCAAGATCAATTACCAGATAACGATCTCGGTGATGTCACAGCCCGGTACCAAACACGCTGCGTCATTTCTTATCACCTCGACAGAGGCAAGAAACGACGTAACGCATGACATAATTATGTACATATACGTATGCATGTGTGTCTGTGTGCGTGTGCCAAATTCTGTATATAAACTCTCAGAACCGGTTCAAAAATTGCCAGTGTTTGCCGAGGATTTGGCTCTCCCATACTTAATTGTATGAAGTGGCAGAACACGCAAAATACTGTTGAAAACCTTCTAGTGTCTCTCACGACAGTAAATATTTCATTAGAAGTTTTTCAGCACATCTTATATATAAGTCACTTTTGTAACGCTATCATGTATTCATTTTTACAGATTTATTTGGCTATGCGTATATTTGAGTCTAATGTAAAATATTTTTTTTGTTTTTTTTAAATATCATATCAATGCATTTGGTTAATTGATAATTCGGATACATTTATGTAGATCTGTTTGAATTATTGCTAAGCAGCAACATTCAGTGCTTGCTAGTAACATAATAATTATTATCCCAGCATATACTACAGTATTACGATGAACTGTATGTTAAATGAAGGTCCACCTCAAACCAAAGCCAATCTTTGAGCATTACCTTCTACTTTCTTCCAGCACACTATAATACTGTATTCCTAATTTTCCCACTCCCCAATACCCAAATATTTTATTACTTCTTTTGTACAATTCATTTCAGGCTTATCTTTTTCTCATTATCTATGTGCTTGAATGTACAGCTGGAATATTTCCAATTTAATTATTTGACCAATTAATCATACTTTAAAATACTTATTTATTTTTCACAGTTCTGTTCAGGGTAGGTATTTCATCTTTTGTACCTTTCATAATTTTATTTCTTCTTTGTTCCATTGCATACTCAATTTTTTCTGCCATTCACATTTGCCTATTTGTTATTACCCATATTTTGTCCCATAACTAAGCACAGCTACAGAACATTTTTCAAAAATTTTCGTTATTATTTTCATTGGGATGTTGATTTTGTATTTTCTTTCAGGGCCCAAAAGTTCTCCTAAACAGTGATGATTCTTTAAATTGTTTGTTTGTCTGGTCTATCCTTGAATAAAATTATTCTTCCACCCTTCCAACTTCTTTCTTGGTTCTTTTTTATGTCGAGACCACATTCTGTGCGTGCCAATAAAATTGAATTGTGTCAGCCGACAATAAATTTAAAAAAAACACAGAACTGTCACAAGAAAAAAATATGACCTAGAAAAGCTTCCATAATCCTTTCTCTTTAAACTACAAGTTTTAGTTGGCAAAAACGTTTTATCATATTAGCTGTGAAAGTTGAATTTTTTACCATGTCCTCAACAACCATTAAGCTATCAAAAAATAAGTTTGTAGAATTGCCACCTATTTTTTATTTTCAATACACCAGTCGACTAGTCGACTCACCGCTGATAGCTTCTAGAAACATTGTTAGTGTGAACACTGGCAGTATGTTTCCATTTTCTTAGAAAGGCTCATCCTCCAGTCGTGCATTTGCATACATTGTGTAAGCTTTAGTGAAAAATTGTTTTTTTTGTATGCTATTTGAAGCTTACAGTAAGACAAACAATAATTCATACAGAAAAAAAGTTTATTATTCTTTTTCCTTCATTTCTTGTCCCACACATTCGTCATTTTCTATGTCCACAATTTGTACGTTTTGAATAGGGAGCCAACCGAGGACCCACATATATCGTACTTTATTACGCATAGACGCGAACAGAGAGTGAAAGTACTTGTTGGAATGAATGGGTGGAAAAAAAAGGGTGAAATGGGGAGAAAGGGTACAAGAGGGTCAGAGAAAAAATGAGCAAAAAGAAGGATAAAAACGCAACTGTAAAGCAATGAAAAGACTTTTACTAGCACGAAACGAAGATAAATTTGATTTATTGTCATAACACCAATCTAAAAAAAAAGTTAATAAGTTTTTATTGGTTTTCAAGGTTGCTGCTATTCTTTCCTGAAGATTTAGGGAAAAGGAGAGAGAGGATGGAGAATACCGGCTTTGTTGAAAATCTGCGTGTATAGTCTGGGCCACGTAAACTAAATCTAAAATTTTCATTTCACATACGTACTTACGTTTCATTTAGCACATGAAGAGTTGGTGATATGATGATATATAAACACTAACCCATAATGTAAATGAGTTAAATAATAATAAAAAAAATGGAGACGTTTTCAATAGTTTTGAATTCTTCCAGTTTAATGAACTGTCGAGCAATAAGAACAAAAATCACTTGAACGACAAATTTTGCTTGGAATAAAATAATATACGAGTGCAATACATTGGTGAATACAAAAAATGTACCTACCTTTGTCTTGATATTTTGGTCCAGACACTCGATGAAAACCTACTACGGTGGGTTTTCTCAAGGTTTCATATGTTTTTCAAAGGTTGATCAATTTCTCCTCTTTCTTATCTCGATAAGAAAGCGGACAAAATCTATCAACCAGATAATTTCCCATACATCTGACTACGTTGAAGCTTGCTTCGTCTTATTCAACTGTAGATGAAATTACTCTTCATATAACTGCATTGTGAATATGTTCCTGTTTCATGAATTAGGTATTTCAAAGTCCATGTTTTCACTCAACATCCAGTAGTAAATTATAAAGATTTTTGTTTTGTTTATCAAATTTTTTCGACGGTGTATTTTCTTCAGTATGGTATGTTATTATTATTAGATTTTATATGTATATATTGTTGTCTATTATATGCCGGATTATTGATTTGAACATGGATCTTTTTATTTCTACCATGTTTGTTTGTTAAGAGGTATTGAAGGCACATTTTGGGAGAGAGACATAATTTGATTGAAAGTGTACTGCCCATAATGAGACAAACCATTCTGATAGATAGTCTTTTTCCAGTCCTAAATTAAAATTCAAAACATCTTTTCAAAAATACAGAGGTTTTGGTGATACAAATCCGAATCATGGTTGACTATCCACTTACTGCAGTATTTGTACAAAATTAGACTCCGGTAAGTTAGGTCTTATGTTTTACTATTAGTAAGTTTCTAATGTGATTTTGTGCATGTTTTATGGTTTTGGTTGTGGTGACATGAGGTCACCCCATTTGGCATACCACACCTTCACAGGGGAAGAGCCATGATTTATGATTAGTGGCATGTAAGTGTATTGATGTTGATGTGAATAACAAAATTCTTGAAAAAAATATATATAACTGACAGATAGTTCATTTAAGCTCAAGAAAATAAGTATAGCAAAAATTAATTATCCCACTAGTACATTCGATGTTGTATTATTGAAATCGTTCACCACACACATTTATTCGTTACCTCAATTCATATTAAATTCATAGCTACAGATGCATTATAACAGCTTGGGCCAGATGGGAATGTAACTCCCAAATTACCAACAACAAGGTTTGATATAATTGACTTGGTAACTTATTTATGAACATACTATCGATGTTTTTATTATTACACATTTGATGTTTACACTTCAAATATTACAAATGTATCAATTTCATTCACACAAACTATATTTGTGGAGCCATTGGTATCAGTTTCTGTTTCTGATAACAAAATATAATGCAATACATTAAACTGACTAAACCAACAACAACACACAGCTCTCTGAAGGTATTATAACCTACACAACTCCTGAAAATATTTTAATAATATTTAAAAAAAAAACTACATAATTATTTAAAATAATATTCTGAAATAGGTATGGAATTATGTAATATGTCAACACAATGAATCTTTCTTTTAACATACCTAAACATTTTCAATATTAAAGATTGCTAATGACAGCTGGTAGATATTTTTGATGATGTCGTTAATTACTGCAGAGTAGATTTTAATTTTTTGGAAACAAATCTTAGGAAAATAAAATGTATAATTTCAGCAAAGAGTAGCTTTGACAGAAGCGAGGATTACATTCGAAAAAACTTGTAAAACAAATTCGATTTAATAAAAAAAAAAAAATTAAATATAAGAAAAAATTAAGGAAATGAAAATTTCTTCCATCCCATTCATATAGGAAATTTTCATCCTCTGGATAAATGTGACGAAACAATTATAGACGACTATTATTCGTAACTCTTGGAATAGTAGCCACTATACTCTGCCTATTCTTAATAACAAATGTCCTAAAAAGTGCTAAAACACAAGGTGTCATCATTTTTGAGGGATACACGTTTTTCAGGTCTTTAAGCAACGTGAGAAACAATTTGTCCATTTTGTGTTCAACAAAATTATAGGCAAATTTATTCTCTACTTTTGGAGACGAATTCATTCCTGTCTTACTTTTATTAGAGAAAAGAAGGAGAAGTCAAGTGTCTACAATAGTGATTACAAATAAACATGATTCAATTAAGATTTAAGAGTAGAGTAATGGTAAATGAATAGAATTTGGTTGTGATGTTTTAATTAATGTAAATTTATTGTGATGGTATTTTAATATACTGAGTAAAAAGACTTTCATATTATTGGCAGAGATTCACCAAAATGTTTATCTCGCAAAATAATTTTTCAGAAAAACGAATTAAAATTGTTAATACATATCTACCTATTATATTTGAATCATATAAAAAACTTTTTAGTAAAACAGCTAAATGAAAAAAAAATATAGCGGAGTACTTATGTTATCTGCTCGTATAACAAACGGAAATATCATACTGGACAATAAAAAATAATGATAACTGACCGGCGCTAATAACACTTTAAAAATTCGAAGAAACAATTGCAGCTCACAACCAATAGTTTCTGCAATCTAATTAAGATCAAGTTTAGTGTGTATAAGACATGAGAATCCAAGACGTGCAAAACAATTAATAAAAGTCTTAAGTTCATTAACCTGCACAGACAGCGAATTTCATAACCCTGTAAGTAAAGGTAAGTATTAGATACGAAAACATGAAAATCACATAAAATCAATTATACTTATTCCCGTAGGCTAAAAGAAGAATAGCAAGACCACAAACAAATTGAGGCAACCATAAGTTTTTTTCTGGGTAACTAAAAGATGAAAATGACAAAATTCATTAAATAATGAACTACATCCGGTGAAAATCCAAAAAATTGAAAATCAACTACACAAAAAGTAGCCTTAAAAATTTAATCGAAAACTTTATAATCATCCAATTTTTCTCAAATCAGAAGGAGAAAATTTCCAAGCTTATACCAAAAAAAAAAATTCAATTTCGCAAATTCTCGATACTCGTATTTCGCCCTAAACGTCATTTCCACTTCCCAACAATTCACCCGATTCAAACGACCGTCGATCAAATATGGCATTAACCAAATCCCTTCACGTATAAAAGCCCATTTTGGCAGAGTACGGAGCAGTGCGGCCAACATTATATGGTTGGTTGACTGTAATTTTGATAAAATTGAGTTACATCAGATAGATCCTGGCCAATAACACTGAAGGTCAAAATAATGTTGTCACACAGTCTGTAACCAGAAGCCGCAACGACAATAAGCTTATGCCCTAAAAAAAAAAAAAAAATGAATTACAACTTTCAACCTCTTCCGGCGTGGTTAATTCCTATATTTTTCACTTATATTTTTTATCCTTCCATAGGATAGACAGGTAACGTAACGATAAAAATAAAATTGCACTTCGAAAATTCGGATGGCAGCTGCCAATTTCACCCGCAAAAATGTATTGACAAAGAAAGATTATCAGAGGGAAATTTCAATTTTTCTCTTCCTCCTTATGATTTATTGACTCGTACAATAAAGAGACGATAGATATTACTTTGCATCCGTGACTAAAAACACCAAAAATCTGTAGGTACTACCAACATCAAAAAACGAGGACGAGTAGTGGCGTATATACCAACAAACGTCAAAGGAAAAATATAAGAATGAAAGTGAGAGAGTTCCAACGAAAAAAATATCTTCGTAATTGATTCGGAATACGAAGAACATCAATCTTCTTTTTTTTTCTTTTTTTTTTCCACAAAAGCAAGAGTGAGGAAGAAACTACCTTAGCACTTCAAAATATGCGAAATTGTAGCAGGCGCGTGATTGAATTTAATGTGTGGTTGAACGCAAAAACGACGAAAGCCAATGGGTAAGAATTTTAGTTTTGCGAATACAATTTGATGCGGATGAAGAATTTTGTAGCCTACTGTTTAAAAATTCGCCGAAATGAAAAACCATTGTCGCGTATAAACTAATTTGACAGTTAAAGACGCTTCTCATCGCAGGATACTTGCGAACTTTTTCTCCATTGATAATCAGCGATTTTCAGAAAATTTCATCAGATTCACACCTGGTATCGGAGAGGTAAACTTGGTTGCATCATCATGTAAAATGGCCCCGTTTCCTAATGACATTTTGCCACTTGTGTATGTGTAAACGGCGCCGTGAAGAAATAAACAAAAAAGCTATCAAGTAAAACACCATTATTACACTAGTGAAGTTATGAAAATTAATTATTATCGACCACTTGGAATCAGCTTGGAAATCCCTTGTTTAGGAAATCAAAATCGATTTAATTATAACCTCTTTTTGGGGTATGAGTTGAGAAAATGAATTCATTCAACAAAATACAAAAACTGTTCAAAAAGTAACTTCCCCTATTTTTTTCCTCCTGTATCGCGTAGCACTGGAGTAAGCACTGGAGTAAGCACTGGCGGCTTTTATGTATAGAAGTGTAGTAAAAATACAGAATTTTTTTTTCTTAAGAACCATTATTGTGTGTAGGTTTTTATATGCAGGACAATTTTAACTGCTTTTTTTAAGTCATGCTCCTGAAATGAATACTTCAAAAACTCGTCAGGAAGTTCAGGTACTATTCTCAGAATAATAAGAAATTTGTATGGAAAAAACCAGGCATGCCAGTACCAGTACCAGGTGATGTACAATCCTAATGAAAGTCAATTTTGATTCACAAATTTCAGCAATATTTTCCATCAGTATCATCTCATTCAGGTGAAAAATGCTATGATAAATATATCGCTGAGATTCCCCAGCTTTGTACAAGTTGATAAAAATTTTACCATTTTCCACATCCGAGCAAAGGTTAGTGAACCAGGTACTATCAAGAATCAGTTTTTTCAATAGTAACTTTTTCATTTTGATTCTAAGGTGAAAATAAGATGGTACAAAAATAAAGCCTTTTAATTTTCTAACAAGTCAAGTTCAATGTAAATTGTTTAAAGGCTCAATCAGTTCTAAGCAGAGAGCAGTTGAGCATAGCGGTTGGTGATGCTACGCAGGTAAAAACTAGTTGATTACACAAATGTACAAATTATTAATATTTAAGTTGTATATAAATCACACAAAGACTTGATCTTTTAAACGAGTAGTCTTCAACCTTTTTGAACGCCCAGTCCAAAAACACATTTTTAAAGAAGACCAATGGGCCGCAACATAAAACAATAAAGGTACAAAAAATGTTCTGCATCAGTGTCTTATGCAGGATTCACCTCTAGGTTGAGCTTGTTAATTGAAAAAAAATTTTTTGTGAAAATGAAAGTTCCTTGCAAACCAGAAACCACCACCAGAAACACAAACAAGAAATTATAGTTAATTATTACCTGATATTCATAGAGAATATTACCAGAGGTTGAGGCATTGTGCATGGCTGTGAATTCTGAATGCCTTGATGCATCTTCATTACGCTAGAGTTCAAAAGGAATGCATTAAAATTAAAATTCGTATTATCAATTCAGTTTAGAAAACTGACAAAAGTAAAACATTTCCTAACACGAGTTTTTGGACCAACAATGACATCCATTTGCTAGATTACATTCTCAAAACCAATTAATCACTTTTATGATAACCTTGCTAACCGATGGTTGGTGTTGTACCAGTCTTGAGAAAATCTACGGTTGCTAATCTAAGCAATGGAATGAATCGCTGTTAAAAACAAATTTTCATTGACCGCATACCTGAGGCTCATACCAACCTTGTTTTCTATTAAAATTCAAGTTTTCTATAACACAGAATTTCAAAACAGTAACTTTCCTGCGATATGCTGAGAAAAATGTACCGTTTTGTGAAATATACCTCTAGAATTTAGTTGAATTTTTTTCTCGGCATGTTTTGATGAAGAATAACAAGTTTCAACAGCGCTATTACAGCATACGGGGTTGTATTTGAATGCAAAAGTAGACAATGAGACTATTATTGGTCTCAATAATTTGACAAACAGATCACCGCAGTAATTTTTCCGGAATAATAAGCAGGGTTATCACTCTATACTATGTTCCACTATATTGTTGAATTTCAGTACTAAGGACAGATATAACAATATTTTCCAAAAGTGTCAAATTTAGTAATGGCCGTTATTCAAAAACCAGAAGACCGATTTTGCTCAAATTCAATACTAAATCAGTCCTCAATAGTCTCCAAAGGCAATAAAAATTTCAAGCGAAAATCTTTAATTTTACGGGAGTTATCGTGATGACAACATGAAAGGTTTGCAACACTTTGAGAACTCTTTCTTTCAAAACTAGCAGATGAATTTTAAAAATTTTTACACAAATGTGTAGACCATGAAAGCTTTTAATACTACCCCAGTTTCACTGCCACATCAAACAACGGAAGCTCCAAATTTGGTCATGCCTGAGAGGTGTGAGGCAGATTCGACTATTCAGTTTGTAACAAAGGGCAAAACATATACTACCCGAAACAACATCCCCTGCCCCCATGTGTCAATTGTCGAAGCTGTGAGGCCAATCTCACCTATACAGTCTCCAACTACCGACCTCATAAATGAGACCATTACTCTTCTTGCGGACTTTGAAACAACCTTGGCATCATTCATGGTAGATCTATCAGCAACTGATGGCCCCGAATTAACATCTACTACTCGCTGTTCCTTATCCCTCTTTCATTCTTGCTCTAGCCTCGAGGCTAGTATCTCACCAATGACATTACTTACATCAGCTGCAACTTCAATCGTCACAGATACTGGTATGGCCGATATTGTAACAACATCGCTGGAATGACCAATTATTGAAACACCTACAGAGGTCATTTTGGAAACCACGACCACCCTCTATTCATCACTATTTGTTTTCTGTCCATCTGTAGTGGATATAAACAACAACAACAACGCTGATGGTGCACCACTTGCAGGAGCTATGAAAAAACTGAGTTTTAAAATTCCCATCCCCCTTCAGAAATTTGACTTTGGGTTTTTACGGCCTGCTCCATCATCACAACTGCTGAACCCAAAGAGGTAATAATCGATGAGGATGACCATATGAGTTCGGCAACTATAATTTATATCGACGAAGAAATGTGGACAAGGCGTATACAAAATTTTTAATAATAATCTAAAACACATTTACTTAACATAAAATCTGTTCGTTGCATCCTATTTGTTTCTTCTATCCCCCATCTCCTCTCTTGAGAATGGGGTGTGGTCTGGGGGAAACATGTAGGATGTGGCCTTCTCCATAAAAATAAAAACATGTAAATATTTTAAATTTCAAATTTCAAAACTACAAGTTCCCCAAAATATTAATATTATTTCCGTGAGCGTCTTCAATGGCTTCCCCTTCCATCTTGTTTTCACAGAGAAGCAGTTCAAATACTTTTACAATTTTATAATTTTTCACGACTCCAATTATCCAATGTTTTACCATCGTACTCTAATGATCGTAATTTTTTGGTCGAACTTTTAATTTTTCAATATATAAGATGTGTTTTTACAACTTGGATTAATTTCTATTCGCAGGCAATTGGTCTACTCACGGAAATAAAACAAGATTAGCTCAAGTGAGTTCCTTTCATGGAAACACCTTCTTGGAAAACACAAGGCTAATTTGGTAACCATCCCCTTTTTTACTGAATGGTATAAAACGTTTCAAAAGATGGGCTGGCTAGCTGTGCAGGTCAGAACCAAAACTCACATCTTCATTGGATTTTTAAGGTGGAGATGCTCTCGGTTAATTAATTGAGTGTTGTTTTTGAAAGAATTTATGTTGATTTGTTTTGGGATGGATTCTAATACCCAGGGTCCATACCTCACTATGGACCAAATTCGAATTTTTTTGCCTATTATTAGGACCTATTGTCAATAATCAGAAAAATTTTTTTCAAATAATTCAATTAAACGAAAGAATTAATATAATTATTAATTTAGAAATAATAACAAACAGGAATTTGGTGGATAAAAATGAGATTGAAAACTGTCAGTACCTTAAGAGGCCAGGATATTTTATCGTGAAAGTGGTGTCATTTTTTGTTACAGGTGCTTCCTATACTATATTTAATATACTGTGAAACAAAAGAAGCAAAGAGCTAAAAATAAGAGATTCTAAAGAGCTGCGTTGTAGCTTGTAAAAATGGCAAGTGAAAACATAGCTATTGCTTTATAGGTATTACGGTATTTGTGTATTGCTGGTTGCATTAATTATAGGTTGTCAAAATTTTTTGATTCGGTGAAAATTTCAAAAAGCTAAAGGGACTGAGCTGAAATTTTTACGGCATATAGTTTTTATATAGAATAAAGTCTGAAAAAAGTTTGGTGCTTATTGGTCCAATAATTTTCGAAAAAACTGGAGAACAAAAAATTCCTTGAAAAGTGTTTTTACAGAATTTTCAAGAAACTACAAAAGCAATCTGGTTGAAATTTTCACAATAGATTTTTCCTACATTAGTACAAGTCTGGTAGAAATTTGGTATTTATTTTTCTGATAGTTTTCGAGGAAACTGGAGAAGAAAAAATTTATAGAAAAGTAGTTTTTCCAAGACTTTGAGGAAGTCAAAAGAGGGAACGGGTTGAAATTTTCAAGATAGATTTTCCTTACATATGTGCTAGTCTGACAGAAATTTGATGTCTATTTGTTTGACGGTTTCCAACAACACTGGAAGAGAATTTTGGTTCATGGTTTTGAGAAAACTAGGATACGGCTGAAATTTTCATATTAAGGAGTTACTATATAAGATCAGGTCTGACAGAAATTTGGTGTCTATTTTTTCAGTAGTTTCGAAGAAAAACTGAACATAATTCCTGAAAATTTGATTTTTCCTGGATTCTGATGAAACTATGAAAGAGATCGAAATAAAATTATTACGACAGATTTCAACTATGTGAATACAAGCTTGATGAAAGTTTAGTGCCTATTGGTTCGATAGTTTCAGAGAAAAATGTAAAATATAAAAAAAAATATCTCGGGAAGAGCGAGTCGATTGTGCTGCTTGAAGTATATTTGTCTTATTTATGGGGCAAGGGGTTACGAACGTCTTTTCTGCGTTGCATTAATTTAGGTTTTCATTTAATTTTTCGTTTTTTTATTTATTTTTTGATACTGTAAATGAAAATTGGCTAATTGGGTTCTCTATCGAATTATCATCGAACTTCAATTTTTTTCTTCTTTTCTTCCTTTCTTTTTTTCCCTCTCAAATACCAAATGACTCGCCTATTCTTAATTGGTTTGTTAATTTTTTTTTTTTTTTTTGGGGGGGGGTTGAGTAAATCGATTGATGATCGATAAGCCCCCTTCCCGAGGTGATCATTCCATTCAAGTCCACGATAAGCGGGTTCAACAAAATTCATAAAATGTAAACCATAAATGATGTACCTATGAAATAAATGCATTAATTACTCGAACTTATTTAAAATGATTCTTAATTAAACTAAAATCAATTTGGTTCAACCTTATTCATTTATACTCGGATGTTTTCAGGATAGAATTTAACAAAAATGTATTTTTGAACTACAACGGAAGATAAAATGAATAAGTTTTCGAAAACTTTATGTAAAAAGCACGCGACTCTAATGGATTCTAAATTTTAAGGAAGTATCGGTTGTCTTGGAGGCATATTTGTTATATGCTCGGCCTTAAAACTGAAAGTAAGGCAAACGGTTTGAGATCAGATTCAGTCAAATACTCAACTCGGAATATCAAAATTTTCGGTTTGGTTTAGCCGGAGCTACCAAAAGTGATTAAAAAATTAACGCTGGCAGATTAGCAACGCCACCAGATCTCTACCACCTCCTTCCTCCCCATGCGAAAACATATAGTAATGTTCACACCCAAACTACGCGACCTAACCTCCATATCGATAACAAAAAAAAAAGAAAGAAATATCAGCATGTGGTCGGATAAAGTTAAAATATGTCACACCAATACCATTTTTATACAGAAGCGAGAAAATAGCGTGCATATAGACTCTCAGACTTTGCAGCGGAAAATTGGAAAAAAAATCAAATGAGCTGTTTGGGGGCGGGAGTAGAGTGAAGCGTGAGTGGAACTAGATGTTCTGCACCGTAAATTTTGGAGACAGAATAGCGGACAGGGAGAAGAGCGGTGTGGAAAACGTATTTTCAACATGTCGCTAAAATATGACATAAAATATTCGAACAGAAAAAGTTTTTACCTTCATTTCGTCCTAACCCCAAATTTTTTGCTGTTAGTTTTCCGAATCATTTCCACAACTTAACAACAACAGGACATCATTGATAGTAGCAGCAGCTACACTGCAAAAACTTTCAAAGCACAACTTGAACAAAAATTGCGACGACGACCTTCCAACAAACATACGTCGTTGTCGTCGTACCATTTCAAAATTTTCACTTTCGTGCCTCAAATGTGTTCTTTGGCGGAAAATGGAACACCAAAATGGAAAGCTAACCGGCAAAAAGATAGGGTGGTTGTTGGGAAGTAAAGGAGAATAACATCCAATAACCATTCTTGGATGACATCACGTAAAAATTTAAAACTAATTCTTTCGCACGAAAAAATTATGGAGAATGAGATTAAATATGGATGAGGTAGTTGTCGCTTTGCGGCATAAGCGCAGATGATAAAAATTTCAAAATATTAAGAAATTAACGCATGAAAAGTTCCACGATATTGTTACTAATATTACCCAAGCGCCTGCAATCAGATAAAGAGAATGTTTTTTCGGGCATTTCCGGTTACGTCAATAAAAAAATGACAGATAAAAAGTTCCTGTGAGAGTAAAATATAGACTTCTGGTAGCTACCGCATATTTTTTTTATTTTTCTAATATAATAAACAATCTGGCTAATCCACTGATAGATACAATGTAAAAATAAAACAAAATATAATAATGAAAAAATAAAATTACAAAAAAAAATTTTCAGTAATATCATAAAGATTCTAACACAGGTTGCAGAGGTAACAGTACAGGTCTTTATCACAGAGCCAAGACGAAGCTTATGCAAAAATGTTGATTCAAAACAACTACACATAATACTACTCCAAAAACACTTATTACAAACTTTGATAAAGCAAATAAAAATATGCTCTTTGACTGAATGTAGATACTTCCTAATCTGTCTAATCTTCTGTAAAGAAACGACATGCGTATTTGCGAGGAAATAAAAATGACTGAAGTCTCAAGATATATCAACGCAATTTTGCGACTTCTCAATGGTCTGGAGCAGCTTTGTGAACTTTTGTGCTGGATGAGTTAATTTTTCATGAATCAGAGAAAATGACAGGTCAACACAGTGTGACAAATTGAAGAAATTATATAAACTGAGCTTTCCTACAACCCTCAGTAAACTAAAATAATTGAGAGAGCTAATGAAAATTAAAGAGAGGTCCAAATATTCCACAAAAACAGAAGGAAAATTATAATAAATTATGATAAATTATAATACTTGTCTTTTAAAAGTATATTACACTAAAAAGTTCAAAAGTGAACATTTACATGCAAGGGAAAGTTTAGAAAACTAGCGCAGCAAGTGAATAATTCCCAAGTTACGTAAACTCACATTGAGAAGGAATATTTTATACCATTTATGATCAGAAAATGATGGAACATTAATAAAATTCCTCATACATATTCATAATGGTGAATGACGTACTTTCTATTATGTTAGAATACTGTGAACATTACGAATTAAGCATATGCAACTGGGATTTTTTGTGTAGTGAGCTAGCTTGTTATACAAGATATAAAAGGTTCAAATCTGACCCATGTTAATTTTTTTTTTTTAATTATTTCCATTGATACCTAATTTTGATATAGTGGGAAGTTAGGTAATTTTTTTTAAAGGAGAAAAAGAAAAAAAAAGGATATACTATTACAATAAAAATGGAAACTTTTTACTCGCAAAATGTCAGAGTAAACATTGCTTTTCTGATCAAAAAAAATTATGACAAATTTGTTCAGTTTCCAGGTCATTTTCCCAAAATGTTATTCTCAAAAAGAGTGAGTACTATTTTTCCAAATGGAAAATTATATTAGTTACAAATATTTTTCAGAAAAATAAAATAATAATTTGCTTCATCTAACCTCGCACACAACCAACAAACACAAGATAAATTCTTAAAAAAAAAAAAACCAAAAAAAAAAAAAAAAAACATATCCTCCCACAATTCCTGAAGGTACACAATATAAATTCTCTAACATCAAAAAATCCGCTTCACCTAAGCTCCCACTATATCATCATTCCAGTTTTTATACATTCATTGTAGAGCAAAATTAAAAAAAAAATTTAAAATTTTTGGCTTTGTTAACTAGTTCCAGATTATTTAAAAGTAGCTTATATTCTAGAAAAAATCGACGAACTTATTTTCCCCATAATTGAGATTTCAGCACTCCAATGATCTAAGGTTATGAGTTTTTCACAGTATACCACGCCATTAAAGGGTTTGACATTCACCACGATGAATGAACAGCATCATAAAATCGTTTTAGAGTGGCACATCAGTGCAGCTCATCCTTCACTACTGTAAGTTGCTAAGGGAAGTTGTGCACCTTAATAATAACATCACTGAAGTAGAAATCCAGATCAATAGCACTGATTGTGCAGACGCTCTTCTAGCTTCTCTAACTGCTTTCGAATCCTTGGGGAAAAAAGAAGACAATATTTACATCAACATTCTTGTTTTGCTCATAGTGTTTGTTAGTACCAACCAGAATACCCCAAACACTCATTCCTTAGGCTGAAGCTTTTCAAACACTGGAACAAAACCCAAACAACGAATGTGTGGAAACACTGATGGTAATCATGGCTGACAATAGTTTTGTTCCAGAATTCACGGAAGAGGAAGAGGAAATCTCAACATTGAGTGCAGCTTACTTAGAACTGACAGAATCTGACAAAACCAACTTAGATTACATAGGTTTTTTGGCTAAGTCATAAGGCTCCAAAATAGACAAAGGATATGAATTTTCATATCTTAAAGATATAAACCTACATGATATTTTTCCCATATGAAAGAGAAAAACAATCCTCTAAAATACAATACGATGCGGATTTCCAATATGATGATATTTTCTGCTTAGAGCCTGGTGCTTAGAACCTGTACAGGAACATTCAAAAGTAGAACCCCAGTACAAGCCAACAATGTGTAAAATATAATCTGTACCTAGACACAAAGTGGAAAAATAAGCACCAAATTGTTAACACATTTTTTCATTTTTTACATGGGCAACATTGTTACTTGTCTCGTAGAAATTATCAGTTACTTTTCAAATATAGTACAGTCATATACCGGAAAAAATCGCAAATTTATTCACGTCAATTCTATCGAAAACATGGTCCTCCGGGCCGGATCAACGTATTTCAAACGGAGTTCAGCATTAGCAGTTTTTTCTCCACGTAAGGCTACCAGAAATCTTATGGCACGAGAAATTGACTAGGGCTGATGGAAGAAGAACAACCTTTCTACTAGGTGTAGCCACTAAATTAGAACTGGTCGTATTTTTTGGTTCGATTGGTGTTTTCCAATTAATGGTACAAGGTGGATCATTGATCCAAGCTGTCGTAGCTGACTGGGACGTAGGAGACACTGCGACACTCCTTAGAACTGTGGTTATTACCGAAGCAGTTGATACATAATGGGTTCTGCTTCACGAGTTGAAAACGTTCTTTTGGGGTTTTTGAAAGAAACGCTTTACAGGAATTCAATTGATGAGACTGAGGAATGCTTCAAAAAAGATATAATCAAAGGCCCTAAATCTTCATGTTGTGGTGTTTGAAAAAGATGATACTTTTTACCACTGAGGAGATTTTCAACAATTAAACAATTATCTCAATGTACAAGTAGATGAGGTCCCACATTATATACCAAATGAAAACTGATTTTGCTGACTGCTACTATTTCTCCTGGCTCCCACTATTTCTCATCCCTCGATTTCTATGAGGAGTGCTTACTAGGACTTGTAACCACAACCATAACCAGAACAAGAACCACTAAAAACCTAAACAAATTGATAAAATTAATTTAGGAATTGACAACCAAACAAAAAAATTTTACTAAACCAATAACCAATTCCCTTAAAATACTGGAACCACCAATCAGAAACAAACGGTTTTTATGGGCTTTAATAAAATATCAATATTAATGATTTTTATCAAAAACTACCATTTATTTCCGAGAAAATTATCAATTATAAATAATTTAACATAGTGAAAATTTTTGTTTGTGTATTTTGCCCCAAATTTTGTCTCAACCAATAACCAGTAACCACAACTAATAACTAAAAAAGTTGTTTGTAAAATCCCCTATTTCTAAACATTAAATTGGATTCTATAGAAACACAACATGGGTTGTTGAAAATGTGTCAACAGCAAACATACGTGGCTTAAATGGTACTTTATCCCTCTCCTGCATTAATAATTTTGTACAAAATTCTCAACCAATCGCTCATTCATCAGAGAATGCTTGCCTCTCGAAAAAATACCACTCTTATTGAGGTGAAGTACATCTTTCAACCTTCAAAATTTCAAAATAAAATCTTCAACAACATTAATCAATTCCCAAAATACTCCTTATTTCCCTATGGTTGTTACTTCTTATTCACCCCTTCACCAGCTACACGTATCATAGAGACATATTCCAATCAATATCGCATGAGAATACAAGTTCTCCCTTCTCAAAATCAAATTATGTCGAATAACTAGGGTTGCTTGTTACTAGGAACACCCCTCATCATATTTCCACTCCCTTCTTGATATGATAGTCTTTACAGAAAACAACCCAACGATAACCAGAGGAAGAAGATTGATGGAAACTGCTCTAGCAAGTAGGTATAGCAGAAACAGTCTGCATTTGTCCTATCTATAGGACATGCCTACAAAAACTACTTTGGCTTCTTCTAGAAACATCCTTGCCCTCTACACTCCTAAAAGTCACGTTCCTCCCACCATAATCATTCACAGATATGGGGGTGAATATGTCCCTAAAAATAGTTTTTCACATTTATCTCAACAAATAATGATTTTTTTGAAAAATTAGCAGGTAATATAAGAAAATGTTTGGTACTAAATTTTCTATAAAAAAGGTTTTGTATACCAATAATTTTAGTCATTGTACATCCCTGTCCCCTGCCAAATATAGAAACCAAAATTCTTCCAATAAATTTTTTCAAAACACTGAGAAGTCATACATTTTACATAAATGAAGAAGAAGGGAGAAAATGAACACGACCATCTAATATTAATAGACTAACATTACCCTCATATAAAATAAAATAAAAAACATTAACCTCAAATAAATATTAAAAACACATAAATTCTGACAACCATGGGGAAAAAACTCTATGAAAATCTGATCTGAAATACAATTATCTGAATTATCCAAAATCAAATTGATAAGTAAAATATCTGACAAATTCCGCAATTAAGTTACCCTCCATATAAAATATAAAGAAATACCGATTGATAAGAACCTTTATCATAATTTATTAGCATCAACCAAATCACTAAAAATTTATGAATCATATAAGATCAAAATTTATCAGACTTCTGACAGGTCTAAGAAAAAATTAATAGCCAATAGCTACAAATCCTGACTAGAAATCACCAATACAATAATTCCTCGCTGAACTTTCCCATTTCGAAATATCTCCGAACCAAAAAACCAAATTATAAAAAATTCAAAACCATTTGATTTTATTCTTATTCTCTCTCTCATTTTTATTTTCATTTCTCCTTAGTTTTTCCACGATAAATTTGACTCCATTCGAATTTCCATATATCATGGTTCATTTTAATTATGAAGTATAGTGCTATTCTGTACTTATAAATTTTGTTACTGTGTAGTATAGTCATTTTGTCGAAGTGCTCAAAAAAACCATAACTGTCTAAATGAAAAAAATCATAAAATTTTTCGTAATAAAAATAGAACAACTTGTGCTCCGGTGTAACTCTTTGTATGAAACTGTGTATTCTAATTTACTGTTACTTAAACATGAGGGGTTATTTTGTACACACCCTCTGTCAAAGAATTAAAAAATGGGCAAATCTGAAAAATTAAATTTTGTATAAAAAGCAAAGAAAATTCATATACTAAGTGGTGTTTTAAAAAACTTTGAACCTCTTTTTTCTTGACCATTATGCTTGAATATTATCACGATCCCCAAATCAAATTTCGTATTTACAAAACAAATTGTGATTGCCCGAGAAAGTGTTTAATTTTGGATCTCAATTCCCTACTTTGCTGACAGAACCTTGGTTTATGCTGAAACTCTTCATATCGCTTCATCCCCTCAGATTGATATTTAAAGTCAGTCATTAATAGCAAAATATAAAAGAAATCCCTCATCAATTTTAATCGGTATTGGTGGTTCAGAAAAACTGTGGAAATTTGTCAACAAAAATTTTGTAAGCCGACCAGATTGGTATGTTATTTTATCTAAATATAAAAACTATTTCTGTTCATAAGTGAGTTTATTAGATGTGTGTTCAGCATCAAAGTTTCTTCATTAATAAAAATGTCTGTGTGATAGGGGGTATGTGAGTGTGCTAAAACAAGGAGTCTGATTTTAGCCCGGAAGTTGGGCTTATTCAGTACCACCATATTTTTTGGAATTGTATAACCATAACATATGTTTGAAAAATAACAGTGCGTTCTGTTATGTGAGACACTCCCTCACATACCATACAAATGAGTACTTACAAAAGATTGTGCTTTTCATTGTGTACTGAAATCCTAACTACAGTTTCTATACACACACAATAACTTCAACTCATAACGACACAATACTCGGGAGTCACGGTGCATTCGTTGTACCATGTGTGTCTAAATAAGGGGAAAGTAAGCGAGTGTGCCCAAATTTGTGTTTCTTTTACTGAATGCAATTACAAACAGTGAGGTAAAAAGAAACAAAATAGTTATTTTAAAAAATTTCTGTTGATAATTTTCAACAGATCTGTCAAGAGGGGTGGATGGCCGAGGTATCTTATCTCAGAATCTGGGGTAAAATAAGAGGCTGGTCTAAGTCCTGAGAAAACTTAAAAACTGAAGAAAGATAAATATGAAGAAAATGTTTCAAGTATTCTTATTTTTTTCCTCATAATTTTTCATTTCAGATAGTGAAATAAATGAATAAAGAAAATTAAGAAATTAAAATTCAAAAGCTGATGGCATTAGACTCCCTTGCCCCCATTTTGACACCCATGCAAAAATGAATGTATCGTGAGAATTGTCATCAAAAGTTGAAGAGTTAATAAGTCGGTGTAATATGCTTTCACTGCTTGATGAAAAAGGTACCATCTTTTGCATTCATTTGGCAGGAAAAGAGAACATCAGATGACTAAAATTAATAAATGACATTTTTTGTAGAGAATTTGGTTTTAAACATTTTCATACTATACTACTTTTTCAAAAAAATCAATATTTGTTGAGTTAAAGCTGAAAAACCGCTTTGTGGGGCATATAATATCTTGCGATTGGGGGAATATGACTTTTAGTAAATTATTTTAGATACCCAATTTGACGAATTAAAGAAGAAATCAGAACTATTCCACTTTGTTCGAATATCTTTTTTTGTTCTTACTTGACTGGACTAGATGTTTTAACCTTCTGACTACTGCTTGGTTAACCAGCATTTGTCCTCTAATTAGGTTAACACCATTTATCTAGTACATAGTCTCATTTATTTTTGTGTTTTCATGTCTGTTCTAAATTTTATCTGTTACACGATGATTTTTATCAGGATCTAGTACTTTAGTCACAATGGGAATTTGGAGGGGATCAGAACCATTCCGATAGTGATGCCACTAATTTTGTTCTTATTTTAGCTATAACATGCTCAATTTTCAAGCAATAGTAAAAAAATTTTTAACAAATATTTATTATAATCTATTGTAACAAATCACCAATTTTAGTAGGTATCAGCTGGATGATACTTCCATAAAATCGACATTTGTTTTGATATTGAATGGGGTAATGGTTTCAAACTGGTAGTTTTGGGTCAACTGCTACAAAATTTATTACAATCAAAACCTACTTTTTTGACGGAGCTGATGCTGCTTAAAAATTTTTTATTTTTTGTATATTTTTATAGACATTCCTAACAGAGCTTACAGAATTAAACTGTACCAAAATCATACAATCATACCTATACATTAATACAGTAGAGTGACAGTAGCTGTATCTCCTCCTGGCGTCAGAAGGAAAGGACGGATTTTTATGAAGAAGACTTAATTCATTTAATGCCGGAATTTCATTAATATTTTTCAAAATTGTGGTGGGAAAATGACTATCGGATGAGGAAAGTATGCCCAAATTGATAGTGCCAGGACGGATGGACATATCAGTCATTATGGATGTGATTTTTGCGAATCATTTGCACAAGCTCAGCTAGTTTTATATTTCAACTTACCTTTTCCTCACTGGCTATGCTAAGATATCGTTTGTGCATTTCATTGGATACCTTGAACGCTTTCTGCGCATATGCGTACAATTCTTCTTGGTACTGCGATGTTTGGCCACTGGAGGAACCCACTTTGTATTTTATTGTATACAACACTTCTATGTACAGCTGTTCCATCTACGCAAAGGTAAAAACAGTTCATCGTTAATTATGATAAAAAAATACGAACGACTTGAAAAGGTTAGAAATTAATGATAAATTCAAAATTCATTCACGTTAAATAAAAAACGGCAGTAGTTTTTAGATGAATGAAGAAAATCATGGAACTTTAATTGGATCATAATTAGTTTTTGAATGAAATGCCATGAAGAAGTTATTGCCACGCGCCTAAAGGTGAAAGCGCATTTCAATTCTTTTACCTGAATTGCGTGTGTAAAAAAAAAATTATTTTTGGGAAAAAAGAATGAAACAAAAAGAAGACAAAAACAAAAGTTTGTAAAAACGAAGGTAATCTTTTTACACAAGAAACGTAAAGAAATAAAAAAAAGAAAGATAAGAAAAATAGTAAAAATTATGAAAAGACATTGAATTCGAAACAAACAAACAAACAAAAAATGATAAAAAAATTGCCACAAATTATTTACTAAAATGAATAAGTTAGGTTAAAAATGAGTTTTTAAAAAATACGCTTTTATAATTTGAGGAAAAAAATAACGGTGAAAAAGAAAATAAAATTAGTACTTTTTGGCCAAAATGGAAACAAAAATATCCGTAACAGAAATACCGTCCGGCCGATTCGCACCAAAATCAATAGGCAAGTTCTTGACTGAAGGCTAATGTTCGTATCAAATTTCGTGACTCAGTCTGTTGTGTACGATTATAAGATATTAGATGGAAATAAATATGTCACATTACCGTAATTATACCTGTAATTATTAAGCTAGGTGATTTTGGGAGGTTTTGCTTGGTAGGCTATTTATTTCTATTTTAACTGCATATTCTTACATACCAAATTTCTTATTTTTGCGATTTACGAGAAAGGAATGATCATCAACTTCAAACAAACGATGAAACGACGCACACAAACTTTGTTATTGTCAAACAGAATTCACATCAAAAGTTTTAACAAATACCATTGAAAGGAAAAAAGTTCTGAACACTCTGTTCTTTTCAGCAGGTCAAAGTTTTGGGTTCTTTCAATCTTATAGAATGGTTTTGGCCTCTATTCGTCTAAATCAGGAACAATATACAGGGGAAGATACATTGTCTTGACGTCATTGGTCTATCAGAAGTTTCAAAACTGTTATATGTATAGAACATTACAAGTAGGCATTTTCAGATGTCTTAAGGTACTGAAGGCTTTTCCTGCAGACACCTATTGACAGACCATGACCAAAATTCCAACGGCGATATGAATGTGAAAAAAATTTAAATCAAAATTATTGAATCAAAAAGTAGTATTTCACCTAAGTTATTCTAAAAGGTACTTTTAATTTGTGTAAATAGGTATTGACATATTTCGTTTATGTCACACAATACAAGGAAGTTTCAAGGCAATAATGTCACATGTCTGAACGAAAAACTTTGAAGACTTCAACAGAAAGCTTAAATATTGAAAAAAAAATTGTAATGGTTATCATAATTCTTTAGAAAGGTTACTAATAAATTGACGCCAAAAAATTCAGAAAAAACTGGTTTCCTACATAAATAATTAAGTTTGAAAGTTTGAAATGCATTTTACCAACAATTGCAAATATTGAAATATGACATAGTTGTTGTCAATGAGTGATATTTCCTTCTCTCACTGAATAAATAATTCCTTCCAGACAACGTAATTTTAATTTGTATAAATATTGACATATTTCTATTTATGTCACACAATACAAGGAAGTTTCCAGGCAATAATATGACATGTCTGAAATAAAAACTTTGAAGACTTCAGTAAAAAAGCTTAAATATTTAGAAAAAATTGTAATGGTTGTTCTCCTACTTAATAAAATATTTGATGCGACTCCATGCCCTCCGATACTAAATGGAAAATATTGTAAATTGTTTTAAAACTTGGCAAAAAATCCGTAACTAAATTTTTTTTTTCCTAAGTTTTTGGCTAGACTCTAATACACACTTAACAACACCTGTGAAACTCTACAACATTAATACCCATACAAAATTGACCGGTGTAGGCTCAGATGATTACGTACCACTACATTCTATTATCATTTTCAAATGATCTTTTTAAGCAGATTTTTGAAAAAATTTACAATTATTAAAATTTTTTGAGTATTCGGAGCCAGGAGTGGGAGTGGGAGTGGGTACATTTTTCGTTTCATGAACTTCTGAACATTTTGGAACTATTTTTGAAAATTCATTTTTTTTAATATGTACGTCCTTTTTGCGTTGAGTCCATTTCTACGCGAAATTTTGATAGGATGGTTTTCAAATTTCAAATAAATATTCGGATTCACCTAAGGAAGAACCTTATTGTTTTTGGTCCGGATCAGGCGGATAGTCCGTCCGGTAGGTCAGTTTATATGCATTTTTTATTGAACTGAGTACAGGTAGCAATTTTCAATTGATACGTCTGTAATTTAATATACATATGTGTTTTAGGTCACGGACAACCCCTACCAATTTTGGTATGGATAGGACTTACGGTGCGATTTTGTTGAATTTTTGGCACATTAATGGCTCTAAAGGGAGTAATTTTCAAGCTATAGTCACAAAATTCGGTACAGATATTGATTTGAAGTATATCTAACATGATTAAAAATTCGGTTCTTAATGGTATTATGGTTCATTCCCTGGGGCTGTTGGTGGTGCTAATTTTTCATGTTATCTCAATAAAAATTACAAGTTGCATTTCTTTCTCAATAGTCACGAAATTTGGTACAAACAGTACCTCACATACAAGGACCAGACCTATCAATTTTGGTGTTTATTTGTTAATTTGTTATAGATTATTAAATATACAGTGCGATTTTCCCTCTTTTAAATTTCTCATGGTTCTGAAAAATTCATTTTCTAGGATTCATCGAGAAAAACATTTGTTTTAACCTAAAAACAACCCGATCTCAGCAAAAAATTAATTTTCGCCTACCCCCACCCTCTGTGTACACTAAATGTGAACAAGGACACTCAAATTTCCGTTTGCACGTAGACAACTGCACTATACTTCACTGCAATGTGCGAGATTTTTTTTCACAGAATTCTTTCAATTCTCGTCACTACGGGAAAGAGAATCATCGAATTATTTCCTAAAATCGTGCTAGTTAGAACTTGGAATAATTATTCATTTAAAAAAAAAATAATTACTTTTGACACAAAAATTAAAATTTCATTCACAAAACTTTTTGAAAACATGACAATGAATCAGTATATTTTATCGCATAGATCGTATTTCTATGACACTGGTAATTTTTTGCAAAAAATATAAAAATTTTATACATTACTTTATTAGAAGAATGTTGGTGATAAAGGTAATTTTGAAACAAAAAAAATTTACTTTTTCTTGCGAAGCTTGCTACGTCAGAGTTTTTTTTCCTTTTTTTTTCTCGTATAAAACCTATACATTTCCATGCAAACCATACTTTTTGAATAGTAATATCACAGCCTCTTATATGTAAATTTATGCATATAATCGGCGTACCGCGTATTTATAAGAATATTTTTTAAATGTACGTACGGATACAGACCTGAGAGGAAAGTGAAAAAAAAAAAGTAAACCCATTATTTGCCACCTTTTCAATGCCTATACCACTGCCACCGCAACACCAAGGACATAGAATTTTTTGCAAGAACTTGTTACTCCTTTCCACGCACATACGCTATTCGATAAAGAACAATTTCTTTTGTATCCCAAACCATCGCATCAAAAAAACGAATAAAACGATAGAAATCAAATATAAGCTGAAGAAAAAGTGCTGGTATTTACGCTTAGTTTTACCAGAGAATTTCGCAAAATTCTATTGATACAAGCAGGTGTATTCAGGAATTAAAAGAGGAAACTTTCTTTTTCTAGGTCTACAGCTTCTTGTCTTCAAAACGCAGTTGGTTTATCTGTCTAGGCATCTTTTATCTGTTTTTAACTTTAAGAGATTCACAATTTTGAGAAAATAAATTATAATATCAGCAGATCATTATGAACACATTTGTGTCACAAAGAAAATTTGGCATGTTGAATCGCCAATAGTGATGAGCGTCGAGCAAAAAAAAAAGCATATACCAAGATCCTGCGTCTGGTGAATGAAAGAATATCAGCAGGGCTTCTAGATTCCAAAACAGGGAATCAACATCCACACTGATCTAACTTAATTTGGCCCCCTAGGGCAGAACCCCTCAACCATTTCGCACTAAACACAATTTCACGCTTTACTATGTCTAAAGGAACCCACATACCAAATATCAGTCATATTAAACAAAATTGCGACTTATATCGTGGTTACAAAAAAAATAATGTACATAAATAAAAACGTAAGCTGTACCTGGTCAAATATTTTTTTAAAAACCGGTCCAAAAAAAACAAAAATAAAAAATAAAAAAAAACAAAAAAAAAACAAAAAAAAGCGTGCTTCAATGGAGTGGACTAAAACATTTAACGTAGATTATATTTTAAAATTTGTCGAACGTAGCAGCAGCTCAATTAGAAAAAGTAGGCTCTTGAAAAATATAAAATTTCTCACTAAAAAGTCAAGTATTCAATTTTGTAACTGTTGAAGTAAAATTAGATAATATTTAAATAAAAATAAATTTTTTGAGTACCTTCCGACTGATCCACACCAGAATTGCTAGCATGTTGCAATAAACGATAGTTGATATTTTTTGCGAATTTGTTAGTCATTGGTTCAAAATCGAGAATTTTATCGCCAAAATAATAGTAAGTAATATCCAGCCGATTCCGCGCCAAAATCAGCAACATGTTAGAACAGTTCATAATAAATATTTGTTCCGAATTACGTTCGCATTGGTTCAAAATTAGGCATTTTATAACCAAAATAAAAACAAAAATAGTGTTATCGGAAGTACCGTGCGGCCGATCTGCACCAAAATTTATAGCAATTTATAATAGATTATAATGAATAGCTGTTCCGAATTTCATACCTATTGGTCGAAAATTAAAAATTTTTGCCATAAGCCTCTATTTAAGGAGGCAACGATATTGCCTGCAACGGACCAAATGATGGGACTTCAACAAGCATATTTAAAATGATTATTTTTACCCAGTTTAATAGCAAATGGGGTATTAAAATTTATTTCATAAGCAAGGTAAGAGGTGGAAATGATAAACATTTCAAACTATTGACAAACTTTTAAGAGAGGGATAAGTTTTTTCAATTCTCCTTTACGTCTTTTTCATTCATTTTAAGAAATGTTTCATCGAATTTGTAATATTTCCTCCTGGCGAGCTACAGACTTCTATGATGGCTATAAACTTTCTTTAAAATAACACTAATTTTTTGAGAAAATTTCTGTCAAATCCGTCTATCAGTTCTGGAGTGATGCTATTTCAAATAGTTTTCACCTTTTAGAATTTTATAATATGTAGAGATAAAGATATTCAGTCAGTAAGTCAAGTCATTTATATATAAATGAAATTTAAAAAGATTTTCCCCTCCTTTCCATGCACCTGTCTCTCCTTCTTCTCAATCACCACGGAAACAGTAGCCTGGTTTGAAACAAATCTAACAAATAATAAATGTTTACATTTTTACAAGCTTTTATTCTGTTCACTGCTGCGATTTTAAAATATACAAATACTGCAGCCAATCTTTCGTAACGAAATAATGTTTATTTCGCATGAAGCTAAAGCCAAAAAAAAAGCTTATCTTTCAAGAACTCGTTTTTAACCTAAACTTATTCACAGATAAAAGAAGTAGTCCACTATAACATAGTCAAGATGGCAGTTGACCATGTGTAGTAGGCGCAAAATATGGGCAATGATTTGGACAAAGATTCAGATGATGACAATGATGATGATGATGATGATGATACGCATGATCTCACAAATGTCATGAAGAACAAATTCAACAAATTGTGCGACATTTGTGATTGTTTCTTTAATACATTAATGTAAGTCTTCTTTAATCAATCTGCAATTCTTCCTTCCAACTAATGTGTCATGTTGGAATTATACACTCGCTTTTTAAAAATTAATGTTTTTATGTTTCACTCTCAAAGTAATACAGGATTCTTCAAATATTAAATGAAAAACTAAATACTTTGAGAGAGACACCTTTTAATTTAAATACTTCATAAGTGAAAATTTGAGACTTAAATATTTCAAAAGCTGAACTTTAAACTTTCAATAGGTACTTTAAAGGAGAAATTTTGTAATGTTTCACTCTTGAATTGTCCAGGTCGAAAAAATGAATTTCTAAGGTATTAAAGTTTTAAATTTTTACTTTTGAAGAATTCAAGTTTGATAATTTTCATTTTTGAAAATAAAGTTGAGAAATTTTACTTTTGAAGAAGCTATTCAAGTTGATATCTTTTGAGTACAACTTACATTTTGGATACAAAGTAGTAATGAGTAAACAATAAATTAAATAAGTTTAGGTTAAAAAAGAATTCTTGAAAGATAAGATAAACATTATTTCATTGCTGAAGGTTGGCTGCAGTATTGGTATAATTTTAAAATCGCATTGGTGAGTAGAATAAAAACTTATAAAAAAGAAAACTTTATTTTTTTTTTAAATAATATTATTAATTTAATTATCTTAATAAAAAAATTAAATAAAATAAAATAATTAAAACGTAAAACAAAATAAAAATAAAGCTCAACAAAGTTCTAAACCAACTAACTTTCAAACAGAACAAGGGCAGAAGTAAAACTTTGGACGAAATCTTTATAACTTATCAAAAGCTATCAGTTGCGCAAATTTCTCTATCCAAGAGTTAATCTTGTACTAAAACCCTTAGGCATAACGAAGTTTCAAACTTATTAAACCTCTCAGTTTTTCGACTTTTCCTTTTATAAAACTGACCCTTAACTAAAGCTATCAAGTGAAACTGACAACTAGCTTTGAAAAGAAAACTTTCGAACTTGATTACAGCTCTCAGAATACAGATTTTAAAACTTAACTTCATAGAAACCATCCAAGGATAGGTATTTACCTAAATGAGGCTGAATTTTGAGAAAATCCGTCAAGTGTGAGAGGCGTGATGCGAAGTCAAAAGTAAGCTGTAATCATATTTACCAATAATACGCATAAAAAAAGATAAAAATAAAAAGACAAGATAATATAAAATAAGATGACTAATCTCTTTGATTTAATTTTATTACAGTATATTAATGACGGAAGAAGTTTTTGGATATGTGATTTGTGAGAGAAGTAGTATCCGATTCGAGAATTGGGGAAAACTGATGACACATACGGTTAACTGTCCTGCGTAAAAATTTTATATTTCACATATTGTTTCCTTTTATTTAATAACAATTTAATTGACACTCCACTTTCAGTTTGCTTGATTATTTTTACATCACATCAGGGCTACTGAGAGAAAATATAGGCCTGAGATATGCCAACTACTCCCTTTTATCCATCCTGCCTAATGTAAATGGAAGTACTGGCACTATTGCTGAACTATTGGTCTGATATAACTAGTATAATATTTGTCAATTTACTGAAAGAACATGATCATGGAGCAGTATCAAGACTGAACCAAAAGTGAAGCGTGAGCGAGCCGAGGTGGAGAGTCAATATTGAAAGTTATTTATAAAAAATGCTTACTAATATTCTGTGTATATTATCAACAAGACGGAGAATCATGTGGAATTCGTATGCGAGCTCTGCAATGTCAAATGCACATGTGGTAGTTTAATTTTCCACCAGCAAGAGCATCATGTGACTCAAAAATACAAGTAAGTTGGTTTGTAGTTGGAAGAATTTAACCATTTTATGTTTTTCTTTTTCTTTTCTTTTTATGGAAATGAGATGAAAAAACATTCGGGTTATTCATGTTTCAGTTGACGGAGACCATTAGGTACATTCTCTATGAGAATGACAAAAACTACAAAACTGTCATAATTGTCGCTGTGGTCGCTATCTTACTATATAGGTATACATATAACCATGCTCAAGAAAAAATTGTCAACACTTAAAAATTAGAACAAGCATACAAGAAAAAATTATAACACATGCACACCTCATTAATTATTACTCATCATTTTTGTTTTCGGATGACTCAAGCATAAAGTTTCGACACATCCGCCTCATAAAATAATATATTAAATAAAAATCAACGTTCACTTACTTCTAAAGACGATATTCGATACACAGGTGGTGGTTTAATCCCAATCAAGGCTTCAGAAGGTGGAGCCTCATCTTGGGTGAGGTCCTGACCAGCCATCAAGTGTCGATTATGAATGTTCCATGATAATGCCGAATAGCTTTCCAGAAAGCAACCGTCTGTTTCCTGAACCCTGTAAAACAAATATAACGCACTCAAGAATTGTTTTCATAGTTCCACCAAATTTTAAACTCGAAAGAATAATAATCATGAGGAGGTGAAACATCATTTATCAGAAACGTTAACAACAGAGTTAGTGAAAAAGTATCAATGCAAGTAAAATATTAGACTGGCACAGTCAATTCCAAAGGTGGTAGCGACAAAATTAAATGTTTGGTGGATTAATGTTGAAAGAAATCAGTCATTTTCAGTTGCAGGTAAATATAACAGACAATTCAGAATTTTTACTCACCACACTTTCTCAAATCAAATAGGTAGTTTTTGAAATAAAGTTATAGTACCATACTTTTTGCATATTGAGAAGACCTATTAAGGAGAGGTTAGTGGATTGATAAAAAATATTTTTTTAAATTAATTTTCAATTGATTTATTTCTTGCATTATTA
The DNA here is from genome assembly GCA_011428145.1 of Ericerus pela. Classification (NCBI taxonomy): domain Eukaryota; kingdom Metazoa; phylum Arthropoda; class Insecta; order Hemiptera; family Coccidae; genus Ericerus; species Ericerus pela. The sequence continues at coordinate 139,077 of WOFM01000240.1, forward strand.
TTTTAACATACTGGCTTGAAACAATCGAGATTATCACACTTTCAATGCACCAAATTAAAACTAGAAGACAAAACTTAATAACAAAAAAACAATTTCAGCAATAACAAAAAAAAATATATAAACCACTTTGATAATTAAAGAAATAAATATATATAAATAACAAAACAACTATATAGTAAAAAATAAATTTAAAAAAAAATTGATTTGTAAAATCAAAACTAATGTAAATTAATAAAAATAATTTCATCAATAATCATAGTAATATATTTTTTATTTATTAAAAATAATCCAATTTTACTTATAAATATGGAATACCTTGTTGTGAAAAGATATTCTCATCAGAAGGTAATCTACAGATTTTGCATGTTCATCCACTTCATATTAAACATATGGGTAAGCCAAAACCTGAGCAAACACTGGCAATTTTAGAGCCAGTTTGGACTTTTTATATACGGGCTTAATTACACGCACATTGACACACATATGTAGCAAATACGTATGTTTGTGTGAGCGGCCCAAATGGGTCATTTCTTATAGTGATGAGAGGTGATGGGCCGGTTTGTGTATGGAATTGTGACATCATCGTATTGTTGAGATTAGTCACAGTTTGGTACTTGTACATTACTTGCATGTATGTGCAAGGAATTACAATCAAACGTAAATTGTGCAAGTATTTGTTTAACGTCATAGAGGTGAATATTGGCCTGCCTTGTGGCAGCAACCACATAAACCTTATATAAGTGAGTCCCCACAATAAACATAACTATATTTATTGTTATTATAATAATTATAAATAGACTAATAATAAATAATTTAATCATGTTCATGTTTTTAACATAAATTATTACTACAGGAATAATATTAATAATTTACATTATAATAAACCTTAATAGAACTAAATATAATTCAAACAAAATAATTAATTTAATAATAATTATTAATGTTAGAACTATTTGTATTTTGGTCGAGTACTAGTTGGCTACACTGATTCATATCTGTGCTCAGTTATTATGTTCGTCTGTAATTCTGTTTAGTTCATTCTTTTTTTACTCTCCAAAAAGTGAATTCCATTAAATTGTTCCTATTATTAAATAAACTTCTCTCTTGATGCGGTACACAGTGTTTTTATTTAATTGTTTAATTATTATATATTTTATCATCTGATTCATCTGCTTGCCATATTGGACAAATACCCCCTTGTCCAATATGGTGGAGCCACTGGGTACCTAAAATGTAACTGGAATTGCCTATTCTGAAGGAAGACAATCCTGGAGTAAATCAACAGTTGTTAATTGGTAATCGTCAGTGAGTATGGTGAAGAAGATGGTTGAGAATACAGAGTAAGTCAAATATATAATTTTATTAGCCTATTTTAAAAGTCTGTCGACAGCATTAGGAAACTTAATATTAATTGGTGTTTAGTAATCAAATATTTATTAGTGATAATTTATTTGATTTACGTATTAATTGTGTTTTGGAGGGAGAGGAGATTGTGTGCAGATTAATAATATTCTTTTTTATGTATTTCACGACAGAAAAGTAAATTGGAGAAATTGTGGCTATAACACATCAGTTGGAGAAAATGTATGTATATCTGAGAATTATTAAAGTATTGGTTGAGTCAGGGAATTGAAATTGTGAGAATAGGAAAAATACTAAAACTTAAATCATGGGTATACTTGGAGAAAGAAGGAGTTACCTAAAATAAATAGTACTTAGGATAAGTGTACTATTTTTCAGGTGATATCGGAGAAGGATCTTACAAATGGAGACATATTTCTTGATTATTGTAACCATGGTTAATTGAGAGAAAAAGAGTAAAGTCTTAGTCTGTAAGGTACCTTCCTCAAATTAAATTAAAAAATAAAATAAAAATGCGATAATAGGTTGAACTCCGTACTATTTAGTCTTTCTCATAACGTGATAATAACTATTAATTAAAGTTATATATATAAATGATTTTGAGAAAACATGAAACATTTTGAAATTTACAAAGGCCTAATTTGTATTCTACGGAGAAAAAGCGCTAATTCACAATATTGCAATTATAATATATCGATAGTTAGGGTGCCATTGTTGCAAAAATTTTAGTTTTTGGAGTTGTGTAATTATAGGTTCCTGAAATTTAATAATATGGAGTATACATTATTCAAATGGTGGTAGGATTTGATATATTTTAATTAATTTTAATCGCAAATACCATCGATGGCTCAATTGGCAAAACATATTTTATATATTTTAAAAGACCATCTCCACCAAGGAATAATTAAAAGGGAGGAAAAATATTGCTGATCCAAAAACAATATTTCATTACAGGTTAACCACATGAATGGACATTGCATTTATGGCCTGAAATGTGGTTAACTAACTATGCATTAAAAGGAGATGGTGCCTCAGACTGTGAGTAGCGATGTTCATGCTCACAGTTAAGAAGCAAGGTTGAGCCCCTATCACTCGTAATAAACTGGAGTTATTTTATAATATGAGCCAAACAGATTTAGAACCAAACCTTGTGTCTATTTTTGTTATTTATTTGTTGCACAAATATTTGTTATTTAATAACCGATTGTGCATTTTATTCAGTAAAATGCCAAGAGGTAGAAAGCCTAAATCTGATAAGGAAGGTAGCTCATAAAGCTGTAATCAAAGAGGCAGCGATGGCAATGCTCCTATTCCTGCCGATAATAACATGGAATTAGAAGAATTATTAGACATTGAAAATATCGAAATTCCAGTGGATGAATCTACAGAAAATGAGTATTAAATAACTCTCAGAAAGGAACCAGGGGTAAGAGGATAATTTCTTTCGAGGTCGCTTTTGAATAATAATATTTGGAGAATAATTGATTCGGAGGTAGTTTAAAATTAAATAGTGACGTCATTAATTTCTATTGTGGAATCTTTGTTATTTACAGCAGTTAAAACTAAAGCCCAGTTAAAAGACATGGAAAAGAAGGTAAAAGCTACTACTAAAACAAAGACAACCACTACGATTAATAAGGGACCTCCACGAAAGAAAACTGATCCTACACTATTAAATATTACAAAAATAAAATCAAATTTATCGGAGAAAAATAAAACTAATTCTCAAAATTTATTGAGAAATTGAATAATACGTAAACATCAGAGAAAACAAAGTCCGTTGTAAATAATTTCACATTAGCTGATCTTACAAATTATAGGATTCTGAGGATTGATTGTGAGAGAATGAGGAGAGCTATGGAGTCATCCCTAAGTGCTAACTTACAAAATTCCTTGGAAATCCCTACTTCGTCTTGAGAAGCTGATGTGCGAGATATTGCTGTTGGGGTTACTCATACTTTTTATGAGATGATGCAACAACAGCAACAACAACAACAGACTCAGGAGTTTCAAATGGTGAAGAAATAGCCTTGCTGTAGAGTACATTAAATGATTTTACCGAGCAGGTATGTAATCAATATGATTACAGAGATAAATATAATATTAATAATGAAATAAATGAACCTAGTTCCAATGAAACAAACATAATATTAGAAGGGAGTAATGAAAAAGGAGATGAAAATGTGAGAAATAGCGAGAACAATAAAAATGAAGATAATAATAACAGTGATAATTGTAAGGAGTTAATTGAAATTTTATCAGATGCATTAAAACAGGGAAATACTAATCAAGAAAAAATAAGTAACAAAAAGACTAAATTGGAGATTATAGTTACAAAAGACAACAAAAAAAAGGGAATATAAATTAACAAGAAATATTAGATATGATCTTTGGTATGATTACCTAAGATCAGAACTTATCTCTAAAGAGTTGTATTGAGTTTTAGAAAATGAAGAAAAGGAGATAAAAAAATTTGGAGAACAAGAAAGAGAGTTAAGAAGAAATTTAGTTCGAAATGTAATAATAAATCATATTGATGATTTATATCATAAAATGGTTGTATCAGAGAGAGAACCTAAAAATATTTTGAAAATTTTAAAGAAATATGAACAGTGTGAAGTTCATAAGGCATCAGAAGATTTAAGGAAAGAATTAGCCTTATTAAGATATAATCCATCGAGAGAAAAACCATATCAGTTCTTTCAACGATTCGATGAACCGATAACGTCGCATGAAAACAATGAGAAGAATCATCATCTGACTGATAAGGAGAAAAGAAGCTATTTTTATATGGCAGTTTCAAAAGCATCAACCCTAATTGAACCCTTAAACTTCATTACAAAATATCAAAATGACGTTGGCCTCAGTATAGAGGAATTAAAATGTCTAATCTTACAGCTGATGTGTCAAAACAAGTGAAAAGGAGAAATGATGGAGTTGGTAAGGGACAATCTGTTCCCACACAGTGGAATGTAACATTTTTGGGTTGTCCGTTTGTACGTACTGGAATTGTACAAGCACCTACGTTATTCCCTAATGTAAAGTGCTTTATGTGTCAGAGTAACAGGCATGGTTCAAACTGCACTAACCCAACAGTATAAGGGAGTATGTGTTATAATTGTGGCATTGTCACAACTAAACACAATTCAACCAATTGCCCCAAAAAGGGCAAAGTACAACCAGTTATTACATATTATGGATCTAATTATCGGAGAACAAATGTGACTAAATTGTGCAGTGTTTATTAGAGGAAAGGGACCTGGTCGCAGAGTTGTAAGTCAAGGAGGGTCTAATACATCTCCTCTTAAACGAGTTGATGGAACTGGAGAGGTGCCACTCCCTGAGGTTGACAGGTCACCTTTAAATGGGATGATCAAAACAAGCCTAAAGAAAATAATTTGACATCGGAAAAAATGGCAGTCTCTAAAAATGATGTACTACCAAACTTATCAGAAAATGATCTCAATCCCTCATTAAATGTTGAGATTCAAGTTGAATACGACCTCCCAACCTCTAATAATCAACTAATTGGAGAAAACAAATCGCGAGAAATAAATAATACATTATCAGAGAATATTACTAATCCCAGTATCTCGAATGTTACAAACCAGGATACCTCAAATATTGAGTACCTGGATATTCCCCTGCCTGAGAGTCCTCCCATGTCACCCACTCCTCCACCTCCATTGGAGAATCCTTCACCACCAACTGAAGTATTGATGGCTGTGGATCAGGAGAATTCCTGGGAGCTATCCCTAAACCCTCCTCCAACTCCTGAATAACATTTACAAAATATCCTTCTTACCTGATAGTGGTGTAACTCAGCATCTTATATCAATTTTCTTACCTTTTATTAATCAAAAAATTCATTCGGAGATAATTCTAAGTACTGATGTAAATTCTCAATTATCCTGTCTGGAAACCAGTGACCTAGTCACCTGAGATTTACAAGGCCATAAAGTTCAATTTAAAAATATCAGATGTTGTCCTCAATTATCAGAGAATTTGTTTTCTATTTGTAAATTAACTGATGTTGGTTTTACCGTCATATTGAGTCTTCAAGGTATTCAAATTACAAACTCCGACTACTCTGTGGTTTATTTTAATGGTCCATATAAAAAGCCCTTTTTGCATTTGGAGTTTCACAATGATATTTCTTTGGACCCAATATCTTATGACGCTGAAAATCCTGAATTTTCACGCCATTTAACTTTAACATCTGCTAATCTTGGTGATATTGTGTTGGCAAATAATTTGGAGGGAGAAGAGAGAGAAGATAAAGATAATCAGGAGGATTAGGGAGAGAGTAATGGAGATAAAGATATTGAAATTGAAAGAGAAATACAAGATACAAAGGGGAATGATTCATCAACACAAATACAGAAATAAAACAATTTACCTAATAGTATAAAAAATAATCAAGAATCAACAAAGGATGAAACAGAGAAACAAATAGATATAATTCAGGAGGAAAAATTGGAGGGAGTAAATAACATTCATGAAAACAAAACTGATAACCAGAATATGGAGTGTGATCGTAGGATAATTAATATTAAAGACATACTGTAACAATATTTTCGTATCGTTCATAATACTTAATATTTTCGTATTACTAATTATCATCATCATCATTAATTTCTCTCTATTTTTCTATTATTTCCCATTCATTAATTCTCACGTCATTTCTTCAAGTCAAGACTTGTTTGATGACATCATTTCCTACATAAACAGTTACTGTGTTTACTCATAAACAATGAAATCATCTTTTGTTTACACTATTTCTGCAATCTTGCATATATACTAATTTCTACTAATTTATTTGTGAACACCCACTTTATGTCATACTCTTACAAGACCATTGGTCATACTTACTGTACATATATTTCTATTAACCAATAAGATCAATCAAAACCCTTCTCCAATACTCTGTAAATTCGCCTGAACCTTCCTCTTTTTACTGACTATATAATCTCATGTTTTGTACTATTTCATTCATTCTAATTTGTTCTACTTAACTCTACTTTAATCAAGTTTACCTTTGTTACTATTCTTTTAATCTTGATGTTTATTACTGTTATTCTTCTATAAAATTTATGTCTAATACACCTTTTTAACTAACTTGTGTATTTGATTGTTCTGTTACGATATATAACCGTCACACATACCTACTTCTACTGTGGTAGATATTACAGGAATTAATAAAAATATCCCATTGGAGCTTTTATGGCATTATAAATTAGGACATGTATCGGAGAAATACTTAGAGAAATTGGCACAGACTCAGCCTGAATTAAAAGGAGTCAAGTTTACAGGTCTAATTAAGGACTGTGAAGTGTGTGCCATTTCTAACCTAACAAAATTACCATTTACCCAAGTGAGATGGATCTGATGTTATAGGACTCATTTCACATGTAACATTACCAGGAAAAGGGAGATGTATATTTGTCTTTATAGAAGGCTATTCAAGATATGCTCAAGCCTGTACCATGTCTCATAAATCTGAAGTTGGAGAATGCCTAGATTTAGGAATACTCGTAATTTAGTGGGGAGTAATTTAAAGGTATGACACTTAAGAACTGATCAGAGCATGGAGTTTACTGGAGGTCATACAAAAGAAATATTGTATCGAAAAAAAATAGATTTACAGTTAGCATCACCCGACACACCTCAACAAAATGGAGTAGCGGAGAGGTTTAATCAAACATTACAAAGTAGAGTTAGAGCTTTGATGCAAGATTCAGGCCTTCCTAAAAACATGTGGGACTTAGCTGTAAAGGCAGCTATATATGTGTATAATCGTACACCTCATAAATCGGTGAATTATGAAATCCCTTTAATTAAATTCTTGCCAAGTACAAAATGTCACTTCCAACAAATTTGAAGATTTGAATGTTCCACTTTTTCAAAAATAAAACAAAAACTGGAGACTAAATTTTCAGGAAGAGGAATCTGTACCATAATGGTAGGATATACTCAATCTGGATATTTATTATTTTGTCCTGAGTCAAAATCATTTATCAAATCAAGAAATGTACGATTTAAGGAGAAATAGTCCATAAGGAGAGATTTAAATTAGTGACGATTGGTTTAATAATTTTAAAATGGAGACGGAAACAAAAGAGATAGGAAATAAAATAAAACAAAAAGGAATAAGAAGGCGAAAATCTCAAAGAATTAGTGAATTAAAAAGGCGAAAGGTTGAAGCATTCAATACTACTGATTTAAACTGGGGTGAGATTGATAATTCAATATATATGGAGAATAATGATCTGGAGAAAATAATGAATGATTTTGTATACATAACTAAGGCAAAGGTGAATAAAGATCCTAAGACGTACCTGGAAGCAACAAACTCATATGTAGGACATGAATGGAGAAAGGCAATAGATGATGAGATAAATTCTTGCAAGATCATGGAGTATGGAGTATAGTAGACAGACCAAGTATCGATGAGAATGGAGTAAGACCAAATATCATCGATTCTCAATGGTTGTTTAAAATCAAACCAGAACCACAAGGAGGAGTACATTATAAAGCAAGATTAGTTGGGAGAGGATTTAAGGATACAATGGAGTGTAGCTTAATGGAGATTTATACACCAGTAACACCATTGGCAACAATACAAAATTTACTAGCAATAGTAAACAAGTATAATTTGGAGATTTGTCAACTGGATGTGAAAACAGCTTTACAGAGAGTTATCTAGCCCCATGTATATGGAATCAGGAAGGGTGAATAAACTTTTTCTGATTGGTGAATTCAGGTGTTATAAACACTCAAGCCCAAGACTGAGCCTCAGAATTAGTTTCCACCTGGTAGAATGGGACTTCTATGCTCCGAGGTGTGTGAAAATATGACTACAGTCAGACACCATACTTTAAACCTTCTTTAACAGTATTTTTATACTCACAGCCAAGTCTTTTAGTGCCACATAAGTAAATGAGAGAATACTTGGTGGTAAACAAGGTTACAAAGTGCTAAAACACATGAGCTTTTAATTAGGTTTTTTCAATCAACGTTTGCCACTGCAGTGTATACAATCATAAGTTAGTATGTGTGAATGTATATGACAATGTACCATGACTTTTCATTACCTCACTACATCAGTCTACCCACCCATGAGCTTCTTGGATGCCTTATCTGTAGCTGAAACAATAGGCTATGAAAAAGCTGGACCAAATTAGGAGGATTGATAATGCCACACAACTCTCTGTTTTTTCATGCTTTATGGTGATGTTCAAATAGACAGTTTCTGGGTAAAATGGTTCACATCAATTTTTGGTCAATTTCATTGCCCTGAAAATAATGTTGTAATGTACGTCCCACCTTATTAGATGTGTATACTTGCCCTACCAATATGTTAGAATAGACAAGAACTCATAACCAGGTTGGGATGCTGTGTTCACACACTTGGTGCCCCCCTTCATCCTATCTCTAAGCTGCTGAAGTGTTTATTTTGTTTTCCACGCTTGGTTCCTTTTTTCCCAATTTTGATATTTTACTTATTTATTTATTTTTTAATTTCAATTTTTTGTCATAACATCACATGGCTAAACATAACTCCTTTCTTATGATGTGATGTAACACTTCCCACTTTTGCATATTGACCAAGACAACATTGCAATATTTTAGTCAGTTTTATACAAAGTAAAATTTGTGAAGTTCGCTATTTTTGATTGTATTATTAACAACAAAGTTTTTTGGTGATCACACTTGGAGGCCATTTACCTTTTCTTCGGCTATGTTCATATTAATCTATATTCATTTCAAACGTACCTCTTTGTTTTTATCTCCCCACTCCATTTTCCTTTTTCCACCCAGCGGCATTGATAATAATCTAAAAGTTACTCCCTCCCTTTTATAGCCATTGTAATGATATTTTTATATCATTCACATCTAAATTAATTCATCTATTCTAAATTCGTATTTTCCTATATCATTCATCATATTTTCCTACATTTATTCTTCCTTTTACTCATGTCAATTCAGTCTAGTTCAAACTTCTATTTCAAGTCTTAACTTGTCTAATGACATTACTTTCTCTCCTCTATAAACTGTTCTCATCCATTTATAATGTCACCTTTTCTCCAAATATATTTTAATACCTTGCATTTATCCCAATTCCTAATAATTTCTTAAACACTCCTACTTTATGTCATTTCTATTACATTTCATTTGTTTTACCCAAATTATGTTTTTCCTTAACATCTAATCATATTCATATCTCCCACAACACCCAATTTAAATCACTCAAACTATCACCCTTAGTTATTAGTCTAATGTTCTGCACAATTCATTCTATTAATTTCATTTAAACCTGTAGCGACATATACACTCTTTTATAATTATTTCAAATATTATACACTTATAAGCAGATAATATTTTGGTGTATTGTTTTGTAACAATTACACTGTTACAGCTACAAAAACATATTTCAAACTTTTTCAAAATTTCCCTTTTTCCTTCATTTCATTGAAAATGAATGCCTTTATTTTCATCATAGTGGAGTGTTTTACGAATTAATATTGGTGTGTCCCAGGGTCGCACACCACACTAGCATATACAATAGATCTGTTTGATAAAATTACAACCAACTTACGCCAAACTATAATAGGGAGGTAATTCCACCAATGTAAGAAAGAAGACTATTATATGACATTGCTCCAAGTTTTACTCAAATATTTAAAGAATACTCCTACCAGTGCAGGTTGGTGTAATTTAGGGTTGTCCAATCAAACAAAGGTGTTGCTTTTCTGATCACTATTATATAAAAATTGTGACCTCTACCTAGTTACACAGAAATGTGTGTATATCACTATAATAAAGGTAAACGAAAGGAACTTTACACTGAAATTAATTTGACAAAATTATTTAGCATTTATTTGCTCCCTAAATTCTATGGGCATGTGCCAACGATTCACACTTCGTTAGTTTTCTAGCTACTTGACAACTACTTGGGCCATTATTCTGTAATTCTGTTAACAATTGAAGTCAGTTACTACGCCGTTTTATTCATTTAAATTCAACTTTAACTTAATGGTTAGTCTTATAAGAATCTCATTAAAATCTCATATGGCGAAATGCCAAATTTAAACTGATTTTAAATGGTTAAAACAGCAATAGTTAATTCAACTGTAAACAGAATAGTAACCCAAGTAGCTGGCTGGTAGTCATAAAAAATCTCGCTGTCAACTAGCACGCATGCCAGCGTTTTGCATTCTAAATTAAGCTTTTTATTCAAAACTATTCGATAACAGTAAAAAAAAATACTCGAAAAGACAGCACAAAACTTAATAAAACCAAAAAAACTTTTTCTCGCAGGTTTGAAGGAACTGAGTAACTCTCTCAAGTTTCTCAGTACTTTCACATTTTCTGCCCAAAGATTCTTTTCTCGATTTCCCAACACTTGTTTACCATTTCCGAAGGTTTTTCTCTATACACTCATATTTCCTACCTCGATTCTCATTTTAAACTATGTATTTTTCAATCTTTTAAAAAATTTACACCAATTTTATTTTATTAACAAAAAGGAAACCAGAAGAAGAAAAACGAAGAAAAAAAATTAGGAGTTCAGCTTTTTTTTTATTTCCTCCACAGCCACCTCTACTCCGTAGTAACAGTTATTTCTCATTTTCGTTGGTTGACGGCGCAGTCACTTGAAAAGGGAATAGGAGAAGATTACACTTGCAATTTTGCATTGAATACCTCCAGAGTTTGAAAATACTTTTAATTTTACAAAATTGCGAATCTTTTGCAGCGAATGTCAATTTGAAATACAAAACTTCGATTAGGGGAAGAAAAGTCGTTGAAGAGATGAAGGAGGCATCGAATGAAGGTACAAACTATAAGATTTTGTGTATCGGTTGACAAATTTGGAAAAAGCGTTCATTTTTGGCAAGAGGGAATCCCAAACCCCAATATCGTTTTTCACCCTTTTTCACTTAACAAAAGTGAAGATTTAAAACGGTAACCGAGGAATGGGTGTGAATGAAGTTGGATTTTGAAACATCTATCGCTTGGTAGGTAAAAGAAAAGTGGAAAGCCTTCAAATCAGTTTTATTTAATGTCTTTCGCAATGCGAGTTTTTGACGAAACGAAAAATTTAAAGAGCAGAACCGTTTATCTACGCATTAATTTTGAGCGTCCTTGGACGACATTACTTCCACTTTTTCTTTGACTAATTCTACAGAAGAAGGAAATATATAATCTAAAATTTAAAACAAACATATGACACAGGATGTTGTTGAGTTCGCGCCAATCGATCTTGGAAAGCGTTTCAGAAGGTCAAATCAAATCATACCTTCTCCTTACAAGGAACAAAGCAGGAGCCTAATTACTTTTTACCTGAAATTTGAAGATAGATTGTTCTTAGGTCGGTGCAAGTCTGATAGAAGTTGGGTGCCATTTGGCCAGCAGTTTCAGAGAAAACTGAAGAAAATTTTGTTCACGATTTTGCAAAAACTATTAGACAGATAGGTATGAAATTTTCACGAGATAGTTCTCATCTAGGAACAGGTCTAGTAGAAGTTTAGTGCATATTAGTCAAGTAGTTTTGCAGAAAAAAAGAAAAAATTTTCTGGAAAAATTTTGTGTTCAAGGTTTTGAGAAAACTACTGAAGGGATATGACTGAAACTTTCACGAAAGATACTCCTCACATGGGACCAGATCTGACAGAAGTTTGTGTCTTCTGGTTCAGTATTTTCCAGAAAAACTGGAAAAGAAAAATTTTTAGGAGAAAATCTGCTCACAGATTAAAATAAAAATTTACATCGGCTGAGGCTCAAATTTTCACTAGGAACGGTCATATTGGAACAGGTTTGAAAGAAGTTTAGTGTCTATTGGCTCAGCAGTTTTCGGGAAAACTGGAAAATAAACAATCCAAAAAAAAAACAATTTTTCTAAGATTTTGAGAAAACAAAAAAAATTTGGCTGAAATTTTCAAGAATTTCTTTTGACAAACTTTTTTCCGATCACTACGGATGGTATTCTTGATCATATCAGGCATTCTTTTCTTTTCACACTTTTTGTTTTTCATGATGAATTTTTTGTTTCTCCAAATTACTCAGTCTTTTTAATTAATATTCCCTTTTTCTTGCGGAAATTATCAACTCTTTTTCTTCATCAGCGAAAAACTTAACAAGTTCATTGATATTTCTTATTTCAAACATTAATAATTTCTTCAGTTTATTTTTATACTTGGCTGCAATCTTTTAAAAAAATGTAATCTTCTAATTTACAAAATACACATAATCGATGCAAGGAGAACAGAACAGAATTTACAGGATCCCGTTGAAAGAAAATGAAATTTGTCTTGCATTCTATATATTAGAGAACATGATCTACCAATTTCAAGTGTGGATCATCTGGTGGAATTGCTCAAAAGTTGTGATAGAGAGAAAAAATCAGCGCCCATTCAGAAAATGACCTGCGATTATACAAAATGTACATCGATCATTCAAAAAGTTATTGCGGAGGACCATTTCCGAGATACAGTTTCATGTTTTCGAAAGCAGCCCTTTTCTTTGATGATTGATGAGACAACTGATCGAACATCAAAAAAGCAGCTTGTTCTCGTAGTTCGGTATGAAAATAAATGAATAAAATTTGATTATTGTATATGAGAAGTGTGGAATTCTGTGTTGACTTTAACCAGCCCTTAGGTTAATCGGATCTTATGTCTGCAGTCTACAATTTTTAATGACTATTACTTCATTAGACTATAAAAGTGTTATCACGAGTATAATAATGAAAAATTTCTTCTTCTTATTTGGGAGTCCTAATTTTTAACTTCAGACTTGTAATTTTTAGTGCTTGTTCATAAAAAATAAAAATTAGCTTAAGATTTGATATGATCTTAACTGAAATTGTACTTTTTACTCTCAAGATAAGTGATATCTCAAGAACCAAATGCTAAATTTCAGCCAAACTTACATCAAATCTGAAGTTAATAAGTATGTATAACTGAAAATGTCAGCTTTAAAAGATAAATGTTTCTTCCATGACGAATCTATGGGATAACTTCAGAGTTTGAAAATACCTCATTGATTCAAATCTAAATTTTTAAGACAATCTATGTGTTATTTGAAGAAAGAAAGTTATCATAAACAGTAACAAAATGGGCCAACCAAAAGTGGGATTTTGATTGTGTTAGCTATAAGTAAAAAAAAACATTAGTGTGAGAACTAATTTCTTTTGTAACTTGTTACTTTTTTTTTTCTCAGATATGTCAATGAGATTGTAGATAAAGTTGTTGACAGTTTTCTTGCGTTACTCAAACCAAAGGCGTACAACCACATTTCCTTATATCAAGAGATTGTTGATTTTTTCAATGCTCACAATATTCCGTACAAGGAAAATTTAATTGATTTTGCTTCTGATGGCGCCAATGTCATGATGGGGTCGAAGAATTCAGTCATGACACTTCTGAAAGCTGATATTCCATCCCTGTTTATAATGAAATGTGTATGTCACTCTCTTGCCTTCTGTGCTTTACATGCCACCGAACAGTTGCCATCCCATCTTGGAGGCCTTACTAGAGAAACCTACACTAACCTAAAGTACAGTTCAAAAAGGAAAAAAAATTTTGAATCAATCCAGGATATTCTAAAATTTCCGAAGCATCATTTATTAAAAGTATGCACAGTTTGTTGGCTCTCTATGAAAGATTGCGTTCAACGAGTTTTTGAACAACATTCAGTAGGTATTCCTCAAGTTTTTTGAAGAGGAGTGCTCCAGTAGAAAAGTATTGGAAGCAAAACCAATATTGGACAAGTTGAAGAACCCATTTAATCTGCTTTATCTTAAATTTTTGGAATTTATCCTACCCTTAATTGTGGATTGTAATGTGAAATTCCAATTGGAATCACCTCAAATACATAAATTGTATGCAGAAATGGAAGCGATGTACCATACTGTCTTGGAATGTTACATTGATGAAAGGTAATTTGTGACTTAACACTGATTTCATAAAAATGATCAAGATTTTGAGGTTTCCTAACTTTATTATTACTTATGTGGGGACTATACATCTCGTACACACATCATTCCTTATCAGGCACATTATATTCAACAGTATATAATATACACTGTTTGTTCGTATACTCTTACTTGCACACACAGGTAAGTAAGATGCAATGTTTGGCCAGTGACAAAATGAAAGATAAGGATCTCGGTAATGTCTTGAACCGGTGCACAAACGCATTATGTCATTTCTGATCAGTTGCTTTAGCAATGAATAAGAAATGACGTGATTTCTACAACACACATACATATGTATATGTACATATGTATGTCTGTGTGCGTGTGCCAAATTCTGTATATAAACTCTCAAAACCGGCTACAAAATTGCCAGTGTTCGCCAAGGATTTGGCTCTCCCATACCTATGATATGAAGTGGCAGAACACCAATTAATTCTGTAGAATTTACCTTCTGGTGAGAACACTTCCTCACAACAAGGTATTCCACAACTTATGTTTCTAAATTCATCACTGGATTTCCTCTCAGGGATATCAATCACAAAAATAGTCAGAATTTTCTACCTTTTGACAAAATAGATATAGGTCCAAAAGTCAATGCAAATATTTGTATTTTAGGTATATTAAAATGTTTCGAACATGTTGTTTGAATTTTCATGTCACATTGGCAGATTAAATCAAGATTTGGTTCCCATTTCAAAAAGAAAAGGTCGATATTCTGCAATTTTTTAGTTTTGTGGACCCAGTTAATTTGAAAACAATTCGTAGCATTTCTCCAATCGCACATTACTTGAAATTGGATGTGGTAGAAATTGACAATATCGTTTATTTCATACAACTTACAAAGATAATTTTATTGAAAATGAGAAGCACTTCTGGTTCAAAGTAAATCATGATAATGGAAATGATTTTACCAACATCATCAAATTGAGAAATATGATACGATGTTTCCCACATACACTTGCAACTTGTGAACAAGAGTTTAGCATATTGAGTGCTAAGAAAACAAAAACTTGGAATAAACTTGGACAAGACACTCTTCAAAGTATTTTGCAAGGTAAAGCATTGATTCAAAAAGCTAAAAAGAATTGTTACAATATTAATGTTCCTTCATGCAAGTTAAATCAACATAACTCTGCTGAATTATATCAACTTCAGAAATAAAATGAATAATTTTCTTAATATTATTTATTTCTTTTGTGTTTACAGGTTAGCAAGTAGGACCTGAGAAGTCCGAGATTTTGAAACTTAAAAATAAAAATTATTTTTGAATAAATAATGACAGCATAATGTGACATCATCAAAAAATTGACAGACAAATTTGGACGATATAGTGTCCAAATTCAAACTCATATTCAGAGCAAATCATGACAACAGTAATTGAATTCGATTCTTTTTCAGACAAAATTTAACATTTTATCAAGTCTTGTATCACAGAGCTGACAGATTCATATTTTAGCAATTCTCTGCAAAATGACTTGATTTAATTTGTTTGGCTGGTGCCATAAGATGAATGCAGACAAATGCAAATTCAATGGAGAGTGAAAACCCTAGGATGGAATAAATGCAGCCAACTTCATCTCGCTTTATCGCATGTACTCTGCACTTTGCCTATCCTGTGCAGCCAATTTTGTCTCATCTTATCATTTATACTCTTACGCTTTGCTTATTGTATGTTGACATATATATTTGCTGCTTTTTGTATGCTTGCCTGTATATTAATTTTTATGCTCTTTAATTTATCAGCATCGCATGTTTAAAAGCTATTAACCGACAATAAGTGGGGAAACATTGCCAACAGGAAGAACTGACTTGTAAAAACAAATTTTATTTTTCAATCACTCTTGTTCTGATAATACTCAGTACTAGGTTTGTTTCTACAAGCAGTCCTTCTTGTGTGGGTGGATAGTAGCAGATACAAGTCTCAAGTCGTATGTTAAAGTCCTTGCGTAGGCAATTTATAAAATGTACCATCTTCAGATGTAGATTACTTCGAATCTGAATCTACCTTTGCAAACACTAGGATGGTAGTCGAACTTAGGCTAGGTTAGGTTGAAGACAAAAGGCAAATTAGGAATGTTCTTTTGTCATGAAGGATCAGTAGTGCTGACACAAAAGTCATTCTTAAAATGTTAATTTCATATCGTATTTCAAGGCAATCTTTCAGAATCACCTATGAGGAGATACTTTAGTCGACAATACAATCAGATGGTGTTCTTAACATCTGTTAGGAGGGAAATTTGGGGTGTTTCAGACAAACTTTAGACAAGCTTTGTTCAACATACTGCACTGTTCTGTCATTAAACCCTGTGTAGAGCCTTTTTTTGCACATAGCGGATTCGAATTTCATCTATGTTAGTTATTTTTCTCACCTCATCTTTCACATACTAAAAGCTCTAAAGTCTAAAGCTTCTGATAGGAGCCTTTTACACCACCAAATCACCATCACTTATGAAGACAAACAATTAGGTGAAGACAAAAAAACTTTCTAATGGTTTCCCCTATTTGTTGTTTGCAATTGCTTTTTTTTATTTTTTTTATTTTTTCCACTTGACACTTTGTTTTATCCGCTTTGTCGACACTGTAATTCTTTCATAATTATAGTCTTTGACAAAATAATTCTGCTGTTTGTTTTTGTAAGTTCCGAACCTCTTATGGATCAAAACTTTGTTAGGTTCTTTTGTCAACACTCCACGCTTATTGCTGATTCATTCGTCATATTAATTTGCTGACATAAGAAGACAATGTAAGCTGTATTCTATCGTGTTCAAGAAACCTAATTCAAGTCAAGAAGAATTTAACCCTAGGGTTTAACAGAGTTAAAAAAATAAAATGTCTAGAAGTCATACTATCAAGACCATTCGAATCAGTGTTTTGGCTGCATGATGTCCTAGTTTTAGGATATTGTGACGTCATTAATATTTACACACCACCATACATGAAGGTCGACTTTATGAGCCGTTTCATTTTGGACATCTCAGACCTTATGCCTCATTTGCTGCCTCTGATTACCATCATCCATTGCTTTAATAAGCTACAAATTATTTTATTTATTTAAATTGGGGACTGGTCTATATTTTGAATTTTCCTATTTTTTGAATAATTGGTTAACCCAAGACTCAACTAAATTGATAAAAGATTGGATAGCTACTATTTCTATTTCATACATAGCCTACTCATTTATTTATTTATTTATTTATTTATTTATTTATTTATTTATTTATTTATAAAATATATATTTCATTGCATGAATTTAAAGCATAAATTGTCTTAATGATTACATATCATGAAAATGCTTTTTTTTTTTTTCCTAACTAGGGATTATTGAAATTAAATTGACTGTGGCGATTGTAATGTTAGAAGTAACTATGTGGATAAACAAATAAGATGATGTAATGGTAAACAGATCACAAGTATGCACAAGTTGTCCTTTTTATCTTCATATTTCTCTTGAATGAACAGTTGGGATTTTATTTGATATATCAAATCAAATAGGAGACATTAAACAATAAAATGAAACTAAAAACAATAGGTTTGAGTTCTCAGAAGCTGAGATAGTAGAGGAAGAAAAATAACTTTGCAGTTTTCAGGACTTTTCATTGGTTGTTTGTCCACATAGTTCACTCATTTGTCCACAGTCCACAGAGCTGTGACATCAAAACTAAAATCCACCATTTATTCATCAAAAAATTCGAAAAAAAAGTTAGGGATTTCTAGGGATTTTTTTGGTAAGAATTTTGTGAAATTTTGGAAATCTAGAGAGTTTTGACAATCTGAATCTGGCAACCATAATGTTGTGGTGCACATCCCACCTAAAGCGAATGAGGGTCTGATATTCATTAGAGGTGAGAGCTTGTCCTGCCGCTATGTGAAGATTGACAACAATTCTTAATCAGGTTGGGATGCTGTATCCACACGCTTGGTGCCACCGTTCCCCCTATCCTGAAGGTGCTGAGGTGTCTTGTTTGGTCCTCAAATTGGTTTCTCTCTCCCCTAACTTTGACTTTTCATTTTTTTTATTTTCATTATCTCGATCATGTCTAGTCTTTTTTGTAAAAAATGTGTAGTTTTTGTATTTTCTTTAATATAACAACAAAGTTTTTGGTGGCCACACTTGGAAGCTGTTAACCTTTTCTTTGGCTATGTCCCATTCATGTATATTTTCATTACAGATATACCTTTTTATTTTTATCCTCCCATCCCCTATTTTTCTTTTTCTGCTCAGTAGCGATGATAATAGTTTAAATTTGTCCCTCCCTCCCCCCTCATAACCAAGAAACATATTTTAAACTTTTTTCAAATTTTCCCCTTTTTTTTGGAATAATGTAAAAATTTAAAATCTGTTTATCTTGTCGTATTTCACTGTGAGTTTCTTTATACCCTACCACCCTCTTAGGAGTGTGACCATGACGGATACAGCTTGCCCTCAGACAATAATAAAATTCTAAATTCTTTTTTCGAAAATAAAAATTCCCAAAATTAAAAATAAAACCCGTTAGCGGCTGAAAGTTAGGTTAGCCACCTTACTTCAGTCCATACCCGGTACTAAGTTTCTCTCTCTATCAATATTTTTCTTCCCTCCAAATTCACATACTCTTTACCTCTCACACTCGTAGCCACCACTCGGTGTCTAGTACAAAATATTCTTTTTATATGTATTTTATTATTATATTTTAAAAACTTTTTCAGGCTTCCCTATCTCCTTTTTTTTCTATTCGATGGAACAAAGAAACACTGTAACACTTTTAATTTTTTCCCTGATGCGTCAACCAGTGTTTACCATCATACTACCCGGTACAAATATTTTTATGTCTGTCAGTTTTTATTAATACACTGGATTCTTTATAATATGGCTTAATTTTTTATACTCTTGGGCATTCGACCCAAAACGGATTCTCCACTCGGCGACCTTTTTGGTTCAATTTTATATTAATGAATCCCACTCGATAATTCACAATCGGCAACAACACTCGGCTAAATTTGGTTTTTTCATAAAAATATGCATGGTTTAAAGGAGTAAAATGGATGATGGCTAGCTGAGCATGTCTAAACTAGGTAGTTTTACATTCATTTCATTGTAGATGAATTCCCTTATTTATCATAGTGAAGTGTTTTGGAGCTATATGCTGGTGTGTATTGAGTGGATTCTGCCACCCAGGGTCGCATACCACATTTTGGCCAGCTGTGATGAACATCATTTCCCTTTTTTGCAATTTTATGTTTTTTAGATTTCATTTAAAAACAAGTACGTTTGTTAAAACGTTTTATTATGATTGGGTAAACTTTTTACATTTACCTACTTTCATTTTTTTCTTTTTTTTTTTGTTAACGACATTAGCAGCACAAGAGGTATAGCCTGTCCATAACTTACATTAAGACGGTTGCAATGGCAATGATATTGAAAGAGACTGGTTGAACTGAATCGAAGCATTAACACAATTTTTTTACATCTGCTTAACAAAAACAGGATTGATAAAGAAGAGTTTTAGGAAAGTAAATTAATTTTGGTCATACAAGTAGGTATACTCTGTGATAGTGGTGTAATTCAAAAATTTTCAAGAAACACCCAATTTTTTTTTGTTTTGCATTTTTTTAAAAATATGTCATGTGAAATTTTGAAAGAAGCTGGTTTTATACTTTGATTTCATTTCACACAGGCAGCATGTCAATCACATTGCACAACTGTTCACCGGTATTACAAACATTCTTACTTTTTTAATCTTGGTTCATCACTGCGATAATATTTGTGCATTCCGTGAAGCACTGTTCGCACAAATTTTGAAAAAAGCACCTGGAGAGTGTGCGCAGTTGTTAATATAATGCAACAACGTTTATAATCTGACATTTCTGTATGAGGAACATCACATCTATTGCGCATCAATCAATAATACCATTAAAAAACCACACCAACCATCTTCT
Organism: Ericerus pela; assembly: GCA_011428145.1. NCBI lineage: Eukaryota > Metazoa > Arthropoda > Insecta > Hemiptera > Coccidae > Ericerus > Ericerus pela. Next base: position 159,334 of record WOFM01000240.1, read on the forward strand.
TTTTCAGCATACTTTACTCCAAGGACAGCACAGCTAGTCAACCAGAACAGCGTCGTCTTCTGAATTATTGTAGACTAGCATCTTGCTGGATTTTCTGGTATTCAGATTAATATCATCGTTTTAATGTATAGCTGATTGACTTGATATCGCAAACATAATTCTGATCTTCATTGGTCCGTAAGACATGATCGTTCAGCAAAAATATACTTATCCGTTTTCAACTTCACATAAACTTTGGAAGAACAAGCATCACAAAATAGCAGTAAATTAACTTTCATCAATTATTGCGCAATATTCGAATCAAGCGTGAATTTTCGATAAACTGCTCCCATATTACTCTTATGGCTGCTGTGAAAAAACAGGCAATGAAAATTGGGGGAAAAATAGTTAATGGAAACTTGAGCAAAAATATGAGATATTCAGTTGTATCGAACACAAATAAGTAGAGCTCAGTTTCTCAGCTTTTTGTACACCAACAATACACGGATGTTTGATCAATGAAAGGAGTTCTTTTGTCGTGTAACTGTAATACTTCCGTTTTGATTGTGATACAGCAGATTCCTCTTGATCTTTTCTTGGTTAGTTTTTACTCTGATGATATTCAAAATTCCAGGAATGATCAACAAGTATCAAGTCTCAGGTAATGGCACAACTTTCGCAGCACCCACTGCAATTTGAAGGTAAGTTAGGTAATTAAATATTTCCGTACGACCACATTTTGTACCAGGTCTCTGCATCCAATTATACACATTCTTTACCACAATCATATACGTATCAGCTATTGTAAATTCTTCACATTCGTTATCATCAGGTTGCTCATCCACATCAAACTCGTCAGAAAAATATTGATTTTTCAATTCACAAAATGATCAAAGAGAAATATATTTTTCACAATTTTATTTTTCTCCCTTTTTCCCTTTATTATGAAATAGGTTTATTCCAAAGTTTCAAGACAATTTTTTGTTATTTAATTTTTATTTTAGGAGAAAACATATACGTATGTCCATGAAAATACAAGATATATAGGCTAACAATAATTGGAAAACTTCTGTACACTAATTTTTGACTACTTCTGAACCTGAAGTATTCATTTTCAACTCTCCGATTATACGAAAATCATAGCTTATATGTTAAGGATATTTTGAAGAAAAAAATTAAAAATAGATACTCTTCTTTACCACCCTATTTCCACCTCCATTACAGATGTGAAAACAATTTCAAAAATCAATTATCTTGAACATTTAATAAATGTAGCACCTACAATGATTGATTTTTGTAATTAATATTTTGTTATTTTCACAATTCGAATGCGATACCATATTAGTCATCAGTTGAAAAATATATATTAAGATCTTTCATCTACAATTGGGCATACGGCTTCAAGAGGATTTAAGGTGATTTTTAGACTACGTTGATTAATATTATCTCAATGAATAATAACAATTCTTAAAATTCCATAATTTTCTTCCAAAATTTCTTCTAAATCAGTTGAAATAAAAATCATGACATTGCCTAAATGTTGTAAGTCACAACCTCTTGAACACGCCAGAAAGAAATGGTATTAAAGCAAATGGAAAATATGTTTGGAGTAGTTTTTAGAGCCCACAGCATTCACTCCATTGTACTACCGGGCCCGGTGTTTCGGTTTGAATTATATGGCAGGAAAAATTAATTACCTATACCAGAATGAGCTTCAAGGGTTGTTCTCCTGAAAAATTGAGTTTTTCGATTGATACTGTTTAGCATATGCACGTAAGAAATAACTGTAGCAAGATACTTCACTAACAATTTAACTATTTCTGAGTATTAAAATAAATTAAAATAACCACAAGGTTTTTTTTTTATTAAAGTATACACGCATATTTTTAAACACAGAATTAAACTAATAATGTGTTCAAAAAAATGATTCCAATTATTATTTCGACAAACGAATAATCTACTTTTTTTGACCAACACTATTTAAGTCAGCAACACAGAATAATTATCATACATTCAGCTAGAGCCATTGTAACTTAAAACGTGTTATCATTCCCTATTACATTTAGAATCAAAAACAATATTATGCAATTAAAAAAATGAAACTGGGAGTTAAAATAATACTCAAAAACCGAAAAGGTAGTTCATTAGAAAATTAGCTATACATTCAGTCTTATCTGAGAGACTCAGTTCAAAACAATAAAAGTGATGCTAAACGAATGTATGAATACAAGCAATAATTATACAGAGCTAAAACACAGCTATTTACACGTTACATACCTATAAAATTAAAAATACAATATTTTTCCAGTTTTTTTAAATCATAAAATCTCTGCCAGTCTGTGGTAAATGCACTTATAATTTGCTACAAAGTATAAAGTGTGTAGAAGCACCATAAAAATTAGAGAAAAAGTTAGAATTTTTAATTCTTCTTGAAGCACTTGAGAGATAGCACTGACGATAACACAAAAAAATTCACTATTAAAATGCCGGAGAGTCAAGAAAGTTGAGAGAACTAAAGGCACAATTCAAAACCGAGGCTTCTTGTTGGATAGATATCATACTACAGTTTATCCAAGGAAAATGGCCTATGTTACTACGTAGCTACAGCAGATGCTAGTGGAACTGAGCATGAATCTCACTTATAAGTATTACATTATTGGTGCAAACAGTTTCAATAAAAATTAGTGGTACTGAACTTTAGGGAAAAGCAAGTAAACTGCTAATTTTCGTATCACATTCATCATGCTATGAGTTCTCCAGTTTGTACAAGGTAATCGAACAGTGAAATACCAACTTCATTTTTTATTACTTAATTACTCCAACACAATGATCAATGTCATAAACTTCAAATTTGGTTGAACATGCTAACTCTTCCATGGCTTTTAAATTTGAACACATTTTTATCACTCCTTTACCACTATCTTTTCTCACACACATACAATGTACCATTTTCAGGCATAATGCAGCAAAGGTAATTTTTTCTCACCACAAAGTCAGACTGCCTCTTATTTGCAAAACTGAAAGAACGTTATACAAACACAATAACACTGCGAAGCCACGTAGACTGACCTAATGCACAAAGAAAGTTACAAAACTTATTTATAGTCTTTCTATCAGCATCTTGCATTCAAAACCATGTTTCCAAAAAAAAAACATAATTTTCAAGTAATTTAATTTTTTTTCTCTCTCTACCTCATACTTTGACTACGTTCATTCATAAAAACAGTCGTAAAATGTAAAGACCACATAAAATAGTTGAGTTCGATAATACTAGGCATATATCATTTTACTTTTTTGTTTAATAATCACGAAATTTGGTACTAACATTTGTACTAAGCCAAGAACCAGATCTATTGATTTTGGTAGGGATCGATCGAACGATACTTCCTGTGCCGCCATTTAGGTTTTTTATTTTCTATAAAATACTCAATTTTGCACCAATATCCACGAAATTCGGAATAAATATTTACTGTTATTTACTTTAGTACGCTACCAAATTTTGGCGTGGACAGTGCTTCCTGTACTGCTATTTTTGTTTTTATATTAGTCATAAAATGCATAATTTTGGAACAATATGTATGAAATTTGAAACAAATATTTAATATTTTTTATTGTAGAATGGTACCAATTTTGGAGCGGATCGACTGGACGGTACTTTCGGTAAAACTTTTTTTTCTTCTTTTTTTCCAGTTTGCATGAACTTATTTTTTATAAAAATTATCGCAAGTTAATATTTTATTTTTTTTTTATTTTATAAATTTATGGTATTTCTTTGATATTATTTGAAATTATATGATTATTTATCATACTTTATCATCATACTCAATCTTTCATTTCAAGAAATAATACTTTTAAATTTCATATTGCCCAATATTTTGTTAGCAGCTAACAAATTTCATACAATCATAACAAACCATTCAGGCACATGAAATTAAAGACAATTAATGTGATTATCGAAATTCATAATGCTTTTTTCTCGAAAACCTATTTTTTATAGCGAGGCTTGCTGCGGTAGTTTTATTTTTATTTTAGCCTAATTTAGTGCGCATTCAATCGTGGGAACATTAATTAATTATTCGTCGATCGAAAATGTGCTAAGTGAGACTAACACACTTACGCATAGTAATTCGAGTTGCGGGCCTCAGTATTAAGTCACAAGATGATAATGGCAATGGGACGTCAGATTGTCCGGCACTTCTAAAATGATTACTTCAACATCAATTGGATGGGGTGGGGCGGGGTGGGAATACATCCAGCTCACAGCGCAAAATATGGCGTGACAAATAAACGAAAAAATCTAGAATAACTTGGTGCATTTCGATTGTGAAAAAACGTTGATCAATTAATGAAAGGTTATTGTGATCGAAATGCGCTAAGTTATACTAAAAAACAAAAAACTACGTTGAATTAGTCCTGTCACCAAGGTCCCCAATGGAAGCAATGTTTTGGCCACGTTGGTGGCAATGGATTCTAAACATTATTTTAGAAGTTCCTTCTTTTATTTAATGAATGTGACTAACTTTTTTCGAGGAGTAAAACGGCTCCACAGGACTTTTAATGGTGATGGTTGAGGAGACCGTGGGAGTGCTTGAACATGTATTTTATGTCCTTGGGTCAGACGTATACATATCCAGCACGCCACTGTATTAGATCGATACGGCACTTTACATATGCCACATCAATCTTCTACGGGGGCGATACACAACAGTATTCACAGAAGATGCCCTCAGGTTGCGACGGCTTCTGCTCCTTCTGACGTTGCTGCTATTGCGCCGATATTTTCAAAAAAGCAAAACAATCAAAAAGTATTAAGCAAGAAACATTCTCTGGCAAAAACCGGACAGACGAATCAAAACATTAAGACAGAACTTAGGCGAAATGTTAAAAAGTAGAGAATATAAATGACGCAAATATACAATTTCAACACATACGGCAAACCCATACTACATCCGAACAGAAGATACCGACATTCCTTGTCTTTGTCGCAGCAACATCAGCAACAGTACAAGCCACTGCCACAACTGTCGCCTACCACACTATCATGGTGGATCCCATCATCAGCATCGGTGATGATGAACGCACGCCTAAAATTTTATATACCTACGAAAATCACGCGGTAGCTACGGTAGTTGCCACAACACGTGCGCACTAAATACGAACGTGTAGCGGAAAAATGAGAGAATTACTTTTTAATATTAGTATTTTATTCTTTTATTCCTTTATTTTATTATTTTTAAAATTAACTTTTTTAAAACTTTTATTCACTTCAAACATTCGACCAATAATAACAACAACAATAATAATGACAACAACAACTTGAAAAAATATCAATATTAACATCACTATCACAATCATCGACTTCTCATTATTTTAACATTCTTTACAAATATAAATACCATTTTTTCATACAACAAACCCTTCATAAACCCACAAATCTTTTAACCCACAACCAATCAATACAACAAAACCAAAAAACAATGATCAACCACGCCAATAAATTCAAGTAATAGTTCAAAATTCTTTTCAAGTATTGGGATGGCTGCCATTCGAATTAAAATTTTTAGCCACTCCTCGATCGAAATTCTTTTAACAAAAACCGCAGCCAAGCAAATAGATTCACCATTTCAACAAAAAGCTCATTTCTGCACTCAAAAACAAGTTCTGACAAGGAATGGCCATGTTTTTTCGTAGGCCTTTGGTTCGTCAATAAAACGCAATTAGGCGAGAAACAAAATTAACGAAAATGGAAGATGTCTTCGTTCAAAGAAGGTATAGAAGGCACGATGCTGACGAATCAGGGAAGCTTAGTGCAAGGGTTTGACAGGAAGGGGATGAGGGTGCAGGTATCGTGGCGGCGACGAGCAAACTGAATCCTTTGAATCAATTTCTAATGTACAGCTAATTCGAAATGAATTTTAATCTTATTCCGTTTACGATTCAATTTCATCGAATCAACACTACAAATCTTGTTTACAGTGAGAGTTTTTCCAGCAGTGCGAATGAGTTTTAGTATCTACTAACGTGACCTATTAATCAGAAATGGGTAGAGGGGTCGAAACGTCGAGGACACGAGTGCACTGAGATAAAAAAGCGATTATAAAAAGTAAGAGCTTCGCTACATTTTTCAAATATACGAATGGCATTAACAAATTTAGTCCCCTTAAGTTAAAAGAAACGCAATTTGCCAGAAAACTTTTATTCTATACGAAGAGAGAGCTAGATTGATTTATCTAACTGAGAAATTTGCGCGACTGGAAGACAAGTAAAGTCATGTATAATTTATAGGTATTTACCATAGAAAATAAAATTGTATAGGAAACCATGAGCTGATTGTCTCATGGGTTCTTTGACTCAGACATACCTATAAGGTACCTACCTACCTATTTAGAGAGCAATGTATGAATTTCAATCAAGATAATACTAAACAAATAATTTATCAAATCTTGTGGGGGAAAATCATCACAAAATTGATCATTAAGTTGTCTCGTAGCTTCAAAAATTAAAAAACCCAATTACTGTCGGTAATATGATGGTGAAATAGTAAAAATAATGCATCTTAGATTTCAGAAAAGCCACACAGTTTTTCAAAGACTTCGAAAATTCATTCAACTACCCGGTAAAATAATACAGAGTCCGTAGAAAAAATTGACATCAACATCATCAAACATAAATCAGCTCTGTAGCCTGAATTAATTTACCATATGTAATGACCAATTCTTAAGTGCTACTGATGTCCGAAATAAAGAAATATCTCTACGTGAGTGCGCACAAAGTTCATTTATTGCTGGCGGACAGGGATTTGAGTGTTGTACGGGCAAGAAAGAGTGCCGCACAAACAGATGTTCTTGCAAAACTAAAGGCCGTTTATGTACTACAAAATGCCATTCCAGTCTTTCTTGTGCCAACAAACATGAAAATTCAACATTACCGTAGGTGAGTTTACAGTACCTTAAAATTCATTTTCTATGTATTATTTCATACAATCACCAAGAATATTAGGTAAATCTATATAATCACCATTTATTCTATGAAATTTCATACATTTACCTAACTTAGTGACTGTCATTGGTAATTCTATATAATCTCCAGTTTTTATATAGAATCACCAATTACACACATTAATCGTAACATATAAATATATACATGAATTTGTGTTATTGATGGCAAAATTTTTCTGAGATCATGAAACGAAGACGTACCCATACCTAATCCCAGAGGCTAATATTGCACCAAGCGTAATAAGTAGATTTTCTAAATAAACCTACTTGAAAATCCGTCTCATAAGAAAAGAGTCTGCAATTACGTTACCCTAAAAAGTGAACTTTGATCCAATCACTACCCACCAACTACATGGAAAAACAGTTGCATGAAATGGTAACTATGATACATTGGCTACAGTATGATTGCAATCAATGTAGTCAACTTACCTCTCAGATCGCTTCCACTTACCAATCTCTAAATTACCCTCTGTAGTGACGTCTATATCATAACGAGATGTGACATTTTTATAAATTCATTCAATAACAAATACCAAAATATGCAACACACATAAGCCTGGTTGGGAACCTCCGTATTGAGATTACATAATATTAACCATTACTAATTTTTCTTGGCTTATCTACCTTGAATTAGCGTAATCTTTTACTACCTCAGTTGATTATAATTCTGTCACCTATACCTGTTTAATGTTTTAATTACTTTTTCTTCCAAAGAAATGCTTGCAGAAGCTTCCGTAATTCATACCTTTTATTTACAACTGACAAGTACAATTGAAAATTGACACAAAATTTTCAGGTTTTAGTACACTGAAAGCGTTGTTCGAGGTAAATAGTTATATTCCTCACATACCATACAACAATGAAAAAATTTATTACTATTTTAACCTTTTTCACATCGGTTTACATTTCACCCTAATACGATATGGAAAAAAATAAATAACACTGAAACTAGATATTCACTACATCCGGATAAATTTTGTTGTACATTCGAAAATGAAGACTGCGTAATAAGTCCTCTAATTGGTATGCCAGAGAGAATGAAAACAATAATTGCAGAATATCATTCGAGGGTAAACTGTAGGTAATACATATATATAGTAACCTATTTACATTCTTTCGAGACCAAGAATGTTTTTAAATTCTCATTTCTAGAACGTATATGAGGTCCAAAAAAATTCATTATTTCTAAACAATGCCAGTAAAAAATGAAATGGTATTTTATTTTAATCTAAATATTTCAAGAAAAAAAAAACATTCAAAAGAGATGGTATAAAATAACAATACGCCATAACCTAGGTTAAGAAATTGTCGATGATAAAGTATTGAAATAACACCAAATACGATTTTTGGATGACAAAAGAAAAGGGACTGAAATTCGATAAACAATTTTTACCCAGTTTGCAAGCAAACGGGAATTAAAATTGACCTCACAAAAGGGTTAGGAGTGGGGATGATGAAAATTATTTGTATCATGAGAAAAGGAATAACTGGTTCAGTTTTCCCATTTTCACCAATTTTTTCTTATACGTATACAAGGTGAGTCAATTTAACATGCACCATAGGCAGAACCAATTTGGTGCATGATAAACTGATTTACAATGCAAAATGATGTGAGTGAGATACATGTTGTGGCCCCAAACCGTAGCAAACAAAAATTAGTGTTTGGTAAACAAATAAACTTTAAGCACCTAGAAATTTTTTCATCAAAAAATATATCCAACTTCTAAAAACAGTGTGACGTCCCAAAATGATTATCACATGATTTTCCAAAAAGGTTAATTAGAAAATATAAATAATCAAAGGTTGAAATTTTGAAGAACAGCCCAAGATCGCAGATCGCAAGAAATATTATGTCTTAGATCAAAGAGGAAAACAACGGGAAACGAGCTTTCCTACATACTACATAGAACCATGAGGTCTTGCCTCATGGTATTTCACACAACTCCCCATAATTATTATTGAAAAGCCTCAAATTTGAGAGAAAACGATCTTCTTTCACATTTTGAATAATAAATAAACTTAATCATTATAGTTACCGATGTTTTAACCAGATACTTGAAGGTTTTACACTCTTGATGTTATTGATCCGTTGATGAATTGATCTTGGTACCCGTGATGATTTGATGTTAATTAGAATGATGTTTTACCATTTTAATCTTTTGGTTTTATATTGCGATTGTAGTAAGCGATGATGAAGAACACAAGAAGAAAAAAGCAAGTTCTTGGACCAAAGTACTTTTAATTATTTTTATATCATTTTATAATAATGATGACGTGAATGAAAAACATACCAGTTACTTAGCTGGTTGGAAACAGAGTACTTATTGTATGGTGTAAGAATTTCCATCATGCCACCAGATTGTTATCTGTAAGATCTGGTTACTTCCACGTCATATTATTTGAAGTGTTTATCGTTGAGTTCCGTTTTATTATTTGTGACATTTTATGATCCGTAATTCTAATATACAAGAATGATCAAATATGGGAAAACATGGGAAAACATGGGAATAGACTGATAAATTGAATTTAATTGATCTAAACAGAACTCAACGTTTGATTTTGTATGACAAATTTTTTATCTATTTATTTATTGATCAATTATTGAATATAGACCTCACATAATTGCCCCCTCACAAGTTTCTGAATTACTTTGTCAAAAAAAAAATAATCCAGGGACTTGGAATTAGGAATAATTATAGAGTTTTAAAAAAATGGTGGTCCAATTTAATGCTGAACAAAACAAACTATTAATATTTAAGAGAACGATAAAACAAAACTTAGATCTTCTTGATCTTTTTTAAAGAATAATAGTAATAAAAAAAAAATTCTAGTAGGAAAAAATGGAGATCGAAACGATTGTTATTCATTTAACCTAATTTTAATATGAATGTAAGGATAAATAAAAAAAAAGACAAAGTTACAACAAAAAAGAGCGAGTAGAGGGACAATGAAACAAAAAGGTTAGATTTCACTCCAAAATGTAGCAAACAAAAAGTAATGTTTGATACATAAGTGCTTTGATTATCCAACAAATTTTTCATCAAAAAATCTATCCAATCTCTAAAACAAAAACAAATAAAAATGTTCTTAAGAGAAAAAAAATTCTTTTAAAATTTCTCCAGTGAAATTTAATGGAATTAAAATGAAACAAAAAACATTATGGTAAATTAATAATTACTTTCAAAAAGTTGAACCAACTTAAAAAAAAAAATTAAAAAAAAATAAACAATAGAAAATGTCCTAAAAAGAGAAAAATAATACTTTTAAAATATTTTCAGCAAAATGTAGGTCCAGGGACTGAAATTATTGAAGTCGAAGCTAATTAAAAGGTTCTGTCATAAAATTTGACTGAATGATGTATATAAAGCTTACCAACCTACATGGTAAGGAAAAGAGCGTAAACTCGATAATTCTGGTCCCTGGACCCACATCTTGCAAGAGAAATTTTAAAAGGATTATTTGTCTCTTTTTAGGGCATTTTTTGTTTCTTTATTTTGAAGTTGGTTCTATTTTTTGAAGAAAATTATTAATTTACCACAATGCTTTTTCGTTTCATTTTAATTCCACTAAATTTTACTAGAGAAATTTTAAAAGAATTATTTTTTTCTCTTTTGAGCATTTTTATTTGTTTTTGTTTCAGAGATTGGATAGATTTTTTGATAAAAATTTGTTGGATATCAAAACACATTTATTTATCAAACATTACTTTTTGTTTGCTACGTTTTTGTGCAACAATATGTATCTCGCCCATATCATTTTGCATTGCAAATCTGTTTCAACACGGACCAAATGGGTTTTGCTATGATGCATGTTAAACTGACTCTCCTGATATGTACCTATGTGTAATAATTATGAGTATGTTTATATCGCACAAAATTTGTATTCACAATTTGAGAAAACTACAAAAAGAATAGGCCTGAAATTTTCAGGAAAGATAATTGCGGGGAAGAGCTCTGTTACATAGCATAGGTAGGGTCGGCTTACAATGACAGATACGCTGACTTGGCCAAAACCAAAGTCGGTGTGGTAATTAAACATTGACACCCATATTCAAATACGTTACTTTAACCTCACTTTGCTTAAAATTCACTTTAAAACGGCTTTTAATACAATTTTGTATTCAGGAATGTAGTAAACGCTGTATTTTTTTATAGGATTTCTCACATCAAAATATAATGTTACCCCATTATTCAATACAAAATAGTGTAATAAGTCATTTTGAAGTGAGGTTTAAGTAAAAAGAGGTTAAAGTGACGTTTGTGAATATAGGTGACAATGTCGCATATTAGAGATAGGTTACCTGAACATGGTTCCAGTGAGGCGATATCAGAGACATAGAGCTAAAGAGATGTCCAACGCCTGATCAAAATCATGACAAAGATAGAATGTTACGAAATATTTCAAACTCCAATATTTGTTACTGCGCATGTGTCGTAGCTTGATAATGTGTGTGTATTGGTATAGAGATGTCTGTTTTCACCACCAAATATGCGCAGTTTTGTCTGCGTAGAATGTTGAACATAGTTGACTTTTCATCGATGTTGTTGATGATGATGATGGTCGAAGATTTTGTCCCATTTTTGTACCACAGCACATACAGGAAGTTGGGCATATCTTTAGTTATATGTTTCTGGGCGATATGCCAAAGTGCATAGCCTAAGCACTCGCCCGCGTTTCACCGCGTTAGCCTAATAAGAACTAACGCTACAGCGGCGTCAGTTGCACTCGATTTAAGACGATTTAAGACGATTTAAGACGATTTAAGACTCCCATAATAGTTATTATATAAGACGAGATATGTTAGGAGTTTTTTTCTATTAGTTCAGTAGTTAACGAGAAAACTGAAGAACACAAAATTCTTGAAAAAAAAAAAGGTTTTACCAGGAATCTGACGGAACTACAAATCGGGTCAAGTTTAAATTTTTACGATTGATTTTCCTTATATAGTAGCAAGTCTGATAGCAATTTGGTACCTATTTGTTCATTAATTTCATCACTGGAAAAGTGGTTTTCTGAAAATTTTGAAAAAACTATAAATAAGATCGGACTAAAGTTTTTGCGAAAGATTTTTCTAATGTAGGTACAAGTCTGATCGAAGTTTAGTGCCCATTATTTCGGTAGTTTCGGAGAAAACTGGAAAAAAAATTGTTGGAAAAATAATTTTTCCTGGATTCTGAGGAAACTACAAAATGGATAAAGGCTGAAATTTTCACGAAGTGTAGTTCTTATGTCGGACCCTGATATAAGCTTAATGCCTATTGGTTCAATAGTTTCCGAGAAAAATGTAAAACAAAAAAAATGTGCCGGTATTGCTTGAAGAATATTTTTCGTATTTAGGGCGCAAGGGGTTACGAGCTTCCTCTCTGCATTGAATTAATTTAGTTACAGGTTTTTGTCTTTTAATCGTCGCAGATAAAAATTGAAAAACTGGATTTTCTAACGAAGTATTGCAGAGTTCAATTTTTTCGTTAGTCTTTTCCCCGCTGAAAAAAAAAGAAGAAATTTTTGGCTCACGAAGGAATCAAGCTCGGTATTTTTTTCGAAATAAGAATAAGAAGGGTTGGACGAAAAAATTATATTATTTCGCTTTCCACCAGTTCCATACAGAGAAACGCTTTCTACTATATACGTTATACCATGCCGCTTTAACAGCAAACCGACATTTTAAGTAATCGAAAAAAAGGAAAGATAAACTCCAACGGAATTTTTAATAATCCTGCCATTGTATCAGACCAACACGACATATTTTGTCCAGCGGGGAAAAGTGTCGAATAAATAAAAAGGAAAGAAATAAATTCTTATGCCGTCTGATTTCGCATTGGATACTCGACAGAAAATAAAAACTGACCCAATATCGGTGACAGGGAGAGGGTGGGTGGTGAAAAAAAATTACGAGATGAGAATATTAATGGGAAAAATCAGCTCGACAAATAAAATTAACTGGTCTCATTTGAAAGACCAATGGGGACAAGGCTGGCAAAAAAGTTGCTTCGTAAAAATGTTCACGAGCGTAAAAAATAATGAAATTACAAGAAGCACAAATGACGTAGAAAATTTTCAGCCATCTTCCATCTTGGTCGCACTATTATCGTTTTCAAAAAGAAAGAAGTGCAGCCTAGTTCGGCAGAGTAAGTTTTTTTCCGAATATCTCTTTCAGTTTATCCTTCAGAAAAATGACTTTTTATTTATTCCGCGAAATATGTATACTACTTAGATAATCCCAGCATTATTTTGATAATTTTGGTATTTAAAGCGGTAAATTGACAATGACAAGGAACTTTCTGAAAATACATGTAGATGCAATGTTTTTGGAAATCGAGTTATACCACCTTATGCCTATCTTATGGAGTAGGAATACCATTTGATTACAATACAATATTCAAGGTTGACAACAAAACTGTGAGCAGCCTTCCGCGTGTCATTATGTGTGTATTAGTAGGGAGATGGGATTCGTAACAGCGAATTCTAAGTTACTGACACAATATACTCCCATATATGGTGTCTAAATGCATGGCTAATTTAGCGAAAGGCCAGCGGTACCATTGACCCCCGGCTGCCACAAATTAAGGGCTTCCACAAAAAGGAAATAGAAGACAGAGAGATTTCAGAATTTTGAAGTTTTGAGAAAAAAAAATTGTTTTCAAAAACTACAGGTATAAATTTCATAGGATTGCAGCATGTTACAGAAGTACTTAATAACTATAAATTCGAATTTCTAGTTATTTTGCAACAAATGTGAAACAATTGATCAAAAATTAAAAAAAAGTGTGCTTTAGTTCCTAAGCAAATTGACTGAATAATGTAATGTGGTACACGTTTCTATTTTTGCTGGCTGGTAACACTGTACAATTTGTCCTTTTAGTGGAAACAATGAAATTTGTTTTTTTGTTAGTGCGCAAATGTTGGATGCAATCAATTACATAGGCATACGAATAAATTTTTCTTTTTTCTCTCTTTTGCACCAAAATTTGTACATAGATTTGTGTGAGTCACCTTCACCTTTCAGTTTTTACCCTTGAAATGAAAATAGAAACCTGTACTACATTAAAAAAAAGGCGTGAGTTCTGCTGGGGCACACTCATGAAAGACTGATGTGTAAACATAAGAATAATGTGATTGTGTGGCATTGCACAAGCACACAAGCACACAAGCACACACCTACACATCATATAACACACACAAATGAAAGTTACAATTGTAAGAGTACAGTTACAAGAATCTGACAATCATAATTCTCATTAATTAGCCCCTATGGTAGACCAAGCACTAAGATGTTTACAAATAAAAAATCAAAAACATTCTCTCATACATGGAATGATATCACTATTCTGCGAAACAGTCAACAGATGGGCTCATAGAATATAAGTACGTATGTATATCAATCTTAATTTTTTCCAACTTCTGCAACATATTTAAAATTCTCAATACTCAAGTTTTAACTTGCAGACATTCTCGAGTAGCAAGCTCTATTTAGAATTCTAATCTTCAGCTCTGCTATAATCGCAGGTGTTCAAATGATAGGAAAATTTCTCAAGTTTTTATTGTTATTGGGAGTCAGTACATATTTGATGATATTAAGAGTGATTTTCCACCAAATAAATCAGGTAGCACTTGAGATGCCTGACCCGTTTTTTTTATATTTAAAATTCGTTCTCCCTTTATTCCTCACCTTTTTTTTATTATTTCTATTCACAGCCTCTCGCCCAAACTTTCCTGTTGAATTTATATATTTGTATTCTTGAATTTGCCATATTTTGTTCTCGCACTTTCTTACGATTACCCGCTTGCCTACATACCTAAACTTGTTTAAATATTTTACAATATTCATCCGTGTATCTTTTGTCCGCCACTAAGCCTAGCCGTTGAAATACGTACACATATCATGTAGCCTAGATGCATGCTTACTCGTTTTGGCTTCCCTATACTTTTGCAGCCCATGCAGTTGCTCGTCTGCAGGGCTTAAAAATACGTTACAATTTAAACACTGCAGCGCCGAGACTATAATCTTTTTTCTTGCAGGCGATTGGATATTAAATTATATGGCTACCCTTGCTTTCAAGGTTTCAAGCCTATTTGTGGAAAACTCAAAATTGTGATTTTTTAATACTGTTCATAATATTTCGGCCACAAGGGCATCCAATTTGTAAGCCCATATAGTATTGTTTCAAAATTTGATAAATGCAATTTAATCGTCTTGGTCAAATACAAATTTTGCCAAAAACAAAATTTGAAAAGAATCATTGAGGGATGCAGAAACTGCATTTCCACCATAATTCTACATCTACAACCAAATTGAGCAGTGAGAGCAAGTGCTTGAATTTGCCATCAGTTGGAGTTTTCCAACTTTAGCTGTCTCCTGTATACTATACGCTCGTCAGCGGGACTTTTTCAGCCTGATCAATGAGGGGCGACTCCAGAACCACATCCTGCCGGACATCGCAACATTTCCAGGCCACTGCGACGCTGTGGACCTCAGATCAGTAATATACGGTTTTTCATTTACTTTGCTTTTGTGTTTGTTCTTTTTCTGGGAATCAAAATTTATACAAATATGATAACCTAAATAACAAGGCATGCGGTGGGAGGGGTGTGGTTGATTTTACTGGTGTTTGATGTCTCGTTGGTCGTAGTGTTTTCCTTTTTCCCTCCCAAAAACGTCTTTTCTTACACTTGGCCATGCAGGTAATTTACCTTTGTACCTTGCCTTCTGTTGGCTTGTTTTGTTTTGTGGTTATGTGACTTTTTAGGACATCACACACTTTTATTCCTACTTATGATAGTTAGTTTGTTGGTTTTTTCACTTACTTATTTTTTTCTTTTTATTTCCAATGAGATTTTATTTGTCCAGTTTTGCCATTAAAAAAACAATTAATTAATTAAAGATTTTATGGATGCTTAGAAGTTTTCATAATGTATTGTATATGGGCGGGTTTATAATATATGCTCTACACTAATTACATTCTAGAACACCAAAAACACCTTCTTGCTCACTCACTCTCCTTCCTCTCTCTCTCTCTCTCTCTCTCTCACTCTTTTTTTTTTCACCACCCTGGAGAAATCTCAGTTAACAACGTGTATTGGGCCCCAAAAAGAAAAATTGTAAATCAATTCCTGCTACTGTTCATCCCATTTTTTGTCACATCAATTCCTCCTCGCGCCCAATGAACATTGTTTGTTGGGGCCATCACAAAATTCTGGGCCCCAGGCTCATAATACCTGAATACGCCTCTATTTACGACAGACAAATTTAAATATAAAAACCCTGTCAAGGGTTAAAAATTATTAAAGTATTAGCAAATTTTCTCAATATTTACTCAGCCAATGATAACTTTGCAATACTTAATTTTTTTTACAGAAATAGACAAAAAAAAGTCCATGGTTAATATTCAATTACCATCAGTAATATCACTTGGTTGATTCTTTCTCCAAATTCAAGAAAAAATTTTTCTTTTACAAAGTATTAAATTTTTTTCACTCTCTAACGTTGATGCAGAAAAGCGAAAAAATTCAAGGAAGATTACAAACGGCTCCCACAAAACATTTTCTTTTTATCGCTTATACTTACAGCATAGAGGAGCAAAATTTATCGACAAAAAATGTTTTCCTTTTCGAATAAACGAACTGCGTGCATAATGTATTAATGAAGGAATTACAATAAAATATTCCCTTTTTCATCCCCACTGGAGGATAACATGCAAAAGTGGCTTGATTGAAATTTATTCGTCTCACGATTAAATCATCGAAGAATACCAATTTCCTCTGATAGTTTTTCATAGAGACATACAGACTGTTTCTCCGAGGACGTAGAATTCAAATTTGAGACAAAATTAGAATTGAAAATGGGGATAAGGAAAGCAGTGGCAAAATGCCAGTGAATGGAAATTTATCACAGACAAGTAAGTATTACTTTTCACATGGAATGTAACTCAGTAGCCCTGTGGCCTAGACTCACATTTTACAAATGATTGACTGGAGTGTTTTCAAATGTAAGCCTAATTTGGATTATAAAAATATTTGTTCAATCTATAAAGTGAGGTCCGAGAAACAAAACTATAGCAAGGATCAACTGATGCATTAAGGCAAAGTGTATTTAGTCAAAGAATGAATTACGGTGCAAAACTTTGATAATTTTCATCTTTAATTTGAAAACTTAAATTTGAATAAAATCTTAATGAGTGGGTGAAAAGCAAAGCTAAAGAAAAAAAAATGAAGAATAATGCCCCTAAAATTTTGCGATGCCTCACAAGATAAAATTTGATGGTGTGTGTCACTGAGAAGTGCTATCATATAATTCTAATCAATTTTATTCTAGGATAAAATTACGAATTTCAGAGGCCCAATCCCAAGAGTACTATCATAGTTTTGCCTTAGGAAAAATAAGAAAGGTTTTCACCTCCCATTATGTATCCAAAATTACTTTGTTAATACTTTGAAATGATGACATTATCAACTTTTTCTGCGGCACAGATCTTCAAAGTTTGGATAAATTTTCAAACTTCATCTTGCCAATGGTGAAAAAGTAATTCCAGTGTCTCTAATGTCACCAAAGCCCCACTATTGTCAGTCATGCATATTAGTGCTGTTCTGAAGCTACAAGATAAATTTATAATTGAATTTTTACCACGCAATCTTTCAAAGTAAGGAGAAAATAACATTTCCCAAAACCAGGGCAACATAGGGCACAATGTTCTTTAGTTATTTCACCTGTAAAGATTTACAAAATATTACAAACATCAGTGTCACTTCCAGGTTCCAGGCCGAGCCAGCCAAAAATTATTTGTAAATTGACACATAGCCCTACTTACCCAGATGAGGCTTGCTGATCAATTTCCGGCCATGACAGACGACGTTTGCAGTACTTATAGGTTTGACGTTGCTGCGTTGATGATTGTCGAAAAGGCACCATTTTCTTTGGACATTCCAGCGTCTTGCGACGCGATGGTGATGATACTCCAGGTGAAGGTAATACCTTGAGAAAGCCCGGAATAGATGACACACTACCTGTAGAGGCACTTCGCCCAGCTGCTCCAGGATTGCCAAACTCTTCCGGACCTTCGGCTGATGACTCCTTGGACAATGAAAAGCGTTTTGGACTCAGGGAGAGGTTTGCAACGCTGCTGGTGACATACTGTTGCAATGAATTGAAAAAACTCATATTATGTTATAACGAAGCACACCAATTTTAGCTACACATGTTACACTGAAAACAGAAAAAGCAAATCAAGCAAAAACAGATTGGTAAAACAAGGATGATAAAAAACAGTTCAGTCAAGAAATAGCTGAATTTCAAACAGAGATTGGTTGAAGAAGAGCTAAATATTATAGGTATAATCAAAGGCCCATGGACTGACAAATTTGGGTCAATTAAGTATAAAAAATTATGATCAACCATAGTACTTCAGTATCACAAATATTGCTGCCTATATGGGACCCAGTTTTTTAAACTATAGGTAAACTTTGAATGAATAATTTAATTTAAATGGATTAGTATCTTTTCAGGTAATATTTTATTCCCATTATCCAAAAAAAATCCATAAGAACTATCAAAAATCTAATTATAAACAAGTTTTACCCTTGCAATTCAAATCTCTGAAGTGGACTTCAAAACATAAAATTGTTTGATATTCTGATTCCCATACTCCAGAAGCTAATTTTGATATTGCAGCGATATCAAATTTGTCCACAAGCCATTTTGAGTATGTATATATAAAGGCAGATACAATTTTAGATGTCTTGTACTGCTGGTATTTTCACATTTATGGTGAGGATAACATAGTATGAATTGAGGAATGGAATTTAGGGAGCTATATACTCTTAAAATTTCATCACAGATCCCAACTTATTACTGATAAAAGTTCAAATTAGATGACATACGTAGATACCAATTACATCAATTGGGGGAAATTATTGGCCAAATAAGTAATAAAAAGCATCCTAAATTATGGATAATGTTTTCATAATGTTTCAATTCAAGAAATATAGTAACCAATATTGAGTTTGTAGGATAATCAAATGAATTGAGGTAATAATAATGGCAGAAATCCTATCATCTTTAATACTACAATACAAGCAATAATTGCATGTATGTATTGGCATATGTACAAGACTTGAGGCGCTGTGCTTTGCCTTATGCCAACACTGGATTTTTGCTGTTATAGTTGGGTAACACAGTTGTTTTGGCAGAACCAATGAAATTTTTTTGTGTATGTGTTGCTCGTAAATTTATTATAGTGAGGTATGTATGTATGTATGTATGTATGTATGTATGTATGTATGCATGTATGTATACGTATGTATGTGTATATATATGTATGTATATGAATGTAAATGTAACTCGATGATTAGACTTATCAAGTTATAATATAATTTTGGTATATTTTTATATTTAATTATTTTATATTTTTATAACTCGAAATTTTTTGGTGACTACCTTCTGCCACCATTATCCTTATCTTCAGCTATTCCCTTAATATCCTGCCAGCATCAAAATGTACCAATTTATCCTTCCAATCCCCTTTTCACGCCTTGTGACGTTAATTTTTTTCAATATTATTTCAAATTTTCCAACTCGCTCTTTACAGTCAAGAAATCTTTCTTCCTTTTAAAATTAAAACCAAAACTTCAGTTTTAAAATATAATCATTAAAATCTGTTTGGAAGCCTTTCCCTGATTGTTTCAACAGAACCCTCATCTCTTTCTCAGGAGATGATGTGGTTTAAAGTGAGCATGATGGATATAGCTTGGCATCTCAGTAATGAAACAATCTAAATTTTCCAGCACCCTCAGATGCTTAGAAAACCTCAAAATATTTTAAAAATAAAAATTCACAGCGACTAAAATTACTAAGTAGTAATAATAATAATAAAAGAAAACCTTAAAACAAATTTCCCCATGATAATTTTTGCTGTGAACACCTTGGCTGGACTAATTTCTTAATCTACCTTGTTCATGTTGAAAACATTTTTAATCCCACTAAATTAATTTTCTCTCACCATTTCAGCTTCCCCCCTTACACCATCACTTAGCTCCTCTACCTGGTGTTGTAACTAATAAGATTCATATACCTCGATACCATCTCTATTTTATAAAAAAATTTCTTTTGTTTGTCTGTGTTTGGCTGCATTGGTAGTGGTGCATGTGCATCGAATATAAGAAAAAATACTGGAAAAATAATTTAGAGAAATAATATTTTGAAATAATTTTGACAAAAGAATTAATTTCGTCCAGCTTGTAAGATTTTTGTAGTGATTTTCATGTCCATTTTAAATTTTGTTCGATACATAATGTTTTTTATCATGGTTCAAGTTCTTCAGTGGCAATGGGCTAAACTCTCATTAGAAAAACTTTTTGTTGCTCTCCAAGTTCTCTAGGATGGCATTTTCTCAAGAGGTCTGGATAAGGGTTCTTGAAATTTTTTCGGTCCGTTACGATTATGCTATCGACTCTTTACAGGAATAACATCGATATTTCTGGTTCTTAAATTCTGTCATGATGTTATTCTTGTGTTATGAAAACTTACGTTACAAACTCTGTTATGCTAGCATGAGGTGATGAGGTACAGCTATGAATCTGTTATGGTGCTAAATAGAGTCAAATTAATATTTTGCATCCTGTATCGAAGAAAACAATTTCATGAAATTAATTCAAGTTGGAAATGAAAATAAAATCGTATTTTGTGAAATAAGAATGAGTTAAAACTATTAGCGGGAAGTATTTTTGAATTTCAGACAGTTTGGTTATAGTTACTGTTTCTCCATTTTGAGCAACTTAGCAAAATAACTAAACAATATTCAGCATTCAAATTTTCATGGATTGTTCTACAATGTTTAATGAGGATGTGGTACAAATTTTGTTCAAATCCATTGGTTATTTTTTGAATTATAGTCAAAATTCTGGAACTGTGGTTTAATTTGTTCAAGTACAATATATTAGAAACAAACTTTCTCTCTATAAGAGGAATATTCAATGATGGAATTATGATAATTTACCACACAATATTTGAAAATTTTCTACTTCTGATTTCATGTAGATCCGTCTACTGGTTTTGAGTTTTAGTCGAAAATCTGGAACTCTGGGTAATCTAGTTCAAATACAACCTCTTGGAAACACATTTTCTCCTGAATGGAGTATTACTGAAAGGGGACTTTGTAGATGTTCATCAATGTTTGAAGATAATGTAGACACGAATTCATGAAAATCTTATCAATACTTCCTCAATTATTCTTTAAATTCTTAAAATGTCCTGAAATAATTAATCGATGATAAGAGCTGATAAGAACAGAATAACAGGGGGCTATAAAACATTTCAAGATCACCAATTTCAAAGCACTGTAACAGAACTCTAACAGATTTCATAACAGAACTCTCATAGCACTATAACAGAATTCTAAAAATTTCAAAAACACCTACCCTGACCTATTTTGTACTTTACATAATCTCAATGAATGGTCATAAGCAGTAGGATGGAATCCTGGGTAGGCTATACAGGGCTAGGTCAAACTTCTTCACCATCATCATACATAGTTTATAGTGGCAATCTTGATGCAGGTTTGTCCTGTGTTTTGTGTATGAAATTTTATGCTGTATTTCCATCAGGAGATGTCCCACCACTACCCACTGGTGTCACATGCTACATCTAGTAAGTACATTTTTCAGCCAAGAAAATAGTGAATAAAATAATTTAATAATAACTGAAATTTTCTTTTTTCATTGGAGAAAATAAAAGTGTGGCGACTTCCTACCAGTAGTGACAGGTGTATTCATACACTCGTTGATAGGTTGTGTAACCAGTCCTTACCTATACTTTTTGGTACCTAGGCTACCTGTTTTACCACATATGGTCTAATTTTAATACTGAGCTAGGCTCACATACAATACCAGGTTGTAATTGCAGTTGTGTACATGCGTTACCCTCTGCACTCTACAAGTGGTTACCACAACAAGTGAACTAAGCGCAGTTATTGGGGCGCAGCCTATTGAGTAGGTTGAAGTTTTCCAAACTCCTTCTCATTCATCAGCCAGCAGCCAATTAAAAAGGTTGTATCTCTGTTCTTTTCTAATTGAACCATCTTTTTCAAGATGCTTATCGAATAACAGCTCAATCTGGAAGAACTTAAGACAAATCTCCTCGAGTTCTCCAAAGTTTTAGTGGCATTGCCTCTTCAGAAGTGGATCAATGGCAAATAAACCAACAGACCTTCAACTGTCTTATCTCCTCTTTTTCTCTGTTTCTGAGTTCTCAAAAACCAGAAGAGTGGAAGATTGTCCTAGGTCTAGAACAATGGCATACCTATCAGTACGTCCACACCTGCCCACAGTACCGCAGTGATAACATTGTTGTCAGAAGTTGTCCATTCCTCCATCATCCAGGCATCCTCTACACCTCTTGGAGGAGGAATGTCAAGACAAATGCTCCAGCAGGATAGTATTAACCATAACCAGTTCAACCTATCACCCATTCTTCAGAAGCAATTGACATCAACCATGAACACAACACCAGTCATCTTGGCACTGGCCACTACCCCTGCTTGCACATTGACTACTCTGCTCCAGATCAACACAAGGAATGTTAAGCTATGGCAACAGACTGAGAACCTGGCCCAAGCCCATGGTAACATCTTTGAGAACCAGATGTTTCTCTCCATCTCAGGTTTGCTTAAACCATTGGTATCTAACATAGCCTCCAACTTACTGTACAGCACCAATCCTGCTCCACAGACTTGGAGTTACCTCCACCAGTTAATTATAGACAAGTTTTCACCCTCGAACAACACGTAGGTACAACTCCTGGAATAGACAGTCTGTGAGTCCAGAGAGAAACCAAGCACCTTCCAGCGAAAATTGGTTTAACTCAATGATGGTTACATTGATGATATCATCATCCTTGGTATGCTCTATTGTAGCCTGTTATCGATGACTCAACAACCGTTGTTGATGCAACACCTGGCAAGCTCACAATTGGCTGCAATTGCTGCCAATGAACCAATTGTTGTCCTAGAGTAGCCTTTCACATCGCAGTTCTCAGACACTGCGATCATACGTGGATTAAAAGTGCATAGGCCTATATTCATAACTGAACCAAATCTATGCTAGATATCAAATGAAATCTCAATTGGATATGAAAATAATATTTGTATTTAACTGATGTATTACAATAGATTGCACTATTGGTCTTTTATATTAGTGTCACCTTCCCAATCGAGGGAAACTTTCGCTGCTGAAAAATTGTTCGATTCAAATGAGCAGTATTTGATGAAGAGAATAAATAAGATTTTGATAACTGAGAGGAGTAGTAATAAAATGACATAGCCAGAATATCAAATATTAGAAATTCAACCAAAATTTAAGCAAAAAAAGAGTGAAAAACTTCAAAACAACTGCATTAATAGGATTAAAAAACAAAAAAATGTGGGTTTGCTGAAAATGTATGAGAGTAATAAAAAAATGGACAAGAATGAATCTATAGAAACAAGAAATATTTGTGTGGGTTGAGTCTCGTAACCCATAGGCATTAAGTGTTTATTCGCATGTTCTTGTCATCCATTTTTGTTAGACAGCCAACCTTTTAAGACTTAATTCACAGGCAACTAACAAAAGACATTGCCAGGGTATATGATTGGCTGTACACGCACCTTACCCTCAAATATTGTAATTCATGGTAAACGCATTTAGCCTAATGTCGATGTCATTTATGTACATGTACGTAGATGTATCAGCGTTGGCCGTTTTCATAGTATATTTTGGCTAAACAGAGAAAAGATTTTGAAGATTGTCTGTTTAGCCTATAAACTACGAATTGTGTGTTTTTTTTAGAGTCTGTAAACTAATGAAGAGGTGGATTTCAGTGATGGACTGAATCTACTGTCTGTTGACTGGGGCCAAGCCCCAAAAGGAAAGAAGGAACATGGTCCCCACAATTTGGTTAGAAAATGATTGAAGGAGGAAAAAGGGAAACTTATATCAATGAAATCTCTGAAAAGGAAATTCAGATAGTGGGAAAAATAAAAAACTACATGCAACAAGTTTACAAAAATGAATCTCAGGAAAAAATAACAAAGGGATTCAAAGAAATGCCCATCAGCAAGAAAAATATCGATGCCCATAAGATACTGATGAAAAAATTAGAGCAGTTAAAAAAAGAAACAGACAAAATCGGAAATGGATAAGTAGCAGCACACATTCAGGAACATATTAAAAATTCATTGAAACTTTCGGATTCAATGAAGGAAAGTTGTGCTGTTAAAACTTTGGACAAGTAGAAATCGAGAATAAAAAAAATTTTTGTGCCATTGAATACTCCATGTGAAAAAACTTCAACTCAAAGAGCAATAAACTTTTACAACTGCAATGAAAAACCAACAGAAACGAATTTGACTGAGATATCTAAGAAAGAGAAAAAAGTAGGCTCAAAAACCGAAGATTTGATTGATTTGTTATCAGTCATATGAATGTTTTGAAGAATTCTTATATGAAAATTATGCATGTGAAATGGATGAAACATGTTGATTCTGTAAAAGCAAATATTTTAATTGTGAGATGAATACAGAAAAAAATTTTTTAAATGTTTCCATAAAGGAAAAAATATAATTAAACTTGATTTCACTGTTCCAAACTAGATTAAGAGTTTATCAACAATCATCCCACCTACAAGGAAGTAAAAATTTCTGGAAAAATATTCAACAATACAATTCTGCTTTAGCATTTGCATCTTTTAGGGCTAGAAACATTAAGTAAACTAAAATAAAAGGTCCATGTTGTTTTAAAGTTCAAGGCATAATACACTATAAAACACTGAATTTACAAACATTTATGGTAACAGGAAATATGCACAGTTATACATAATTGATAGTGTCTTAGCCACTAGAGAACATGAGAAAAATTGAGCAAATATAAAATACGAAAAAATTTTAATGTTATGGTTGGAAAAATTGATTAGATCAATCAATCAATAAAATCATGTAAAAACTTTCAAGATGTTGGGAAAATTAGAAAATTAAGAAAAAGAAAAGGCCACAAGCCTGATATTAAGGCTAGGTACTAGTCAATTTGGTGGTTGAAAAAATTGACAATAAAGACGAATATTATTTTTCAGTTTTTCATGAAACAGCTGCTGCATTTCCTTATTTAAGCGACACTGAAATCCATAATATTAATGGAAGATATAAAATTATCCATCATAAGTCAACATATGGATCCAATGACATATCCCTTTTGGAGGAAATAGATGGCAAAATGGAGTGAAAAGCATTAGTGAGCATGAAATTACCCACTTACAGTATTATGCACATTTACTAAATGTCAGTCATAAATTTTATATATTTTTACATTCTGAAAAATCATCAAAATTTATAGTTAATGCATACTATAAAATGGAAGCCTACCAATTAATTACAAAACAACTTATCAGTCAGATTAATAGGTTGAAAATTATCGAGGTTTATTTGATTATTGGAAAACAAAAATGGACAATTGTGATAATTATCTGATTGGTAAATCACTTATTTCACTATCAACATTTAATGGCAGCTCTCCCAAATGGCTCAAGATTATCCAGATGCTTTGACATTGATGAGCTGTTTTAGTAAACTAAATACATTCATCACTTTTTCACGTAATTCAAAATTAAGAAAAATACAGGGAAATATCGGATCATATGAAACTTTCTCAGATTGGCCAGATATTGTATTCACAGTTTTCCATGAAAAACACCCAAGATTTTTAAAAAGATATCAAACTGAGTCGCATATTTGGTGAAAAACTTTAACTGACATTATAGAAGTTCAAAATTGTGGATTTCTGCATTCTCATAATTATGCTCCTAATTTGAGATGACAAAAGAAAAATTCGCAACCAAATTACTGATATAGACAGTGTAGTGAGCACTGAAATTCCTGAACCAAAAAAAAGAGCCTCGAATATTTAAAGCAGTGTCAAATTGAATGATGGTGAACTGAATAGAAATTCACTACGTATAAATGAAAATATGTGTACCAAAAATTATCCAAAAAAATTCAAGGACATCACTCAGTTTAATGCAGATGGTTTTCCACACTAAAGACAAAAAATTATGAAAAGAATATAGAAGTAAAAAACAAAGATGAAACTAATAATCGTCAGGATGAAGAAATGCACAGAAAAAATATTCTGGAATTGCTCAATGATGAGCATATCTACAACTTTGTTATGGCAGAAATTTGTTGAACCTTCAGGGAAATGGAAAAAGAAATTTAAAGTAATTTGTTGTTTATAGATACACCTGGAAAAACATTCTTATAAGTATAATACACTGATGAATACAGTTTGGGCCAAGGGTGATACTGTAATCCCAGTTGTCTGAACAGATATTGCTGCATCTTTATTGAGGGGAGGAAGAACTCTATACTCTATTTTCAAATTACCAATGCCGTCATATGAAATATCATCCCCCTCATTATAATTGAATTTGAATGTTGCTCAGTCAATTAAAAAATCTGAACTGATTGTATGAGATTAAGTATGAATTTCTCCAAGAATTAATGAATAATAATTGTTCATTTGCAGGTAAAATATTACTTTTTTGAGGAGTCTTTATACAATGTCTCTCAGTAGTTAAACATGGGAATTTGGTTATTGTTGTTTCTACAATAATTAAAAATAGTAAAAATTGACATTTAGTGAAAAAAGTTACTGTATATCAAAAATAATATGCGTGTATACGAGAATGCTACTGATTACACTGAATGGATATTGAAAATTGAAAAACCTATTTCATTACTATGGAATTTCATTGAATTAAATTCAGTTACCTGAAAAATGTATTTCTAAATCCAACTTGATTGATATAAGGGAAACATATTCTTTGAAGACTCATAATGGGGAAATATTTCTCATTAAGTACACAAAATCTTTCATAAATATTCGGTCAAAATTTCCGGTTTTAAAAAATAAATTTAACAAAAATTCGCATTGACGACCAAACCAATAGATTCCAAGGGGGCGGCATACAGTAGGGGTTAAACTTGAGTTAGCTATAAATTTGTGAATGTACTTGAGTTGACCCATGGAAATTGGCCAGTTATCCTCAGATTAAAATTAACTCATCACTGTAATCCTGATGGTAATTTATAAAAATAAACAAAACAAAAAACAACTACAACAATAATCGAACTCGTAGCAATAGAGAAAAAATATCCAAAACGATGGGACATCAACCAACCACTTTGTCGCTCGACCAACCCAGCAGCTAATTGCTGACATTCGTAATACATAATTTGCGAAATGAAGAATTTGAATTGATTTCAAGCCAGTGATCGGTCAGAACGAAAAATAAGCTTCGTCGTTAGCGCACACAAAATTACATTCCTCCTCCATCTTTAGCTCTACTCGAAGATTTCTCAACTTATTCCGATTAATTTATGGCTGACGTTCTCACGACAGCTACCTCCTTGAGAAAAATGATTTAAGGGGAGGTTCTTCAGTGCCAAATCCACTTCGTTCCTTTAGCTTCTTTTTCAAATGCTTCCATGCTTTATAAAATAAGAGGACAAATGTCACACGTTCGAGAATTATGTTTCCTAACACGTATACAGAAAAGAAAAACACGTTAACCAAACTATCCTATCTTTCTTTGAAGAAAAAGCGTAGAAGGAAAAAAAAGAGAAGAGTGTGACTTATTTTTGAACGATAATATTTATTCTAATTTCCGAATCGTATAATTCTTCAACATAAAGACGCCCAACTACCACTGGTGAATTTCCTTCTCCCGTCCTATTCTTTTTTATCCCTTTATTCCAACTCTTTCAGACTTCTAAAAAAATAAAACTGATGCGTTTTTCGCGTGTAAAATAAATGATTCCAGTATTAAAGGTTTGACCTTGGCCTAAAGGGTGAATACTTCAAGAATATTTTATTGCAAGAACCATGTAATTACAAGGCAAAAAAAAGTATACTAGTCGTACGCATTTTGGTTTTTTTTTTTTGGGTGCTTTTAGTTTGAGTTGAAATTGTAAAATAGATTCTTATTTCTCCTTTTTTTTTCGTACGGAAACAAGTTATCAAGGAATTCTTTTTATTTATTGTGTACCAGGTCGAATATAAATTAAAATTTTTCACAAATTAAATTGAATGAAAAATGTGAAAAAGTTTAGGTTACTTTTTATTCGTGAAGTGCGTGACATACAAAGGTGAAAGTTAAAAGGGGAACTGTTCGTCTCAAAAAATTACAGCGTGTACCGAAAAAGTAAACTAAATTACACCGCGCTGAGGACTTACATTTGAGTGGATGGTCTTATCGAGATATCGGTTCTCTTTATTTTGTTTTTTGCTACCTCGATTTCAAAAACAATGGCTTCGTTACTTCTGTAGAACTACGAAGGTTTCAATTTGTTTTCAAAAGGAACCTTTTACACTTCTACAACTAGATCGTCGGTATGATACGGAGAATAACAGAAGAAAGAAATGAAGAATTCATGTCGTTCTTTCGTAACCAAGGATTGTAGTTAAATGGTGGTATTCTGAGTCAGCTGTGGTAAAGTGAACATGAGAAAAACGCTAATATAGTTTCAAACTCTAACCTCTCTCGGAGTTAAACAGAAAAATGGGAGGAAAGAGGGAATGAAGCCATACGAAGTGAAAAAAAGAGATAGATTGATAAAATCCAAAGGAAGTATTTAATTTAAACCCAACTTATCCTAATAAAATAATTTAAAAAATTAAGTTTATGACCTCACTGTAAGACCTAATTTATTTTTGAGCACTACCTCGAGTGCATGGCTATTTTTGGGTACTTTTTTAGATTTTAACATTATATAAAATGGGTAAAATTCGATTAACCTGGCTGGTTATGCGGGTTGGTAGAATTTTTTGGTGGCTGTTTGATGTAATTGGCAGTCTATAATTTCGGCAATTTAACAAAGTGGGTTTTGGGAGATAAGAAGGTGTATCAATGGGATTCAGCCTACCAGGATCACATACCACATAGTATTAACAGCTCCAACCTGAATGTAGTAACTGAGTTCAAAAGTTTTGATGACATTACGTATTTAATAGAATCAAGGTATCACTTCTTAAAGTTTCGTTTATTTTTTGAAAAGTTTTATTTTCAGGGTCTTCTGGTAATTTTGGTTTTTAAAGCTTTACCCTGAATGCAGTAAGTTCAAAATTTTCTATTACATTATATATGACAAAATCAAGATATTACTTCTCTAAATTTGATTTTCAGGGTATTTTGGGAAGTTTCATTTAGGAAGAACAACAAAGTCGCGGGTTTGCCGCTTGTTTTATATGTATAATAGAGATATGATTGATATTTTCGAGCTTATATTACAACTTTCAGAGGAGAACTTTTGAAACAAAAGTTTACTAAAGATTCATAGTGATACGCACCTATATTGAGCCAAACCTCCGACAGATTATTCTGCAAAACATCTTCTTTTTTTATGGTATAACGGGTAACTCATAAAAAAATTAATGCCTTATGGTGTATGCAACTACGAAATACATCCACAAAATCACGTTTTTATAGCCCTCAAAGCTGGTATCGAGACAATTTTTTTTTAAACTTGTACCATCACCATATGCATCTGAGAATAAAATTGCAGCTTATTAAAGATCTGAAGACGATTGTGCCAAACAGCTTCTTTATATATAATAAATATACCTATATGAAAAAAAATTAGGTCAAAATGGGGATGTAATATTGTTAGTTTTCTTTTGAAACGAAACGGAAAATTTTCATCCCTATACCTAACTCTTTTCTAAGGTCAATTTTAATACCCCGTTCGCAAAAAAACTCAGTAAAAACTCTAAGATGCAACTCGTTAAAATTCCTTTAACAGAAATTTCACCTTTTGTTGGAACGAATTCTCTTCATTTTCTTCCATTCATATTAACGGCAAAAAAAAAAAACAAAAAAAAAACACTAAACCGATACTTGGCATACATTGTTGGTACATCGACTGCCTCTTATTTCTCATCGATTTATTTTTTTTTTTTTACCTGCGGTTGAATGCAACGCTTGCGAGAAACTCGGTCATTCGAGTTCATAGTTGAAAGAAAAATGATGATTGAAAAGTGCGGAAAAGAAGAAGGAACAAAGCGTAAAAAAAATGAAAGTATCGAAAGAAATAGAAAAAAAAACTGCTAAAAACGAACAAAAATCAAACCAAAAAATACCCGATTTGAAAATTTTATTTCCAACGGTGGCTATATGATTCGAATTTTCCCCTATTTTTCCACAGTCAACCCCCCACTCGCAGTTGTCGACACTAAGCTTCATGATCATCTTCCTATGCAAATAAACTGTTTCGATTTTACCTTTTTTTTTTTCGATTTCAGCCTCAACATCGTCAGCCCAATCTAAACAAGCGTAAAAGTTCGAATAGTTCTCGTTTTCAGAAAAGCGAAAAGACGATTTCTAACTTCGATACTTCACGTATTTGATTTATTCTCGAAAGTGTTTCAAGATGTATTTCACTAAATATCCTTTGAAATGAAAATCAGGCATAACGCTGCCCGATTCCTTTCAACAGAGAAGGGAAAACAGCGGGGTATAATACTTATTTAAGATTTTAGTTCATAATTTTTTGCGTTCTTTAAACAATCACCCCAGAGTAATCTTAGCAGGGTTACAAAAGATGATAAATTAATAATATTAGAAAAAAAATTGAAATTAGTATCACTAATACGTAAATTCATTCTAATTTTACAGCTTTTCATTGAAATCTGCGCAGCTAATAATGGACCCGAGTAGGTTATTACTCGGAAGACTTAAAAATAAGTCAATTTTCTATCTTTTAGTGTATTTTTCAAAGGAAAATACAACTACTGCATTCAGTGCAGTGATGGGACCTGAGGGTGGGACCGTGAAAAAGCACCGATCCTGAGTCGTAGATCACGAATATATAGGTCACTCAAATTTTTCTGTACACTATATACATAAATATATATATTTCCACTTTTTGCTCATTTTAGAAATTTTTGGGAGTCTGTGGAGTCTCCGCTGTTCGACCTATGGCAATGAAACTTGGGGTAATGTTAGAAGCATTCATGGGCCATACATTCGTGTCAAAATGTTTGAAACTTATTGGTTAATTTCGGAGGAAATTGTTCTCGAAGTGTTGCAAACCCACCATGTTGTCATAACGATAACTCCAGAAAATTGAAAGATTTTAGCTTGAAATTTTCATGGCGGTTGGAGACTATTAGGGACTAGCTTGTTACTGAATTTGAGCGAAATCGATCCATTGGTTTTCGAATGGCAGCCATAACAAAATTTGACACTTTTGGAAAATACTGTTACTGCGGTAGATGCGTGGCAGAGATATTTTGTAATATTCAAAACGGTCTCGCAGTTTACTTTCGAAACCGTTTCGGATACTTCCAACAAAACCACACATGTTACTTCAACTGCCCCTTGTTACCTGTACAACTTCAAAATATACATAAACGTTATCATTTAAAATTGGGGCACTATGTAACAATATAAAAAATATTTTAAACCATTTTTTCAAAAGTTTAACTCGAAACCATTGACGAAGTAGTAGACTTACGTGCAAGGAAGCATGAATTAATCTCGATTCCACCGACATGTTAATCCAGACGCAATTGATTTCCTCAACTTTGCCGATAATTTTTGACAGTTAAACAGACACAAGCTGACGTCGTAATTCATTAGTTTATAATAAATTTTCAGGGCAAAGGCACTGGCCATTGCCCTCATTGGCGTAATTCCTTATTATCAAAGGTATATGGTGAATACTGCAATTAAGTAGTGTGGGGACTATAGATCTCGTACACACGCCATTCTTTATCGGCGTATTATATTCAACAATATATAAAATACATTGTTTGTTCGTATGCTCTTACTTGCACACACAGGCAAGTAAGATGCAAAGTTCGGCCGATAACAAAACGATAGATAAAGATCTTGGTAATGTCTCGGACTGGTACACAAACTCATTATGTCATTTCTTATCAGTTGCTTCAGCAATGAATAAGAAATGACGTGAATTCTAC
The DNA here is from genome assembly GCA_011428145.1 of Ericerus pela. Classification (NCBI taxonomy): domain Eukaryota; kingdom Metazoa; phylum Arthropoda; class Insecta; order Hemiptera; family Coccidae; genus Ericerus; species Ericerus pela. The sequence continues at coordinate 191,304 of WOFM01000240.1, forward strand.
TACACACCTACATATGTATATGTACATAAGTGTGTCGGTGTGCGTGTGCCAAAACCAGTATATAAACTCTCAGAACCAGCTCTAAAATCGCCAGTGTTTGGTCTGGTTCTGGCTTACCCGTGCTTGTGTACGAAGTGGCTGAACACGCTTAAATTCTGTTGAATTTCCTTCTGGTGAGAATATCTCTCACGACAAGGTATTCCACAAGTAGTTCCAATAAACAATATTTAAAATAATGAAATAAATAAAAAGTCATTGATGGAGCAGTAAATAATTTACACTGATTTAGGCAATCGATCACGGACCACAAAATATTTGGACATCTATTCTTGAGAAAATGCAAATCTGTTTTTTCATCGGCCGGTTTCACTTTTCATCAAGTAATGACTCCGCACGCAAATAAATAATATATTCGTTATGCGTCGATAAGGGGACACTTAATTGACTTTCCACAAGATAAATAATTCTTCCCCATGAATCGACTGAAAAATTGAATAATCGTGGGCCATTCTCATGGCGTGCAAGCAAAACCATAAATTATCCACAAAAAATGTGTTGTTCGAAACGCTTTTATTGGTTTTTCCCTTCGATTTATCGCACTCTAACTAAGCAAAACGCACTTAAGAAAAAGTAAAAAAAAAAAAAAATTGGGAAGTATCAAAATCTGATGAATGAGTAATAACCGTCGTTCAAAATGTAAAAGCTATTAAAAGCGAAACATTCCGCATCTTTTCAATATCACGACAGGGAATCCTTTCAAACATTTTGATAGCTCTCTCGATTATGTATCCTTTCTGGTGTGATTCAGGAAAATGGCTGTCGATTAATGAACGAAGATTTTCTGAGCACAATGTTTTCAACTTCCGCAGCTGAATAGCAGCAAGCAATTTTTATCGTTCAATGACGTGGCGTTTAATCTGATGAATGTTTGTTGGGAAATGATTATTTGTTGTTATGTTATATACCAGTCACTTTGTTTTCCTGGGTGCAGAAGAGAAAAATAATATGACCAACGCTTCACAACAAAATGTCACTTCGATTTTGGATACAATTTGAGCAATTCGAGAAATGTCAAGATTAAAGAGTGCGATTGATCAATAATTATTCGCAAGAATAGGATTATTTTTCCCCTAAAATTAGCGCTTTAATTTTTAATTGTCGACCAATGACTTCCTAAAGGTCGCTACCGTGTCATTTTGTATTTCATGATTTAATCAAAGAAACATCTGAAAGTCCAAAAATAGAAAGATTATTCATAAAAGAAAATTTGAGGTCTGCGGAACGAATTGTTTTGTTTAAGGATTAAAGTAAATTAACTAAGTTCAAAGTAAATTAACTAACTGATTTACAATCTTAGTAATTTATGCTTTTCTTAAAATAAATTTTCGAAATCCATTTCTAATCTCTAGACACTGGAGTTGATCATCTTTCTAACATGAAACACATTTATGCTCTTAATTCTCGAAAGAATTGTTCTCGAATACGCGTCACAAAAATTCATCCCAAATTTACAAGACTTGGGTAGGTAAGTGAGCTTGAAGAGTGTAGTCATGGACTCGAGGAAACAGATCCCCAGGCCAGGGGGCGAAGTGCCTTTACCCTGGTTGGCGACGGATCTATAAGTGGAGTAGTACAGTGAGGTGTAAAGAGCCAATTCCACGATCTGGGGAAATGAGACAAGGGAACGTAGTCCGCGCGGTGAAAAGAAAACGTGTTCCAACCGCTTCCTTTCGCTCAACATGTGGATAAATAGATACACTGAAAATAGTCCGGAGAGATTGAGCTTTCTGGCGAGTTCATTGTTAACCATCTAGAGAGGCGTTTACGTATCTATAAAGTTTATCGAAGTTTATGAACACTTTTAGGTGTTTACAAACATGCTACAAATTTTATGAATGTACACGCGAAACTTGGTGAATTCAACAGATTGGTGATAAAAATAAGATTCCCTGATAAAGTACTTGGGCAGAAATTTAAATAGAAAACAATTAATGTACAAATTAATAATAAATATGAATAATAATTCATGAAACAAATTAATGCCGTGATTACGATTAGAAAGTGTGACTGATAAAAACTTCAAAGAAAAACAATAACAACAACTACCAATAATTCCTGTTTATAGACAATATTCACAAGATTTTGTTTTATAGACACCTAAAGAGGTGTCTATAAAACACCATAAAGATCGGTGACTTGCAAAAATCTGCACGCAGTAAATGAATAAATTTAAAAAACACAGATCTAGTCAAGTGGGTCTATAATGAAAAAGGATGACTGCTCCACAGTAACAAATCAGGAGTGCGATCATGAATATATTGATAGATGATCAATTTCAACAAAAGTTAACACCCAAAATGAATTAATTAAAGAAACAAATGATACAAAATAAAGCAGTGCAATCAACTGTTTAGAGAGTTGTGATAATTTCTTCAAAAATTTGAAATTTAAAGGTACAAAGTTGAGAAGTCCGAGATTTTTTGATGTCAAAATAAAAATAATTTTGAATTCAAAATGACGACACCACGCAGACTGTAAAACTCAAATCACAATATAATGTGCAAAAGCAAATGTAATATGAAGACGAAGAGGATTTCCAGAAATTACAGGATGAATATGACGACATATTTTGCTCGGAACCAGGTGTGTGTAACTTGTACAGGCACCATTTAAAGGTACAGCCCAAATATAAGCCTACGATGTGCAAGATGTATCCTGTACCACATCATAAAAAAGAAAAAATAAGAGCCAAGAACGAGGAGTACCTAAAAAGGAATCCTCAAAGGCTCTAAGTCATACTGCAAGGTACCACTTGTTGCAGTACCTAAAAAAGATGGTACTTACCACCCTAGTGGAGATTTCTGACAGTTAAACAAGTATTTTAATGTGCAAAGGGACAAGGTCCCTCACATAGATGAATTAAAAACTGGTTTTGCTAGCTCTTGTCACTTTTCATCCCTTTATTTTTGAGAAGGATTTTTGCAAATTCTACTGGATGAGAAATCCGGTCAATATAGTGCATTCATCTTCAAGGGGATACCATACAAATTCACATGCATTCCCTTCAGAACCAAAGATTTGATGCAGGCATTCCTCTCGGCAATCTGTGAAATCTTTAAAAATATGGAAGAATTTGTAGCCACATAGATGGATGATATTCTCATTCACTCAAAGACGCAGCAAGAACATCTAGGCTACCTTCAAACTGTGTTTCAATGTGTTCGAGATTCCAACATGACATTGAATGAAGACAAATGTAGCTTCTTAAAAATCTATGTAAAATTCATTGGCATTAAAATAGGCTAGAATGGTATTGAACCACTTGAGGAACATACACAAGTTACATGGGACTTTCCAACACCTAAAAACCAGAAAGGAGTCCAATTGTTTCTCAGAATTCTAAACTTTTACCAAAACTTTATACCACATTGTGCAGAAATAGGGAGACCTCTATATAGACTCTGTGATAAAGTTCCCTTCAAATGGAACAAAGAAATCAAGGAAGAATTCAATGCTTTAAAAAAAGAAATGTCTTTGTGTTTGCATGAAGCCCATCACCAATACAACCACCCGTTCTTTATAATAGCAGATGCCTCAGAGTACTGTATTGGTGGCTTCATTTACCAACTTGATGATCAAGGCCAACCTCAAATTATCAGCATGGTCAGTTGATTACTGTCCAAGGCTGAGATAAAGTATATGACGTATGAATGTGAACTACTGGCCATCATCTACACATTAAAAAAATGCTATTTTATGCTTCTGAGGTACGAGATCATTGTATTCACTGACCACCAGAGTCTATCCATGCTGCATAATGAGAAACGGTATTGTTCACCTAGGGTAGCACTGTGAATTACAACCCTCGAGGAATTTAACATCAAGGGCATCAATCATATCACAGGCTCTAAAAATGAAATTGTGGATGCCCTTTCTAGGTATCACAAAAACCTATATATGTGCCGAGGACAACTTTGTTGTCTTCACCTCCATCTTTCAAGCACCTGAAATGGTGATAAGCGTAATCCAACCCATTGCAGAGGATGTGGAAATCACTTCTTGGAATTTCACTAAATGGTATAAAAAATTGCCGACATGCAGAAAGAGAATTCCAAAATAAATCCCGCATTCAAAAACCCATCTCAGCGCAGAGTCACCTTTGAGGATGGACTCTATTATATTCAAGGTTGTGACGGAAAGAGAAGAGTTTACCTCCCCATCAAGAAATGGGACCAATGCATCTGCTACTACTACTCGGATGGTCAACACTCCGGATTCAATAGAACAGTCACAATCATCCATAGATTCTTTGACTGGCTGGATTGCAAGTGGACCATCATCAACCACATAAAAATATGCAAGAAATGCATCACTTGCAAAAAATATGGTTTCATCCCCTATGGTGATATGAAGAATGTGGTTGCTAAAGAAAAAAACAAGTTGTCACCATCGATTACTTCGATCCCCTACCCCAAGGTTGAGGCTTGATCTAGAAAATTTGTGTGGTTCTCAATGTTTGTACCAAACACATCTGTCTATACCCTGTCAAAAAAATGAACACCGAATCCACCATCGACAGGATGGAAAAATACAAAGCGGAATACGAAAAACCTAAAAACATACTCCCGGATAATGGCCCACAGTTTGCCTCCTCAATGTGGACCAATTATTGAAAAGATCAAGGTGTGAACACTAGATTCACTTCCATCTATCGCCCCGCTTCTAACCCCAAGGAGCAAGTAATGCAAACTCTTGCAGAATGCCTGAGGATACACTTGGAAACAAAACTGAAACATTCTGAATGGCCTGACTACATAAAAAACATAGAAAGAAAAATAAATACTACCGAACATATGGTCACTGGAGTTCCACCTGTCATCCTTCACCTTTGACAATGTCCCACAATTCAAGGAAGCTCAAAATTAGAAAAACTATCCGAGTACAACAAAATCCTCAAATTGGTAAAAGAAAGAGTCGAGAAGAAACTCCAAGAGAGAAGATATTCTTCTAAATCTCACCCTCATCCTGTTCAACTCAGATACGGTGATATCGTTTAAGTCCGTGAACACTATCTATCTTCAAAAGAAAAGAAGTTTGCCAGGAAACTTGCTCCCTTACATCGTGGCCCTTACATGGTCGTGGAAGAAAAAGGGAAAAATAACTACATTCTGGAGAACATGGAAAAAGGAAAACAAGAACAGCAACACCTAAACAACTTGAAGTATCAGGTTTGTATAACGTAACATTCGAGAAGAGGAAAGAGTTTTTATTGTAACGCCCTTCTCCGAAAAAAACTATTTTGAAAAAATAAAAACACAACACAAAAAAAAAGTATTATATAAATACAATATACCATCCGAAATTACAAAAAAAAAAAAAACACAAATTAAATAAACATACACGAGAAGGGTGATAAAATAATTTTGGAAAAAGGAAAATTTTTAAAGTACTAAGCCCAGGCCTGAGTCACTCGTGAAAACAGCTCCCACCTATTTATCTAGGAAAGCATATTACAAGGTGCGTGAAAAAATGGCAACAGCTAGGCTATCTATTATTTTCCACCTTTTGCAGCGTTAATTTTTTCCGCTAAGAACTCATAGCCTACTTTCATAACACCATCAATTTAGGCGAACGAAAATGCCTGAAAAAAAACGAGGCTACAAATGATAAAATGTGTGGATGCCTCATCTTTCCCTAAAATAACCGCCTCTTGCGTAGGCAAATAAATACAGTGTGTGTTAGTGTGCGTGCATATAGTTTAGCATTATTCACACTACTCACCTCTCTTCATATCCACAAATGCATCTCGGATGCCTTATCTTTAATCCCAACAAAAGACACAAGATAAAATGCTGGACAGAATTAAACTTCCAAATCATCAAACACATCACTCGCCTTTCTTACTTTGAAGTGTTTGTAATAAATTTGATCTTTCTCTCAAATTTTTGTTAATTGCATACAACCTCAGTTGTTTTTTCTTGTTTTTCTCTCGTTTTTCTCGTTTTTCCTTGTTTTAGCCTAGCTAATTAAATACGTTTTTATTTAGCCTAGGCTTCAATTTCATATTTGCATCCGTTTTCGTGGCCACATCGCCTTTTTCACCTTGTTTTTTCACCTCGTTTCTTCTCTCGATCACAATTCACCTTCTTCAAACATGTAAGTACAAACAAATAACAACATTATCATATTTTTTTGTGAAAATTGGGGTGTATATTTTTTTTAAATAATAAATTGTAACATCCTAGGATGTCAGTAAAACAGTTTTGTGACGAATTTCTCGCTGCCGCCACATGTAACCTTGTCAAACCCCGAGGTTGCCTCCCCAATTGACCCTGGTCTGCAACTGAGCCTACGTGCCACTATATTAAAGGCACATGAGCAACTGGGTGAGGTCTACTGAGAAATCGTCGCCCAATCTGACGTGACCAACAAGGCCATGATCATGGGCTATGACACGCCACCTTCACCACCATTGATCTATCTTTCATCGCCCATTTGAGATCCGTCAATCATCAACAACATCGACCTTGAAAACAACAGCAAAGCAGAATCTGGTTTGGTCGAAGATACTCCTACGTCAGTTTAACAAAGCGGCCTCCCAAAACCACGTGTCACCCAACAATTATGCCAACCCTTACCTCAAGGTGTGAAACCGTTACATGTTTGTCGCTTGTGCAGTCGCAATATGTTGACACCTTGAGCGGCCCTAGATTGAAAGGTGACAGCTCAGTCAACAAAAATTTCCCTCAAATCAGGGGAAAAGGTTGACTCCCTCACTCATCAACCCATTGTTTTACAGCTGATGGCCAGCATTGAAACTGAGTTTTCACCAAGTAAAATCTTCACATCAACAACATCTACAACATCGACTGCAACTGTGGCTCTATCAATATCAATACCATCAACCACACCTTCGATTGCCACGCTTGCTGCCATGGGGACACCCTATGCTTCGTCAACTCCTCAAAAGACTCGCCACCCTGACATTGTCACCCAATCAACATCAACTACTCCGACATCAGCATCCAAAATTATCGATTCAATGGTGTCCATGTCAACACCAAAAATCAATACTTCGTTCATGCAAACACCACTGTTGACCTACGAGACCATCACTCAATCAAATGATGACTCCGATCATACCAGCCAGGTCACTATGATTTTGGACAATGAAAATTGAACGAAATTGATTTTGAAACCTGTTACTCCTGCCACTGATGTGGGTAATGTAAAAAATAACTTGAAATGTTTCCATTATTTTGACCATTATCACCTCGAGTGATAAAGAGTGCGCAAATATTTGTGACGCTAGTAATAGTGAATCATGTTGATGTGATATTTCCTGTTCAACTCCATCCTTGAAGATTAACTCTCGGGTCTTGTTTCAGGAGGAGAAAGACAGTAACATCTGTCACACCTCTCAGTCCCATATCATCTCGGATAGGCCCAAAGACAAAAACTCAAGCATAGAGGGTAAGCAGTCAGCCTCCACCATGAGGAAAGCCTTATCCTTCATAATGTCTTCCTCTACCAGCAGCACAAAAAATAAATATTCGTCCTCATGTACCAAGGGTACAAGATCAACCTTGAAATCTGATTCAAAGTTGATATGTTTGGACTTGGAAATTTTGGCACCCTCTCAATCAATTCTGAAAGAAGGTACTCCTTCCTTGAGTTCTGCCTCTTCCTTGAAACACTCATCATCCTTGGGTGTGACTTGTTTGAAGTCTAAATCAGCTATTTCCGAGGAAAATATTAATTTCAACACCCGCAAGGTCACAACTTCGATTGCCATGGATGTTCCAATAGGGGACATACACATCCTAAATGGTTTTCTGCCCCTCTTATGTGTCAACAATTTTGTTGTAAATTCTCAACTGAGTGTTCCCCCTTTAAAGAATGCTCGCTCTTTGAAAAAAAATCCCTTTTACTGTGGTGAAGTGCCCCTTCCCAATTTTTGCATCCCAAAATTAAAATCCACAACAACCACAACAACCACCACAACCCTCACTCCCCCTTCCCCTGTGGTTGTTGTTCTATATTCACCCACCCCATCTGCTACAAACACTACCCTCTCAAATTCAAATCAATGCCGTGTGTCCACATGAGCCCCTTCTACTTCCCAAAACTCTAACACCTCTGGTAACCTTGGTTACTCAACACATCCTCATCATCCTTACCCTCACTTTTAAACATAGCAGTGCCTCTAGATAACCCTATTATGATGAGAGGATGGGGATTAACAGAAATGGTTATGGTAAATAGGGGTAGAAGTAGTCTACATTTGTCATCCCCCTGGGATGCACCTATAATGACTGCAGAACCCTCTTCAGTTAATACCCCAAATCACCATGTCCCTCTATCAAGTCTCGTCAACTTTAATGACTCAAATGTTGATCCTGATCAGCCCCCTGCTTACAACAATCTGGATTTTGATCCATCTAGTTGTCCCCCTATCCACACAATCCCATGACCTTCAGTTGGCTGGTGACCATGTTATGGTGCTATCTGCCCCTGAAACTAAGGCTATAAAATTTCGTTATCGCATTGAAGGAGATGTGAAGGGCTGTCTATGCCACTATGACCCCCTTGTGACATATTCCTCTTGCGGGTACAAGCCTTTCAGCTCCCAGGATCTTGCAACGTGCCCCCAACTATGCGCCAAAACACAGTTCCTCATTCCATGGAAGAATCGTGAACCTAGACCATTCTTGTTTGACTTGAAAATCCTCTTAAAAGTCTCTCTACCCTTTGATAGGTCGATCTCAGTCACTTCCGGCCTGATCCCCTCTCATAATAACTCGGTTATTTTGATTATAATTTTTCGACAAAACATTCCGTCAATGTTCAAATCCCCTGAGGACAGGATCAGGGATTCATCTTCATAGATGGAGAGGGTATTCCCAGTACGTATGTATAGGTGGATTCCAGTTTCACCCCAACCCGATTTGGCTGCTAGATGACTATATCCTAAACCATCCAAGTAGCTGCTGTCTTACTGCTCTCCTCGTATTTTTTATCCACCCCCTGATTTTTGAACTTTTTCACCCGTTTCTTGATTTTTAAACTTAAAAAACTGTCACGTTTAACGTAGCTTTCTCTGACATACGGTTTTAATCTCATTTCTTGTTTGAAATCTTGTTGACCGAGACAACAAGTTCGATGTATTGTCATTTTACCTATTTAAAATTTTTTATATTTCATCTCGAAGTTTTTGGTGGCTGCCTCTGGGCGTCCATATCCTTTTCTTCTGCTAAACCTTTTATGTTTTTATATATTCAAAGACGTACCACTTTTTCACCCACCATTCCCCTATTATTATTCCACCTCGCGGCGATGATAGTTTAATGTCATTTTTTTATATATTCTTTTTTATTTTTCAACACCCCACTCTCAGCCGAAGAAAATTTCCTTTAAATAAATTTTAAAAATTTTCCTTTTTAACGTAAAATCCGTCTGGAAGCCTTCCTCTAATTGTTTAAACTGAACCCTTGACTCTCTCTTTTGGGAGGTGACGTGGTTTGGGGGAGCATGATGAGTACAGCTTACCATAATAATAACAATACATCATGTAGTTAGCACCCTCAGACGCTTTTAAAATAAAATAAAATTTGCCTAATACCCTTGAGTGTCAAAATAATAATAAATTAAAATCTTCCCCGCATCATCGGATGCTTAATAAATTAAAACCCTATTCCCAATGACCGAGGTCCCGTAATAATAATATAATAAAATAAATTAAAATAAAAATTCTCCAAATAATAATTTTAGCCGAGAGCATCATGGTTAGGCTAACTTCTTAGCCTCGACTAATCACGACGAAAATACTTTCTTTCCCTCCATTTTAACTTCTCTCATCATTTAAAAAACCTTCCCTTTACCCTACCTCGGACTAACACTCTCTGGTATGGTTAATAACAATAAAATTCGTGTACCTCGGTACCATCTCTTTTAATTTTTAAATCTGTATTTTCCCACCATTGTATTTTTCTCACTGAGCAGCCAAATAACATGATTTACGTGTAACTTTTTTCTGCTGCTCAGTTTCAACCAGCGTTTGTCTTCTGTACAGACAACATCTTTTTTCTAGTCGCTACTTTTTTTTTTTTTCATGTCTGTACATCATGGTCTAATTTACTGGTGGCAATGGGCTAAACTCTGTCCAAATCACTCATGGTGTTTATTGGTCCCTAGTTTTCCCAGATGGGGGTGTCTGGGAAACATTCAGCCTTTTTGGTAATTTTTATAATTAATATGCATGGCTAAAATCTTGGTGTTTGAGGACTCTGGCAAGGCTAAACGGAGTAAGGTTTAGGCTCTCGTTACCATAAGATATAGTCAGGGTTGCCAGATGTAGTGATTTCGCACTACACATAGTGTATTTTGGGTTGTCCAGAAAAAACGTAGTGTATTTGTAGTGCATTTTGAATAGCATAGTGCATCATAGTGAAATTTGCAAATTTGTAGTGTATTGTAGTGCATTTTGAAAATCCGACTAATCTGAGTTAAAAACTTGAATTTCAATTTTTTTTTTTTTTTTACATGGCAGCACTGGAAATACCAAAATCAAATCGACTCGATAAAATTAAGATGATAACAAACTGTAACCGACCAAATTTTCCATTCACAAATCCCAATTTCGTAGAATCCGTGCTTTTGTAATTTGTATAAAAAAGTATAAAGCCCAATAAAGGTATTAGGTAAACAAATAAGTAACAATAAAAATAAAAAACATTTCAACGGTTTTAGCGATTGGCGGTTTACCGCGTTTTAATTTTCACGTTTTTACCAAGTAAATCGGTAATTTTAATTTTTTTTTGTAATGCGTTTTGAATTGACCGTGAAAATAATTGAATAGTAAAAGACCCAAAGATGAGTAACTCAGAGTCCGACTCGAGTGAAACTAGTGAAAGTGAAAGTTATAAATCAGAATCAAATCATGATTGTGAAGAATCAAATCATGATTCTGATATTTCTGATGAAATTGATGCATCAGTATCAGACTCGAAGGACGTAAAATGAATTAAGTTTTAGTATATTCAGTCAAAGTACACTACTGGCACTTGCATGGAAGTAAATTTTGTTTTATGCTTCATTTTAACATACTGCAGAGAACTGCTAAGAGTTCGAAATCAAGAACACAGAAGTTCAGACCCGAGTGGAAAACGCAATTTTCATGGATTCGAAAGTCACCTAAAGGTAGAGTACCAGACCACCGAATTGAACTTCACAACCACAATCAAGAATTATAAATTTCATTTCTATTGATTAAATTTTTCGAAAACATATTTTATTACATATTACGAGTATGAATAGCCAAACCCAGCTAAAATTTTTAATTTTTCTCATTAGGTTATTCTTCGAGTTGCTATTAAAGACAAAATTTCTTATATGTAAAACGGAGAAATTTTCCTGACTGTTTAGGCTTTGAGTTTTTAAAAAAAGTTGTAATTTTTGAATATGTTATAATTATAGCAAACTTAGGTTGCCATAGAATGAGATTTTTGCTTTTTGATTTAGTATTGCTTTTACGGGCGCTCAAATTTCACATAATTTCGCCCTTCAAATGGAATGAGAATTTCAGCTAAACACAACTAAAAATGAAAAATGTAGCTCTATAGTACAATTAGTATGAGAAAACGTGCTAATAAAGAATAAACAATATAGTGATTTTTATTATTGAATTATTGAAAAATGTTATCATTTTTATTAATTTTATTTTAAGAAAATAGGTTAGACGTTTGCTAGCTATTCTTTGTGTTCGAGTGATCTGAACACCTATTTTTCTGTTATTCAGCGGCATAATAATTCAGAAAAGCATAAGAAAAAGAGTGAGGCAGTATCGAACACTAAAAACATATTTGCTGTAACTGAAGAACATGCAAATATTCAGAAAAAAATCAAAGAAAATGAAATTTGGCTTGCTTTGTTCTTCATCGAGAGGGATATTCCGATTGCAGCCTGTGATTCCCTCATCAAATTAATCAAATGCTTTGATCCTAAATCTTAAGTGAAACAAAGTATGAAATGCGACCGTACTAAGTGTACAAAAATCATTCAAAATTTAACAGCGAAACATCAAACCGAAGAATTAACCGCTATCCTCCAAAAGCAAAAATTTTCCCTCATGATTGATGAGGCCACTGACTGCAGTAGCCAGAAAAATCTTGTTCTAGTTGTCAAGTTAATATCTGAATTATTAAATATTAATATTAATTGTACCTAATTATATTTTAATCTATAGTCAAAATTAGTCATTTGGGAGATATTCCAAAAAATAAGAAACCCTTTTTTTCATTTCAATTTGAATTTTTGAAACCTTCTTATTTTTTGGAAAATAATTTCCATTTTAGACAGGTTTCACTGTACTTGAATACTGTGTATCATTTTGAAATTTATATTACATTATAGAAAATTCAATGCTGTATCTGTTTGTGTTTTCATCTTTTTTCTATCTTTTGAGGAACCAGAGTTAAAAAATTTTCATTAAATATTCAGAAAAGACCTAAAAATCTAATAAGTTGTATGTTTTTATTCGTAGATATTGTGATTACGAAACAGACAGAATTATAGATTCCATTTTGATGTTATTGGAGCCTGCAAGTGGTACAAGTGATACCATGTACACAGAAATAGTATCTTACTTCAACTCGCTTAATATTCCTTACAAAGACAATTTACTTGGATTTTTGTCGGACGGAGCTAATGTAATGATGGGAAGAAATCACTCCCTGATGAGTATGCTGAAAAAAGATATTCCCTCTCTTATTGTTTTTAAATGTATCTGTCATTCCCTTGCGCTCTGCATTTCACATGTGATGGAAAAATTACCAAAAGAAGTGGAGTCAATTTTACAAGATGTTTATACTTACCTAGGGTGTAGCTCAAAAAGACAAACTCTTTTAAAAGAAATAGAAGAACTGCTGGAGATACCAAATTTGAAAACTTTGAAATTGTTTAAAATTTGCTGGTTATGCCTGTGCAAATGCAACAAACGTATTTTGCAACTTTTTCCTGTCTTAATAAAATTTTTTGAAATGGAAACGAAAAGTAATCCAGATGTGCAAATAATACTAAATAAATTGAAGAATCCTTTTAATCTTCTATATCTTCAGTTCCTCGATTTTTACCTCCTGTGGTTAATCAGAGCTAGAAATTTCAGTCTGTGGAGCCTCAGATTGGTCAAATGTATCAGGACATGTTGGGACTATACCAGTTTATTTTGGACGGTTTCATAGATCCGAGGTGCGTACCTGACTGAATGAAAAAAATTCCAAGTTTTTGTTGAAATGATGATATTTTAAATCATTTCATAAATAAATCAAAATTGCTTGTTTCATATTTTATACACTTTTACTGCACTCTCTTGAAATCTTGAATTCAATTTTGTATTCCAAATTAATAAATTACAATTTGTATTTCGAATGTTTGGTTGATTGATTCAACTAATTATCGGAGTCATAACTCATCACTGATAAAAAATTTCATATTTTTTATTTTTACTATTTGAAAGTTGAATTTAAATTTCTAACGTCCATTTTGGATAATTAAATATCAAATTTTAATTTCAATTCTTTTCGCTCACCAAAGTCCTTTAATAAAATGCAGTTCCTTTCCCGGTTTCCCCCTACCCCTTTTTAACCAAATTCAAATAGAATGCCTAACTTTGAGCTTTTTGAATTGTTTTGTTTCAGATTTTTAGATGGTTTATCAGTACTCCACGTTAATTTTCATAATCCGAAAAATTATTTGAAATTGGAAAAAATAGACCTTAGTTCTCGTGTCAACTCTGAAATGTGTGCAATAAATCGGCATCATTCTCCTAATCATATCAAAACCTTCCATACTCACTGTTTAAACTTCACTTGCTAACCAACTTTACCTTCGACTTCCTTTCAATGAGCCTGAAATCAACATGCTCCAATTTTGTATCTTTATCACCCTGCAAATATCACATCTATACAATCGATCGCCGCATTGACTGAAGTATTTAAATTTGATCCGTTGGTCGTAGATAATGAATATCGACTGTTTCGCACAACTTACAGAGACACTCATTTGCCAGGACACTATGTTTTGGGAAAAAGTAAAGTGAGAAAATTTGGCAGTATTTGCTAATGTTATCGATCTACAGGATAAAATTTGACTACTCCCACACACATTGGCTAGCTGTGAGCGGGAATTTTCTGTAGTTTCTAGCAACAAAACCAAAACGCAAAATCACATGAAGACAGAGACTCTTTCCACCATACTAAAAGGTAAAGCTTTTTTAAACAAAGAACAGAAATCTTGTTCTGAAATAAATATTCCGGATGATATGATAAAAAAATTTAACGCTATAAATTTGTACTCGAATGGTAATGGCGCTAACTGAAAAATAAAAATATATTTTTTATGAATTGATGATGGGCTGATGGTTGAATGTTGATGCTGAATTGGTGATACTTAAAAAATAAATAACTTTGAATATTTTTTCCTTTTATGTTTTCATTCTATTCTTTGATAATATTTTATTGTTTTTATAAGGTTGTAGGAAGATGAAATTGTGAATATTCAACATTGCCTAGTGCATACTCATCTACTCAATCATTTTTCACTTCATTGAGCTGCGCTCAGAAATACTGCTACAAATACAATATTGTAATCAATATTCAATATAAAATAAAATTCACTCATCATAGTGATGGTTTGGATTTCTTTGCAGTTTTTTTTTCTTTTATCTCTTTCTTCACATTTCTAATTTACGTTACACGTGACCCTCGACTTGACCTAAAAAGCTAGCTTTGCTTTGCCAAATCGCTCATGCCTGATGGTCTCATTAGATAAAAATTGTCAAACTCACTTCATTTTGAATAATAAATAATTTTGGGTCAAATGTAGAAGATACAGACTTAATAAATCAAGATTAAACAGCAAATTGGGAGTTATAAGGCCCTGCAGGTTCACTAGTATCAAGCCATTATCAGTAAAAACTAGCGGGAATACTGATATAATTGTATGCATTCTTATATGAAAAATTATAATCTTTTTAGTTTTGGATCAAATTGTTAACAAAATTATACAAAAATTACTACAAAATTAATAAAAACGTTGAATTGAATTATCCATTAAAATATAAACTAATTTACCCTGTATTCCCTCTAATTTTTGTACTTCAGCAAGAAATCCTAGATGGTATATTTTTACTTTTCACTTTCAAGCCTTCGACCATACAGTATATATGGACTGGTAAAGCTCTATAAAACATGTGTTGAAAAAATTAGTCATAACATAGAAGGGCTAAAGCAGGTATTTTCTTGACAACTAAACTTGGAAAGTGGCAAATTATTAACTCAAGAGCAAAGAAAATGGATACTTTCTTCCACAGGTAACCGGTCCTGGTTGATAAAGTTTCACTGTAGGTAGATTAGCTACATTCATTTTGTACTTTGTTTACTTTGCCATTTTCCAGCTAAGGTTGTCGTATATATTGCCTACTTTAGCCCTCTTATATTATGACCATTTTTTTCAACACTTCACCAGTCCATATAAATATATAATGCAAAGTTTCAAGCCCCAATAGTTAAAACATATGATTAAACCTTCAAATTTCATAGATTAATCAAGTTATTTCAATCAATTATGGAAGAAATTCTCACTCCCTAATTCGCTACTCTTCCTCAATAGCCTCAATAATGCAATGAGTAAAAAAAAAGGTCACATTTTACACAATTTTAACAATCTGCGCAAATTTTACTGTGTAGTGCATTGTAGTGCATTTTGAAATACGTTTTCTTCGTTTGGTGGTAAATAGTGATATTTGGTGAATGTCATCTGGCAACCCTGGATATAGTTAATGGTAACTCGAGGTGTAGGTTTGTTTTGTGGTGTTGAATTAATTTTGTGGAATGTTTTCCCCCAGGATATGTCCCCCTGGGGTCGCATACCACACCTAAGAAGATACTAGGATGGTAATTGAACTTAGGCTAGATTAGGTTAAAGAAAAATGACAGTTAGGGATTATTCTTTATATCATGAAGGATCAGTAATGACAAATAAAGTTTCCCTATCATATCATTCATATCGCACTTTAAGTCAATATTTTTTGGAACACCCGCGGGTGATGATTAACAATTGACAATAAAATCAAATGGAGTTCTTGTCATTATTTAAGAGGGAAATTTGATGTGTTGCTGACAAACTTTTTAGATAAGCTTTATTCAAGATGACTGCATTGCTCTGTCAATGAAGGCTATGTAGAGCCTCCCTTTGCACACAGCGATGTCTTGATTTCAATCCATCTTCATATGTGTTACATTATTTTTTTCACCTTATTCACCCTCATTTTACACACAAAAACTCTGAAGCCTAAAGTTTCTAATAAGTGTCTTTCACACAACAAAATACCATTTCTTATGAAGACAAACAAATAGGTGAAGAAAAAAGAATTCTCTGATGGTTTCCCCTATTTGTTGTCCACGGTAGTTTTTTATTTTATTTTTTGCTTTACACTTTATTTTATCCGCTTTGTCAATACTATAATTCCTTTGTAATTATGTCTTTGACAAAATAATTCTGTTGTTCATTTTTGTAGGTTTTGACCCTTGTATGGATCAAAACTTCGTTAAGTTCTTCTCTCAATACTCCACGCTTATAGATGATTTATTCAAGACATATTAATTTTCTGACTAAATATGAAGACAAGGTAAGCTACATTTCACCGTGTTTGAGAGACTTAATTTCAATCAAAAAGAATTCAGCTGTAGGACATTTCAAAGTTAAAAAATCAAAAATCTTGAATTGTAGAGAATTTCAAGACAAACTCGATATCATTGTTTCAGCAGCATGATATCTTATTCTTTGGTCATTATGACATCATTAGCATTTAAAGGTCGAACATTATGAGCCATTTGATTTCGGATGACTCAAAGTAAAGACTTAAAACTGGAATTCCTCAATAAGACTTTCTTACAAACTATAATTTTTGACAGAACCAATCCAGAATAATAAGAGTTCAGCACTTTTTTGCCTTATCAAACACAACTGTTATATTTTATACCAAGTGACCCAAAAGTCGTGCAACCCAAACATTCAAATGTAAAAATTTGAAAAAAAGAGATAGAGGGCTGAAATTTTGCACTCTTGTAAGAGTGCCTTACTCGATTATTTATGCAAGATTTCAGCTATGTATCTATAGTAGTCTAATTTTGAGTAATCTTTGATTTTTAATTTCAATTTTCGTGTTTGTGGCAAAACAAACTTTAAAATATTTTAAGTGGCCAAAGTTTTCCAAACATTCTGAAACTTGCCACAATAATGGAGGATGGTTACCAGATTAAGCAGGTAAACTTTCACTTTCTTGTATCAATTTTTTTTTTTTCAAGAATTTTCCTAGTGATTTGTACGCATAAAAAATGAATCAAAAAATTTTAAACTGCAAATATTTTCAAAAAATTTTGAAACATGGGACAATGATAAGGAAATGGTTACTTAATTATGTGATTATGCAACTTTTTGTACACACTGAATAAAAAGTTGCATAACTGTTCATTGCAAGTGTTATCAAGAAAAAAACATTGACGTATGAAAAGTTGCATATTTAAACAAATTTAAAGAAACTGTTATGACAAAATTCTGCTGTAAAGTGAAGTACTGCACCAAAGGGCGGATCAATGGTGAGGATGAAATAAAATTTTTGAAATGAAAAAATTTTTTTATTTGTTTTGAAAGCATGGTATAGACCATAAAAAAAGTTTTTAAAAAAACAAGGATGAAGATACTGAAGTGAAACTTTACCCGTTTAATCAGGTAATCATTCTCTATTATAGAACCAAGTTTCAGAATTTTTTAAGAACTTTTACCATTAAAAATTTTTCAAAATTTATTTTTCAAACATGGAAAAATTATAAATAAAAATCAAAAATTCCTCAAAGTTAGATGATTACAGATACAGAGCTGAAACTTTGCATGAATAATTGAGTAACCAACTTCTGCAACTGTGGTAAGATTCAGCCTTGTATCTCTTTTTTCAAAATTTTTACATTTGAAGGTTTGGATTGCGTGACTTTTGGGTCACCTGGTAGATAAGAATTTGTGAAAAATCCATTCAGCGGCGATTATCCTCACTAAAATCTGAATTCCTAATTACAATATATAATAACATTAGTCCTGCACTTACGCACGCTTCTTGAATACAAATCGGTAAAGACGAACGAATTCTAAACGATTATCGAAGAGGCGATACTAAACTCGTCCCCATTTGACCATTTTATTTATTTTTATTGTTTAACTCCTCCAAGACTGTTATCTCTTTTCCAAATCAACAGTTTAAACACATCACAGATGGAAATACAACTTGCCCTCAAGAATCATTCAGTTCGTCCCTAACTTCTGAAGTAGTGTATTTGTACAATGAACTCGTCCCGACAACCGTGTGGTATTCTGTGAATATGGTTGATTTCAAGACTTTCCGAAGGGGAAAGGGAGCGTCGGGCAAAAATCTGTATAAAATTTTTGTTGAAAATTTTCGACTAAACAATTTTATAATGATCTGCTTTCATTTGTGGAGAAAAAGGCGAAAACTATATTTCGGGGAATAAACATCCCACCAAAAATGCAAGAGGTGGAGAGGGAACAATTATTAGAATAATGATCTACAGGACCCACCTAACTACTCTATATATTGAAAGTTCGGGTGGATTTTTTTTTTTGTTGAGATTGGACGGAATAAATTAAAATAAATAGACTATGAGTGTTTCGACCGGGGACGAGTTTATACATTTAATTTGAGAAAGAGATAATAGGTGGAAACGACATAAACCACAAAATTAATTAAAACGGTCAACCTGGAACGAGTTTATTACACGACATGATACATAGTCTTTCACAAGTTCGAGGACGAGTTGATACACAAGAAATCAACGACTTTATAAGGAGACGAATTTAATGATTGTTTGGGGACACGCGTTGTAATGCACTATCAAAGTACCTATTACACGTTAAGTGGTCTGGCAGAGCTGATACGCATATTAACCCATTACAATCAAAATATCACACTGTCAAATTTTTATGATTTTAGGAAAAAGAAGTAACAGTGGTGAGAAACTGTTACCGACTAGTAATTTAGTCTATGATCGCATTCCAAGCACGAATATGGGAGATGGCTTTTCACCTCGTTGAAAGAAACCAAAGACCTGTCAGTTAATTCTGTTTTTCAAAATAATTTTTCATTTCGTTAAGTTTTGAAATTACTTCACTGAATAATTATTACATTATTTTTTTAAATGAGAATCTACCAAAGATAACGCTACGCCGATACAAATATGTCGATTACTTTTCACATTTAAGGGTAATCGACTCAAATATATTAACGAACGCAATAGGTCAACAATTTTCGGTATAATTGGTCTCTTAATCAAAACCTTCCATCGAAAGGTCAAGCAGCTACCATTAAGTCACCAGGCCAAACAAATCGCTCACCAACGAAACCGAAATTTTAAATCAATCGTACCGTTCTTCAGACATTAGCCGAAACAAGTCGCCATTGTCGGTCAAGAACAGCTGAAATAAAAATAAATACTATATTTCATGGTTTTTTCTTGAATTTTTCTCGTACCGAAGAAGCTACGCGGTTGGCAATTTTCACATATTACTGAAAACAGAGTTTGGGCAAAACACTTCATGTCTTCTCAGCTAGATGGAAGGCACAATAATTGGTTCGAGTGAGTGAGTGAGTGCAAGGCAAAGGGAGCGCTGCGTCAGAACTCTTTCAACAGGATGAAATATAGATAGGCTGTTTCTAGTCACGCATCCAATTATTGTTATTCGACTAGTGTTATCTCTCCTTTCGTTTTCCTCATTCTATCTTTAGCCGGCTTTTCCTCTCTCCTTTCGTAGTCACCATTTTTCCTTGTTTACACACTAGCCATAAGCAGAGACTTTTCAAGAAAACGAGAATTTTGTTTTGATAACATCTAAAAGGAATCTCCATTATGTTCGTTTATTGTCGCAATGTAATGTAATGGAGAAAATACTGAGAGAGCTACACATTCAAGAAGAGACATTTTTGTAACATCGAACTCGTTACAAGTGAACAAATATCGAGCCAACTAAATTCAATGGTAACTTTGAAGAAAGGGAAAAGAGAGCGTAGAAGATCACTTCAGGCAATAATGGAAAATAATTTGATGACCATGATCATCGGTCCACAATCGCACTCTCAACTTGCATATCATTCATATATTCGATGACAGGATTTCATTTATTGTAACTGTTTCTCGGTTAGTGCTTGGGATGGTCTCCCTTGGTGAGATCCTGAGTTAAGTCTCCAAGATGATTATAAAGTTCCTCCTCGACTGTACGAGTCTTAATATGCTTCAGTTGAAAAACAACCTATGTGAGACACGATTTCCATCATATGAGCAAACTGAGTTCCATTCAAGGCGCAGACAATAAATAACACGTGCTATTTACCACTTGGCACAGTTTACTAAGCAGCAGAATGAACATAAGGAGAACCCAACGAATAATATAATGATCAATAATGATTTTTCATCAGGTCCGATACAGTTCATCAAGGAAGACCGGTAAGTATAAGGAAGTAGTACTGCCACACCAATTGGATTATAGAATAGATCGGAGTTCGTTTAAATGTAATTATAAATTTCAGTATTAGTTTTGAAGTACAACTTATTTTAAGAGTAATTTTTTATGATCACACTAAGCTATTATCAGTCGAGTTTGTTTTCATGCGAGGCCACCATTACTTCAGAAAATATATATTTTGAAAGTGACGTCGTTTTTGTATACTTAGAGTTGACAGATTTATCATCGTAATATATATATATATATATATATTTGTATGAATACGCCACCAGTACGGTACTCATTGAAGTTCAAAGAGGAAAATACAACTTTTTCATTTATTTTGCGTAGTGTGATACCAAATCTCGGGAAGGGAGGTGTTGTTAAAGGAGTAATTATTTACTTGACCTCAGGTTTGAACAGAATGCCTTGGGTGTTTTCCCACAGGAAAAAATTGAACGTGTAAACCATATAAATTCCGAGTTCATTTCACAAGTAGTCTTTTTACAACCATAACAATTAGCTAACGAATGTCGAACTGCCAAAAAAAGTTCTCGAACTCGCGATATGTACGTGCCAAGCAGAACCTAAATCTTTGCTTTAACCGAAGCGTGCTAACATCGATGACTATGATGTCGAATTCATTGAAAGATTATAAGCTATTGCAGAAAGAATGATCCAGGCGGTGGCGTCTTGTCGTTCACAAATTATTCAGACAAGATAAGCAGATGAAAATGTTTTAACAATTGTTTTTTTTTGTTTTTTTTTTTTAATCTTCATTTAATTTAGCACGCAAAATTTCAGCTTTCAATTAGCTGATATAGTTCTGCTCTGTTTCAAGTACACCAAACGAGAATAAGCTCAGGCATCAACGCTTATTCGAGGGTTAAATGAGTTATACCAAACAATTAACCTATTCTCGGTGAGATTCAACCAAAATTTTGGGATAAAAAAAAAGATAAAACAATAAACCCCTAAATTAACGGTGCGGTCGGTGTGAACGATTAAATAATTATCGTACATTATGTTGGGTGTACGCCACTTTAAAATGCTGAATGTAATTAGCAACGCTTGTCTGCCTGTAGGTGGATAGTGGAGTACGGGGTGTAGTTCTAGGGACCGAGTGGCTGGTATGGCAATTCTAACAACAACAAAAAATAGTCAATAAAATTAAGCAATACCAATATTCGAATACGATACAAAAAGAGTACACAGTAAATTGGGTAGAAATTTTTTCGGCCCTTTTCGTTCAATTCGACTAATTTGGAATAGGGCGGCGAGCGAGACGAAGGGTAATTCAACACATGGCCCGGTGATTGAGCCAAAATATACGACTTTAACGGTTGATGCTAATATTCAATCCCGAAGGGAAAAACTTATGCCAAAAATAAATTAGTTTTTACCCCCATCTTATGCGAATTCAACGCTAATAGAAGCAATCTCTAAAATAAAAAATAAATAAAAAATAAATAAACAACAGAATTAGGCAAAAGATATAATAATTTGTTAACTACTAACGTAATTGATGACAAAATTTATTCATCAATAAAGAAGAGGATAATAGAAAATAGAAATAAAAAAATTCTGAATTAACGAAACAAAAATGGTTGAAACTAACGCTAAATGGCTGAAGGATAAATAGGTACACGAAGAAAATTATTATGAAGAATATTTGGGTTGTAGTATGGCACCTTAGGCGAGAAAATGCTGATATAATATAAAATAGAGACCAGAAATAGAGACCAGAGGTGAAGATAGAAAATTTTTACCGTCGTCGTCGTTGGTTAACGACAAATTAAACCAACTTGTATATCCCATAAACACTGCTGCAATATTTGTTCGCAAAGCCAATACGAGAATAATATGGCAACGATGAAAATTTAACCCTGAGTCAACTATCGAACTTTATTTTACAAAAACCGCTCATTTTCCCTCGTTGGTTCAAATTATAAAACAATTTAAATCAAATGAAATGAATTTTGAGAATAATAATATTGTAGGTGTGTGAAAAACAGTATGTTCAACGTATATATAGGACTTTAGATACTTAACGTAAAAATAAACAAAATATACATATAAG
Organism: Ericerus pela; assembly: GCA_011428145.1. Lineage (NCBI taxonomy): Eukaryota > Metazoa > Arthropoda > Insecta > Hemiptera > Coccidae > Ericerus > Ericerus pela. The sequence goes on from WOFM01000240.1 coordinate 213,946, forward strand.
GTGGAAAATTAAAATAGGTTCCTATTCTGAAGTTCTTCGTAATTAGTAGTTAAGTTTTAGGAACCAAATTTCATAGACGACGGCTTCTGTGCGCTACATAAACCCTGACTGCATCTGCAAGAAATGAGAGCAACCAGTATTAGAGCTAAATGCAAGAACGATACTCAAGTCACAACCAGTACTCAAGTAAAGATATTAGAGTTTTCAAGAAGAAACATGTAAACCACCAAACGAACACAACTTTTCGTTTGGCCTCTGATTCTGTAAAAAATTAATGTTAAGATGATTCAACTGTTTACAGAAATTGATACTACACAGAATCGGACCATCCTTGGTTGGTATGTTAACTTAACCCATCCCTTTCTCAAAAATTTATCAGAACTCAAATACTTGCTAACCCAATTATCATTCTTGAATTCCACTCTAAGTGCTTCATTTTTTTTACAGTTTTCAAAATTTTCGGAAATATGTTAAAAATGAACATTTTTTGCGAGTTGTCCAATAAAACTCACACTTAATGACATTATTTTATAACAAAAATTTCAGATTTAATATTCATAAAGAACAGCTTAAATTCTGAGAATTAGATAAAATACACAGTAAACATCATAAATGCACAATCCAAGTGATACTACCAAACAGAATTATAATTTCTACTCCCAAAACGAAAAGAAAATATCTCTGCCGCGCATCAACGGCGGTAAGTGTGGTGTGTATTTTCCATAACAGGGAACCGATTTCGCTCAAATTCAATACCAAACCAGTCCCTAACAGTCTTTAAATGCCATAAAAATTTAAAGCTAAAATCTTTCATTTTACGGAAGTTATCGTGATGACAACATAACGCGTTTACAACACTTTGAAAACCCTTCCTCCGAAACTAGCAGATGAATTTCAAAACTTTTAACACAAATGTGTAGCCCATGAAAGCTTCTAACATTATCCTTAGTTTTATTGCCACAGGTTAAACAGCGGAGGCTCTACAGACTCCCGAGAAGTGCCAAAATGAGCAAAAAGTGGAAATATATACATATATTGTGTACAAAAGAATTTGAGTGATCTACGAGTGTATACTCGTGATCTAAGATTCATGATCGGCGTTTTTCCACAGATCCCGCCATTGCACTGAATGAAAATACACTAATAACTAAACTCTTGAGATTGGAAATTGACGAGAATCAAATGTTTTTCTTTCGAAGTACTTACTAGTTTAGTTATTTTTATTCGATGATGCAGATAACTTCACAATATTTAAGGAAAGTTGTGAGATTAAGTGTTCTTTTCGTACCCTTGTGAGATAATGAAAATTTGATAAAGTTCGTTAAGCTGTTCTTTCTGCACTTGCTGTAAAGAATAGGTCAAACACAGTTGCATTTATTAACGTATCAAAAACAAAAGTATTTCATGTTTTAGTCGAGACAAAGTTTGATTAGACAATTATTATTCTCAGTTCTACCATACATTTTCAGTTCTGCTTTACTTCTGTGAAGACGAAAAACTCAAAAAATTTGTAACTCTAATAGAACAACTGAAACATAATTTTCGATAAGAAAAGCATATGATACGAAATAATGCAACCATATTCCTAGAACAGAACTTTTAAACAGAAGCTACAAAAAGAAATAGGCTACAAAATTTGACTATTCAGAAAAAAATAAGTCGTTCCCAAACAGTATTCCTGCAAACCAAAGTTTTTAAAGAATTGAGTTTCGCACTTTTCGCCATACCAGACTTTATATTGTCACAGTTTTCTATGTACACCACCTTGAGAATAGAGGTCGAATGCAACAACGACACTCGAGTTCTAACGGCGACTCATAAGAACTGGTTTCACTCTGACCTTCATTTGCCCATGAATAATTCTCGAGTTGTTGTTTACACTTGGATATTGTTCTAACATTCGGTCCTCAGATCCAAATACAAGAATGATACGCGAGTATCAACATACAGTAACTTAAGAATTACTTATCTTAATTAACAAAGTTATACCTACATACATGTTTACGTACAGATATAATATGAAAAATGTAAACATTACGTAAGTATCGTTCTTGCATTCGGCCCTCAGCGTCATTGTAATAGTTAAGACGCAACGCACGATAAAAAGGATGCTGGAATGACAACTAATAAAATGATAGGTAACACATCCACGTTACGGAAAATGTGTCCAGGGGCGCCGCAATTCCTCCTCCCAATAAAAAAGGCAGATAGAGAAAAAGAAAATTGAAAAATAAAATGGAATAACAAGGGAATAGCCTCATACGCTATAGGTAACTTACTTATTGTCTTCGAAATATTTGTTTTTTTAGAATTGAAAAATTTTTTCTACTTCTATTTTGCTGGTGAAGAGGAGTGCAGGACCTCCACATGACAATTACTGAGTGACATACTGAATATACACCAATGAAATGTCATCAGTTACGAGTTATCAGTCACAAATTGTACCTGTGATAACTAATAATCATTCACAGGTATGCCTGATGACCATTTACGAGAAACAGCCAGAAATTCTGTGGAAAAATATCCGAATGATCACGATCCATTTGAAGAAGAATTAATTCATTTTAAAAAATTTAAAAAATCAATACCTCAACCTAGGAGCGTCTCAAAAGGGTTCGGCAAAAGAAATTAACCAGCTCATTCCCCAATAGACTATTGACGTTTCTTTAACTACGTATTTATGTATGATGGTGATAAATGCAAGCACAGTGAACGATCTTTTTCTATTCGTAAAAGAATTAGAAACTGTTTAAGTATCTCTACTGGTAATAAGTTAATTTCCGCGTTGGCGCTGTTAGCTATTAGTAATGATGTACCAAATGCGTTATCGTTTGATACACTGATAGATGCAAAATTCGCTTCTATTAAAGGAAGAAAAGTTGATTTGTAATATTGTAATGTATCTACTCAAATTCGATTGTAAAGAGCTCATAAATGTAAGGGTTTGTTCAAAGTTTTTTTTGGTCAAGTTTAAGGCGGGACGCCTTTGAACACTTTGCCCAGAGTGCCATTTCTCTTCAATCCGGCACTGGGATCCGTTATTCAGCGCATCAAATCTACAACGCAAGAGAATTTTTTCACTTCGAAATCTGACTTCAATTTCCGAAACGAAATCACAGATCCGCCACATTCAGGACACCAAATCCAGAACATAAAGCGTTAATTGTTAGGTACCTACGCAGTAATTACTCAACATTTCGACAATACGTCCAAAAAACCATGGAGTACTTCGGAAGCGCCGTCTTCCTGAAAATATCACGGTTTCAACGCTGACACTAACCCTTTTCATATCCGCCAGACGGATGCCATTTAATATCGGCGAATACGGTTCAATTACGTAAATGACAGAAGCAAGCAAACGTTTTACATTAGCAGGACGCCGCAACCAACTAATGAAAAGGTCGTCGACGCTAATTGTTGCGCTCCATCTTGCGAACGACTCTTCGGTGATGAACGTTTGGAAATGCAATTTGAATTATTATTCTGAATGAAAACATCTCGCCGCAAATTGTCATTACGTTTTTACGTGTCACGTCAGCGAGCAATTTAGTAACACGCCATTTTGGACTCTACGGGGTCACGTTTTTCCGGTATCTTTCTTTCTTTGTTTTTCTTTTTGTTTTTTGTTTTTTTTAGCGATCGTAAAATACATTCCATCCTTCAACAACGCGCATCTAACTAATTACCAGGCCTACGTTGACGAAGGAGGTGCTAGGCCGCGGTTGCGAGCGAGCAACGTTTTATTCGCAAAAATTCATTTTTTTATTTCATCAAATAGAAATGCCAAGTTAGCAGCGCTTAAATGGCATTAAGAAAGAAGACGTCAGGAAGAGAAGCACGTGCTGTTGGTACAGGAGAAAAAACTTCGCACGTGCAAATGGGAGCCACAAAACAAAAGAAATTAACGATTTATACTGCGAGAGCCGACCAGTAATTAACAATATTTTGGCCGACGACTATGCACTCAACCTATATCAACGCATTCTGGTTTCAATATAATTACTGTGTTGTAATTATAATATCGGCCACCTTCGCAATTATCATGCATATATACCTAGTACTATACATCGCGGTATGAATTTATAATGCGTAACTAAATTTTACAGCCGACACAAGTAATCTGTTCTTTTCGCTAAAAAAAAGTGCGAACTCACTTCAAGATAGTTCAAAATGGGAACAGGAAAGCGTAAGAAAAGTTTAAAAAATTTCCCAATTGTTCTGCGATCAAAAGAACGATAAAAGATAATGTGCATACGAAACAAAATGTAAAAAAACAAATATCATCAATTATCATACCATTATCACATAACGAAATAAACGAATTCCCTAATCATCGTATGTGATACGACGAGGACTTTTTTTCACTTTTTCACACCTTCTCATTTAGTGCAGAAAGTGTACGAGTCTTCTACACTTTTCTCTAAAATTTGCACTACATTCAAAAGAACACCAATTCTGTGCACTACATCCCAAAAGGACACAATTTATGAATAGTGAAAGAACTCGTACACTTCTTTGGTCAAAAGACCAGACCTAAGACATGTAATTCACCATGCACGAAATCAGACAGTGACACATCTATAGTGGAGTGAGCAAAGTAGCCGCTCCAGGGAGCTTAGCTAGGAAGGGAGCAAAATTTCCAAGACAGAACGATAAAATAACAATTAAATTGCAGGTGAAATAAAAATAACGAAAGTTTGAATGGAGACAAACGAATTAAGGTTGTTTGCTCCAGGGTGCTCCAAACTTCGCTATGCAACCGACACCAGGATGTTCGTATGTACAAATAAAGCAGAACCAACTTCAATTCTCTCAAGCCCCAGAAGGTAAGACCTGGCAACACCGCCGAGGAACTGATTTTCTCTTCTCAACTGATGCAAATAAGAACACCAGACTTATGAAAAAACGATGCAAAGTATGAGCTAATTATAAGGACTTGACAAGAGTTATTATTTTGAGATTTCTAATATTTTAGTTGTACTACAATAAAATATTTCATCCCAAACGACCTACGAGTTAAAAAAAAAATTGAATGTCTCCAAATGCCATTTTTCCTGATAAAAATATGATTTAGTTACGAGTAATTAGATATATTTCCACACCATAGCAACGAACACAGGCGCACAGAGGATGTTCACACATAATTATGTGTCTATGAGAATAGGTAGTAGGTAGTTGGACTCCGAGCATAAAAAAATTTCATTTTTGAATTCCATAATTCGAGACAAGTTCAAAAGTTTTCCAATGAAAGTACTTGCATTCCACGTTTAGGAAAAAAAAATTTTAATTCGTAACAATAATTTTTCAGTTTTTCTCTACCTTATTGTTGATAAAGTTACCGAATTTCTTCTTTCAACTATTCCAGTGTAACAATATCTACAGGAATTTTCAAGGAAATTCAAAGTCGAGTACTACACAATTATATTGGGATTATTCTTTACTGAAGTGATCACAAGAAATTTTTCAAGAACCCGATGATCAAAATTATCGACTTTTTCAAGTTTTCAATTATATGACCATCATCTCTACTACGTTTCCACATCTCTAGTGACTAAAATTTAATCATCTTGAGAATCAGATGCAATACCATGCAAACATCATTCATTATAAGAAGCTCTAGCTACGAAGGTATCTCAATTTTTCAGAAAAACACTTTGATATTAATAAAAGACAATACATATAAGCTACTTTAAAAACATTGAAAGAACAATCTAACTTTTGATATTTATACTTGATATGTTTTGAGGCATGAAGTAAAGGTCAGAAAGTGTGTTAACCTTATGGTCTTATAGATATTTATTTCGAATACAAAACCACATTCCTCAATAATCTATTGGACACGAGTGTTTAATAAACTATACCTCATTATGACGCATGCGGCCTATCACTTTTCAAAATTTAATAAAAATAATTCTAAAAAACCACCCATTTCAAAATTTAATTTTAATTTAATTTTACCTGGGTTTATTTTGCCGCATTTCCCTCGAAGCCTAACTTCAGCTCATTCTAAGCTATGTGTGTATCACAATTACATCGAATTTGGTCATTGTTCTCACCACAACCTATGGTCAAGCTTCGAAGTGTAGTATTGTCAAATCAACGGGGCAACCGTGCAGAAAAGAAAACAAATTTTATTCGGTTTCAATAAGAAAATAACATTAGGATCGAAACTAATTTTTAAAAGATAACCTTTAATTTTTTATTTTTGCTTTTAGCTTCATGCGATGTGGAAGATGAGTACCTACATATTTTGAATTGTAAGCTAAGGATCTTTCAAATTAATTATAAAAGAAAACAAACTTCTAAATAAATTAGAGTGTCTCTCAATCAATCGGAGAGTTCAATATTCAACAGGTCGTTTCTTAATGGTTGCTGTACTGCACAAATATCCTTTTAAGTATTTTCGCTAATCAGAGAAAACATTAGGTGCAAGCAACAGTTGCGAAAAAGAAAAAGATTAAGGAGAAATTGGCCGTAAATTTTTTACTGTTGTGTAATGAGAGTAAATTTGGTAACTGTCTGGCCTATTTTGCAAAACAAAGACCAAGTCAGAAACTACGACTGTACCATGTTCATGGTCTTGGTCTTGCTTTTGCTAATTAATGGTCTACGCGGCTAAAGAGTAGGTAACACAAATAAGTGTTACCAGCCACCGGTAAAAGAGACAACTATTGAAGATAAAGTAATATTCATTCAGATAACATTTTTTATAAACACAGCTATAATGAAAATAGAAGAAGTAAAAATGGCAGAAACCACTGTTTTTCCTCGCCGATTTTTTCAATACCTAGGTACGTAATAAAGCACACATCATTACATTACTTTTTCCAATTTCCTAAAAACAAAATAACTTTGTGTGAAAACCAACTCATTTAGTTCTCACTTCTAACTCACAGGATACAACCAGCGGAACATGACCCACCTCCTCACCTCCTTCACCGTAAAATATTGTCACGTTCTACACTTCCGTATACTCTTCTCATATCGTAATCTCTGTTTACTTGTCAGACATTTTCTTTCAAAACGGCAAAATCGAAGTACACAATGGTAGGCAAATGTTTTTTTTTCGTTATTTTCAATTCCCCATCTCACAAAAAGTTATTTCCAATGGTTGACTGGAGTTGATAAATGAATACATAAAGTGAAGGGTTTACTTACAAAATATCCGCACTTATTCCATCCTAAATCATTTGAAACATGCTGCTAGAGAAAACGTGAAAAAGAATTTAAAAAGTTTAATATTTCAGTAGGGCGTGATTTCACGTCCAGCACAGAATTAAAACGCAGAAAATATCATCCCCAGCTCTTTTTTCTCCTTTTTAATTCGTTTCATTTTTTGCAGACGCCAAATAGATTACAACTCCAAATCTTCGCACTGAAGGAATAGGCTCTCCGTCCTTTATTCTGTTTTTTTTTGTTTTTTTCCAAAAGAAATATAAATCTCAGCCATTGCGACTCTACTTAAAGTGAAGAATTGAAGTTGAAACGATACGCTGACAAATGAAAAGAAAAAAAGGTATCCAAATTCAAGGACAAAATAATCTCTAGCGACGAAGATGTAATGAGAATTTAAGGAACATTTTTGTAGCTCACAATTTCGAATAACAAAATTTAGGCAAAAATGGCACAATTTGAGCTTTCATTAGTCCTGAGGACATGCGCCACTACGGATTCGACGCAAATGGCCTCTCTCACAGTTTCCATCTCAATACCATACAGTAAAACATGTACAGGACATGCTATGCAGTAACTCCTCCATTCGAATTGTTCAATGTTTATCGCAAGAGTATGTTGCCCCTCAATGTTAAAGTGTGTTGCATAGAACTTAACTTAGGCCATCAAAATTCTCCTATTTTTACAATCAACCATTAGAAATTAGTTTTTTTTACCAATAAAGGGCAAAATATGCGTGACCCAAAAGTAATGCAAGCTAAAAATAATTTCTGAATTGAATTCTTTTTCGATTTACATAACTTTTGAGCCTTCTCATTTCATTTCCAGAAATAAGGTAGGGGAAAATAAAATCTTGCTTGTGATACAATACGCCCTCTGTCTTTGAGAAATATTCAGATGCTGGTGAAACATGGGAAATAATTCAGTCCTTCTAAACTGGGGTAGAATGAGGCCTGACACAGAAATGACCAATTCATCCCAAAAAAAGAAGATTTGATAATCACGTTTCTCTTCTCAAAGATTACTATAATTTCTTTTTTTTTTTTAAATCAAAAAAATGTTATCTAATTCCATAAAAGACATTATTTGACATTCCATAATTTGGTACAAAAAGAAACTGAAAAGTATAAAAACTTCTGTTTTTTAGACAAAGGAATTTAAAAAAATTCAATATTGAATATCAAATTTTCAGTCAGCTAAGCAATAACTGAAACAAGCTCACTTCTTGTCTGGCACGTGCACCATTTGACAAATTTTTCGAATGGTGTTACTTGAAATTATACGGCAGGGTTAGATCTGGACATTAAATTCGAAACGACTTTGGAAAATTAATTTTCACCTGTTCCAAAGATATGTAATCGAAGGAGTATTGAAGCTTGATTTACTACGGGGTCGAAAAAAATTGAGAGAGTCCTACGCACGTTGACCTTAACCTCAAGCCCAACTTCCTATCAAAATTCAGAATTCCTAAATCCAATTTCACTTTGACCCCATAAAAAGATTTTCACTTCAAAAACTATAGACAAAAAATACATAATTTTATCTTCAACAAACTTTTTCGAAAGTAACGGCTACCATTTCATTAGTTTACTGTAAAATCGACTCCAACTGAACTTCGATTAATGATGAACGCAGGCTCGAGAGGGAAGACGTTTAATCAATTCATGATTCGATACAGCTATAATTACATAAAGAGCTACCAATATTACACTTGCAAAAGAAACATATATTTTCTCTAGTTTTGGTAAAAAGGTATTTTGAACTCAAGCTTGTAACAAGAAAGTAAGTCATTCAATTTTGTAAACGGAACTAGATCGTTTTGTGAGGGGAGGGGGTAAAAGCCTCAAAGTAAACTCCAAACCATAAGGTCAGTACGATAACCAACTCGCCCAAGTGGATAAGAATTGCGAAGAGTTATATCACTCGTTGGAAAATTCGAAAAGTTTTCCTGTTATACAATGGATTTTAGAGGAAAGTTGGTGGTAAAATTATTATCTTAGTGAAAGATACCGGCTAGAAAATGAAAATCGTAAAACATAATTCGATGAAATTTCAGTTATAACAGAGAGTTTATTTTTTGTTGAACATAGTTTCCGCGTTCACGATCCCGAATAAAATTGTCGAATGTTAAATTCCATTTTCATTTTCCTCATAATACTATTTTTAAGTAGGTTTTGTTTAGAAAATCTACTTATTACGTTTGGTACGGTATTACCCCCAAGGTTGGGGGCGGGTACGTTTTTCGTTTTATGATCTCAGGAAAATTTTGGCATCAATAACTCAAATTCATATATATACACACATAAATGCCATTCAAAGAGACTTCAAAGTTATGCATTGTTCAACTAACTTCCAGCGTGTATAATAATTTGTATGTACTAAATGTATATCGGATACTATCAGAATGTATTGAATTCTGACAAACAAAGGTGTATAAGTTTTGAAATTTGTTTTACTATTCAACTTCCATGCCCTGTTGCCTAATATGATGAACTGTCATTTTGTAATTCATTACTTTTTATACACTTACATCTTAATATTATTCAGAAAACGTGTATTGATGTGTAATTTTCTACTGGTAGTCACTTTGCTGAATTGTATAAATTAAGTTATTTCTGTGCTGCTGAATAGAACAATTTTATTATCTTTTCTCAGCTATGAAGAAGGATTGAAGTTGAATTTTCAATGGTTTTAGATTTAGTGCAGGGAAAATAGCATGATCATGTAATAAGGTATCTGTAACGTATATTTTCGTCTATTTTAAGAAATGACGAACATATTCGTTCACTCATTTTCGAATACCAAAAATGTAGATATTTATCAACAAATTTACCTTCCTATAACTCTTCATAAACAACCACAAAACTATTCGTATTTAATTTTATACAAACAAATATACCTTCTGTATATTTCTGACCTAGTTGTACCTGTCCCTCGAGTACTCGACGAGTCAGCACAACCCTACAATAACAACACCCTACCTCACTCTATCTATCCGACACGTACGTTTTCATACCCTGAACGAGTATATAATCCCTCGATTCAGTGGAATAAGACGCAGTTCCTCGACAGCTACTTCTCAGTACCTGGAACCTCTCTTGTAGAAGTCTCTGGTGAACAGATAGTCTTGCTTGTTGAATTGTGATATACTATGTAGTACTATTAACGTAGAAATATTAACTGTGATGTACAGAATATTATTTTATTAAATTTATAAACTCACTCATGTGTTTGAAATATTATTGAGTCTCATAGTAATGTTAAGGTCCACAATAGTACGTGGATAATAAACTTGAAATTATTTTAGAAGTATTACTGCTTTTAAAGTACGTGATATTTCGTGTATGGTGTACTCCCCAAAAGAGGTCGTTACCAGGTACAACCCAACCTCTTTTGGCCGTTACATTATTGGCGCCCAACTGGTCTGCTATTGCGAATCGAACTCTCGCTCTAGTACCTGCTCAACGGAATTGCTGAATTCAAGCTGCGGTTCTGACTCCTCTGGCTCGAAGTACTTTGCTCTAACCTTGAAAACTCTAGTCAAGTACTCAAAGAGAAACGCGTAAGGCGCGCTCTTGAGGAAAGGAAGTAGAGGTTAACTGCAAGTGGAAAAAAGCTAGCAGTGAAAAGAAACCTGAACTCCGAAGTCAACAAAGGATATTTTATTGTACAAAAAGTAGAAAAAAACGGAACGTATATACAAAAGTTGGCGAACGAAGTTTGGTGGATTGCGGCAACGATTCTTCAAGCTCCTGTGCAAACAAAAGAAGAAAACAAAGTAACAATTAATATTAATTATAATTCGCGTCCCTCCCTTAAATATAAGAAGTGTTAAATAATTATAAGTCGCGAAAAATTTATTTTTATGAGTGAAACTTGGGAAAACTTATCCGAACCCAATACTACTAAAACTAATTTAAATTGGCTAATCGATGCTAAAAATTTTGAATTAATTAATGTATGTCAAAATTTAAACATCGAAGTCGATAAAAAATATTTTTCTCGAATAAAAACCCAAGAGGATATCCTAGAAAAAATTAAATCCAGTAAGGAAATACAAAAATTATTAACCCCTGAAAATATAAAAATAATTTTACAAACAACACGAAAAACTCGTGAACAAATTCCCGAATTAGAAAATCCCATAATAAGAAAATATTTTAATCCTCCTTCTACTTCAACTCCACTTTTGGAAAATTGGGACAATCCCACACCATTTCCAAGAGTTAAAACCGCTATTAATCTAGTAGATATTACTGAGTGTTTAGAAAAATCTGACGAAGATTTTCTCAGCCCAGAAATTGAAACTAGACTTTTAGAAAATCTAATTCCCCCTATAGGAAATAAAATGTCAGGAAAGGCTGCTGTAAATATCAGACCTTCCTTATATGCACACACCCCAACTGAGGATATCGTATCATTTTTAAACGGTTTTGAAAATGAGGCGGAATCCTTCAATTGGGATGCTAATATGAAATTCAAAAAAATTAAAATTGCATTTTCTGGTCTTGCCAAACAAATATTCGAGGATAGAATTCAAAACAATCCCGAATGTAACAATTGGCAAAACACTAAACAAAAAATTTTGGAAGTCTTTACGAGGACTAAACCCCAATTACGTGAAATATTATACGAAAGAAATTACAACGGTGAAGCTGATTTCTCCGCGTATATTATGTTCGTAAAAAGGATCCTAAAACAAATTGAACCCGATATTACGGAAGAAAAAATTATAGAAAAAATTATGCCTAATCTCCCAGAAAAAGAAAGAGTATTTCTCATTAAAAAAGAACCTAAAACAATTCAGGAACTTGATAAAGCTTTCTCTAAATATCTCGAATTTAAAGATAAAGCATTCGGACATATAGATCCCCTTTTACGTAAAAAAATTGACCAATTAGAAAAAACGATAGAAGAATTAAAATCCGGAAAAACAGAAAAGAAAACCGAAAAAAACGTAAATACAATATCGTCCGACCCGATCTGGAAAGCTGAAATGGAGAAAATGAGCGCTGCAATAGCGAACATTTCAAAATTTCAGGAATCCAGAAAGAATAATAAAAATCCCCAAAATAAAAATAATAACAACGAGCAAAATAATAATAACCAAAATGGTAATAATAATAATAATAATAATAACTTTAATAATAATAATATGAATAATAATAATCAAAATCAAAACCAAAACCAAAATCAGAATCAAAACAGAAATAATAATAATAATAATAATAATTATAATAATAATTATAATAATAATAATAATGGTAATGGTAATTGGAACCAGAACCAAAACTGGAACCAAAATAACCAAAATAATAGAAATTGGAATAATAACCAAAATTTCAACCCTAATTACAAAGGAAGAAATTTTAATCCAAATTTCCGGAGAAATAATTTTCCGAGAAATAATAACGGATATTACCCCAATAGGGCTCCAAATTGGAACCAAATGGCTCTCCCAAATTGGAATAATGCTCCAGCTTGGTCTGGAATATCATTTAATACTCCCCAAAATCTCCCCTATGTGGCTGCTAATACTCAAATGATTGCCCCTCCGGCACCATTAATGGCAGCTCCACAACAAAATTACCTCCCAACATCAAACCCCCAGGCCTGCCAGAATAATTGCTCAAAAAACTAAGTGTCCCCCTTACAGGTGATCTGTCAGCTGTAAGGGATGTTGAGAACAAGGAATCGAAATTAGTTAACAATGTGAGTGAGGAGAAGTTTCAAAGCAAAGGGTACTGCAGAACCCAATGTAAATTTCACCTTCCATTTGCCATTTGTGGTAAACAAATACTTAGCTTAGTCGATCCAGGTTCAGAACAGACACTTATCGATGAAAAAGTTTTAAAGAAAGTCAATTTTACGGAACCAATTCTACCAACTAAAGTAAGATTTCGTGGTGCGGATAGTCAACCTCTTGAGGTCATAGGAGTAACCAATGTGATTTTTTCCATTGATCATTGTATTTACCCACATCCCACTTACGTTGTTCGAAATTTAGTAGAACCGGTCATACTGGGTTACGACTTCTTATCAACCCATAAAGCCAAAATGGACTTTTCGAAAAACAAATTCACTCTACCGTGTGGTGATGAAGAGCGATGTTTTGACATGCCTGAATGTCACAATTTCCCTATTGAGAAGGAAAATAAGTTAGGTTATATTAAGCCCTTTAAATATTATGCTCCCCAATCTTTTAAAGTAGAGGCAAATTCGGTGCTAATTTTAGCAACGTTGCCTGAACACCTGGAGTTTCTGTGTGAAACATCCATGGAAGAAAAAAATAATTTCTTTGTAATCGTATCAGAAGACACGATAGCGGCTGTTAATCATAATAACAGACCCCACGTGATCTATAAAGGCGAATACTTAGGAAAATTTGAATTAAGTAGTGCAGTAGAAATTAATACCTGCCAAATTGAAAGAATAAAAGAAAATACTATTTTTAAGGATAATCGAGGAAATCCCATCCCGATTAATCCAAAATTGTCACTTGAACAAAAAATAAAAATGTACGAAGTAATTAATAAATATAATAATATTTTTACGGGAAAAACAGATGAAGTTTCCATTTGTAAAGTTCCCGAACAAGTTGTCCGAGTTGACGACGAAACTCCACTGCGGTGTAGAAACTTTAAATTTTCACACGCAGAACATGAGGCCCTACACAAACTAGTAGATGATCTAGTAAAAGTAGGTGTCCTAAAAAAACAAAAATCGAAATTTGAATCGCCAATATTTGTAAAAAAGAAACCAGACGGAGTCTATCGAGTATTAGTAGACTACCGAAGAATGAATCAAAGAATAATTATGGATAATAATCGTGTGCCAACAATTGATATTATTTGGCCATATTTAAGAAATAAAAAATGGTTTACAACAATTGATTTAAACAGTGGATATTTACAGATTCCTCTCACGGAAGAATCTAAACAATACACTGGAATAAATGTGGATGGAATTGGATATGTATTCAATTCTACGCCAATAGGTTTAAGTATATCCCCGTCCATCTTCCAAACTATCATGGATGACATATTCCATGATATTTTCTGGAAAAAAATGGTATGTTATTTGGACGACATTTGTATTTTCGGAGAAACTTTCGAAGAGTGTCTTGAAAATACAAGGGAAGTATTAAAAAGATTAAATAAAGTAAATTTAAAAATAAAAACAAAAAAATGCCAATTTGCAATGAACGAAATCGAAATATTAGGACATACGGTCCGATATAACGAATTACGTCCATTAAATAAAAATATAGAGGCAATAAAAAATTTAAATCCCCCTAATACGTTAAAACAATTACGATCATTTTTAGGATCAATAAATTATCATAGGAAATTAATTCCTAATTTAGCTAAAATTACTGCTCCTCTTACTGATTTACTAAGAGGTACAGATAGCAAATCAAATGCAAAAATAAAATTAAATCAAGAACATCTTGAAATATTTGAAAAATTAAAAGAAATTATGATTTCCAAACCTGTATTAGCAATTTATGATCCAAAATTAGAAACCTGTGTAGAAGTTGATGCTTCGAAAATCGCATTAGGTGCAGTGCTGCTGCAAACTAATCCCGTTACGAAGCATAAACATCCAGTTGGATATTTCTCTGAGAGAGTCCAACCTGCCCAGTCAAAATTATGTTCATTTGACTTGGAAATGTTAGCTATTACGAATGCATTAGCTCATTTTCGTGGATACTTACTTGCATTGCGCTTCGTAGTATACACGGACCATAAACCTCTGATTTATCATCAGAAATTTAATACTCCAAGCCCAAGATTAATCCGATTAATATCTAAATTAAACGAATATAGTTTCCAAATTAAACATATCGCCGGAAAAAATAATTGTATGGCTGATATGTTATCTCGCCCGCATGATGAACCGGACGAAATCACATTTGAAAAAGGTGAATTTTTAGTAAATAAAAAATATGCTCTTCAAGACGAAGAGAAAAATGTGAATACTGTGTGTAGAATTCACAACGACAACTCTGTCCCATTAAACCCTGTATTCTTTCAGAATCAAAATGCGTGGTACTACCCAAGTACAACGCCCCAAACATATTATTTTCCCCCTTCCCTTGCATCAACCTTCCCATATTACCCTGTGGCACAAACCACAATCCCACAGAATGAGTTAAATCATTCTGAAAATTGTCCCAACAAAACTACTAACGTAGTTACAAGATCTGCTCTTAAAGAGGCAAACCTCGATAATCAGATCACCCAACCCCTCCTGTGACCCCAGTTGTCACACAAATGTCAATTCCCGACATCACATTACCCCCCCAATCAGAAGGTCAAACTTCTGAATCCCCCCAAAAAATTGAATTGCCCGAAAATCTAAAAACAATGCAGGAAAATGACCCGCATTGGAAAAATGTCATTTCATTATTAAATTACAACGAAATAAAAAAAGATAAAAATAAAATACGAAAATTGAATCGTACTATACAATTATATTTTCTTGACGAAAATAATGTGTTAAAGAAATTACCTAACCCAACCTCATCGTATGATGAAGCGGTTACAGTAATTCCTGAAAAATTAATTCCAGTAGTTCTTAAAAAACTACATGACGATCCGTTGTATGGAGGTCATTTCGGAATTAAAAAAACAAAAAATAAAATAAAAAATCAATTCTTTTTCAAAAACATGGTACAAAAAATTACCGAATATGTATTATCGTGTCATGAGTGTCAAATGGCACAAAATTCCCCGAAAGAGGCTGGCTACCTCAAACATATAGAAATCGAAAACCCTAAACCGTTTTCACATTTAGAGATCGATTTCATCGGAAAATTTAATACCGAGTACGAACACTCGTACGTGCTTGTCGGTGTAGACAAAAGCACAAATTTCTGCACCATACGTCCAACAAAAAATCCAAATGCTCAATGCGTAATTGAGTATTTGAAATTTATTTGTTATACGTATGGCACCCCAGGTAAAATTTCTTGCGATAACGGAGTTCATTTTGCGAATGAAACCGTCCGTAATTTCTGCGAAGAGAATAATATCAAAATTATTTACTCCTCGTTTTATTCCCCCCAATCGCAAGGACTCGTTGAAAAAATCAACGGAGTAATTAAAAAATCATTGTCAAAATACGACCATTCAAATGAAAAAGAATGGATCGAAACAATTAATAAAATTATTTTCGCATACAATATTAGCCCAATCGAACATTTAAATAATAAATCTCCATTCTATCTACTTCATGGATTCAACCCAGAAGTACATATACCGGAAATACCGGAAAATAATAATAACAAAACGACTCGTGAAGAAGAAATTGAAAATCTCCTTCAAACGAGAGAAAAAACGCCGAGCTTAGCAAAGAAAGCATCGGAAAAAAACGCGAAACATTATAACGCACACCACAGGATCATTGACTTCAAGCCTAATGACCTTGTTTTGCTGCGTCAATCAAAAAACGTCGCGAAAAATAAAATGAAATATACCGGACCATATAAAATTGTTAGAAAGGTCACGGATCTAAATTACGCAATTCGTATCAAAACAGACGATAAAACTGCATACGACGAAACAGTTCACGTACGACGATTAATTCCGTATAAATCACGTAATAATGACGAATTAAATAGTAAAATAAAAATAGAAGAAGTAGACGAAAACATTGAAAATCCCATCCCAACCCAAATCATACCTAAACCAAGGGGTCGCCCTCGGAAAAAACCAAAGTAACTGTGTGTAAAGTTTATTACCCGTAGTTACTTGGCTTTTTCAAACACGATACCTCCCTCCCCCATCATATTTGTTTATGTCCCGTCACTTCAAAATCTACCTTTGAATTTTTTTTTTTGATCGACTTAAAAATATAGTAAAATGGGAAATTACTTACCAATAGCCCAGGTGTCGGCGTAGCCCTCGAGGAATTCTGCCAGATGCTCTCCACTTGTGGTACTGCTACTCGATGAGGAAGAAGGTCCTTCACGGTGATCTCCTTCGGAATCTTCAGTGGAGGCACTTTCCTCAATGGAAGGTGTGTCCCAGTGGAATGAATATACTGTAGGACCACTGAGCAGCCATCCCCCACGGAGAGACATCGCGCGGTTTCCTTCGACGGCATCGTAATGCCGAATCAGATGAAAACCGGATACGGAAACGGAGATGTCCAGACGGGGCTTGTAATGCTGGTTTAGGAACCGGGCAGTACTGACCCCGCCTGGACCTATTAGGAAATCAGTGAGATAAAGTCGGTCCAAGTGTACATACTCAACGGTAACCTCCGTGTTCGTCTCCTGCGAAACGCAGAGCAGACCTACCAGAAGCCCGGAAAGTATTCCCAGACCAACTGTCCCTGAAGTGTCTAGGTTGCCGCGAAACTCCAACTTAATCCGCGAGTATCCTACCTCAACCATCATGGCATGAGGAAAAAATACTCTTAAGGAGAAGAGAAGGTGTCTGGCAAAAACCTCGCACTTGGGACAGCTCACAAATCTCACTGAGTGACTCCAATAGCTTACCTCCTCCGTAATGGTCTCATCTGGCACTCGGTGCGGCTCGAACTCGCTTAGGAACTTCTCCCTGTTGGATTCACCGGATACTCGATAAAATAGAGAGAACAACCGATGTAGCGCATAGTATAAACGAGCCTCGCACGGACACCCTTGGAAAGGGTGAATTTTACTGAGGACCTGATTACCTATAAACCAGGTCTCATTTACATCCACCTTTCCGTGCGACGTGAACATCCTATCATTCAGATACACGATCGACATGTTTTCGAGAAGATTTCCGCACAGAATAAAAATTTATGTTTTGTTTGAACCCGAACTGCACCAACACGTCACTGACACTTAGGAAAAGCCGATGGAAATTAAGTTCGAAAAAATTTTTTTTTATTACACGAAAAAAGTGGAAAAATATAATTAACACTCGAAAAAATTGGAAAAAAATCGACAACACGTAAAAAGGCGTAAATAGCGAAGGCAAAGACGGAATACTGACGAAAGAAATAAAATTAGTAATTTTATATTAGCAATTTGACCGAGATTCATAAATCGGATATCGGAAAAATTTGTCTTCCCCTTCACCCCAACCTACGAAAATCAAAACAAATCAGTAAATATGCATAAGCCATTTTCTCGTAATAACTTAGACGTTGCATTCTTTCTGTTTCAGAAAATGTATACGAATCTACTTTTCTATTTCGCAATAATTATTTCTTCGACTAGTATTGCGCAAAGAACATCGTCTGACCCATATAGGATTACGACGGCGTCAACTGGCGCTTATTTTCAAGAAATAAGCAATATTTTCGTATATTCTAAATCTGCCCCAATAATTTACTCCATTAAACTAGACTTACATGAATCAGCAGATAAAATACTAGAAACGAATTTCAAACACCGGTTGTGTAATGAAACAACCTGGAAAAATTGCAAATATGCAGAAATGGCGAAACGATTAAAAAATACCATAAAAAATCTGAAAGAACAAAACATTGCGATGATACAAGATTTCTATTCGACACCATCTTCTATTCGAAGCAAACGAAGCGTATTCACCCCGATCAGATCTTTCTTCGGAGATGCGCTACGATTTTGCTGTCGAGTATTAAACTTTAGAGATGGACGAAACTTCTTGGCGAATGAAATCTCGTTGAAAGAAGAATACGATATTATAAAAAATCAGCTGTTAACTGAGCATGCAGCGTTAGTGAATACGTCTACTAATCTGCATAGCTTCATTGACCATACAAATAATTTTATGACAAGATTTATCTCGCATACAAATTCTTTTATGGAAAATTCGCTAGAAGAACACGAACTTCTGATCTCCCTAAACTACATACAAGGATTCTATGACAACTATTTGATAAACACGTTAAGATTATCAAATATCCTAACGTCTTGCAAATCTCATATGATCCCATCTTCAATTATCTCAAAAGAAATATTAGAAAAAGATTTAGTAAAACTTTCGAAAATTACGAAAAATCTAGGTCTCGACCTAGCAATACCCATTAAGGACATTCAAAATTATTATCATGCTGAACTTGTAAATTGTAACTTCTTTAAAAATACGTTTGAGTTAGAAATTAAAATTCCCCTAAAACAATTAGATTCGAAATACGAAATTTACGACTTTATTCCGCTCACATTCAAAAGTCATTCTAATGAACTGTGTAGCTGGGATCAAGAACCATCTTTGATAATTCATGAAATCAGAACAAATTCTGTACGTTATATTAGTGGAACCAACCTCCATTATTGTAACTCGGATAAACCATTATGCTTCCTTCCCTCTAATAGAGGAAGTGATAAATTATCATCTTGTGCTAAGAACTTATTCTTCCAAGATTTAAACCATAACCTATTACAATCTTGCTCATTCAAATGCAATCCTAATAATAATCAAACATTGGTGCACCCTATTGGTCACACCAAGTTTGCTATTGTAAATTTTAACTCCCTCGTAGCAACTAATTCTGTTACGAAAAAATCTGAAAAATTAAAAATAAATAATGATTCCCCTGGAACCTTCATTCTGGACGTACCTTGTCACATCCAAATTGAAAATATTGATGAAAATAATAAAAATACAATAATTATTCCTATTGAAATCCCTTGTCTCTCTGAATCGTTAGAAGAGACTATTAAAATCGAAAATCATTTACCACTCTTGTGGACATATTTTTCTGATTCTATAGAACCTTTTGATCTTGCCATTGATCTGGCAACGACAAAGGTCTATAACCCAAATTGGAAAAACTTTGTTCCTCATACTGTTCCCATGAACAATCTGGAGAACAAAATTAAATCCATTAAACTTCAAATACCCGACCAGAATTTCAATGACTACATAACTTTCATTAATGAAATGTTCCTAATATGGTTAAGTGCAATCTCACTTATTCTAATAATTATTATAGTATATTTAAAATTAACCTGCCACCAAAACTGTGTGAACCTAACAAAAAGCACAGCATTGTAAAAAATTACGCAAAATAATACGATATACTAATTATTCATATATACGTAAGAAAAAATTTGTTACTCATAATCAATATTCGTAAAAATGTTATTCTAAGTATATATGCATACTCGCATTATATGACGTAATTTTAATTATGCAAAATTATCTGGACATATGTATGTGTTGGATAGACTTTGGAAATTTTTTTTTCCTTATTTTTTTTGTTCCCCCCGGAGAATTGTGTAACGTATATTTTCGTCTATTTTAAGAAATGACGAACATATTCGTTCACTCATTTTCGAATACCAAAAATGTAGATATTTATCAACAAATTTACCTTCCTATAACTCTTCATAAACAACCACAAAACTATTCGTATTTAATTTTATACAAACAAATATACCTTCTGTATATTTCTGACCTAGTTGTACCTGTCCCTCGAGTACTCGACGAGTCAGCACAACCCTACAATAACAACACCCTACCTCACTCTATCTATCCGACACGTACGTTTTCATACCCTGAACGAGTATATAATCCCTCGATTCAGTGGAATAAGACGCAGTTCCTCGACAGCTACTTCTCAGTACCTGGAACCTCTCTTGTAGAAGTCTCTGGTGAACAGATAGTCTTGCTTGTTGAATTGTGATATACTATGTAGTACTATTAACGTAGAAATATTAACTGTGATGTACAGAATATTATTTTATTAAATTTATAAACTCACTCATGTGTTTGAAATATTATTGAGTCTCATAGTAATGTTAAGGTCCACAATAGTACGTGGATAATAAACTTGAAATTATTTTAGAAGTATTACTGCTTTTAAAGTACGTGATATTTCGTGTATGGTGTACTCCCCAAAAGAGGTCGTTACCAGGTACAACCCAACCTCTTTTGGCCGTTACAGTATCCTTTATTTCAGAAAATTGCTAGAATTTTCTTACACTCAAACACCACTTTCCAGCAGCAGCACCCAAGAAACACATACCTGTTCATATTTTATTGTGCAATAAATCATGGGATTTTCTTTTTGATACCTTCAGTTCAAATTTGATGTTCATTTTTGCATCGGACCAATTTTTTGAACAACAGGAGCTTCCAAAGAGGGTCCAAATTTTGACTTTTTCTATTTTATTGTGTAATACATCGTTTGGAATGTTTTTTGATTTACTGAGTTGAAATTTGATATTCATTTTTTTATTTACCAATTCTTTGAACCCTGGGACTTCAAAAAGAGGTTAAATTTTGACATTTTCTAATTTATTGTGTATATATAGTTGGATATGTATTTTGATGTGGCCAGTTTAAATATGAAGTTAATTTTTTCAATTGAAATATTCTTCATCCTCAAGGAGCTTCAAAAAAAGGAGCCAAATTTTTTTTTTTTTTCATTTTTTGGTGTGTGATATATCGTTGAGTATATTTTTTGACGTGTGGAGTTCGAATTTGATGTTCATTTTTTCATTGGACCATTTCTTTGACCTCAAGGGGCTTTTGAAAGAGATTCAGGGTTTCACTCAATAAAATAGGAAGTGTGAAAATTTGTTTTGTTAACCCCTGAAAGTCAATGAATTAGTACAATGAAAAAATGAATATCAAATTCAAACTCAGCACATCAAAAAACATTACAAATGATACGTTACACAATAAAATATGAATAGTTAAAATTTGGATCCTCTTTGGAAGCCCTTTGGGGATGAATAATAGGTCGAATGAAAAACTTAACCTCGAATTCAAACTCAGCCCATCAGCAAACATATAAAATGACATAGTATGAAATAAAGTATGAAATGTCAAAATTTAACCGCTTTTAGAACACACAGGGGGTCAGTCAAAGAATTGGTCCAATGAAAAAATGAAACATACATTTGAACTAAGCACATCAAAATACGTACCTATTGATATATTACACACCAAAATATGAAAAGACAAAATTTGTCCCCTTTTTTAAACCCACATGGGTCAAAGCATTGGTCCAATGAAAAAGTAAATATTAAATTCAAACTCAGCATATCAAGAAACATACCAAATGATATATCACACACCACAATATGGAAAGAAAAAATTATTCCACTTTTTTAAGCCTCTAAAGGATGAAGAATATTTCAAATATAAAAATGAACCTCAAATTCGAACTCATCACATTAAAAAACATATCCAATAATATATGACACACGACAATATGAAAATAAAAAATTATGCCCCTTTTTTCAGCCTCTAGGAGATGAAGAATATTTCAATATAAAAATGAACTTTAAATTCGAACTCAGCATATTAAAAAACATATCCAACGATATACTACACAATAAAATATAAAATGTCAAAATTTAACCCCTTTTTGTTTGCCCAGGGGTCAAATAATTGGTATAATAGAAAAATGAACATAAAATTCGAACTCAGCACAACAAAAAATATTTCAAATGATATATTACACAAAAGTAGATATGGTCTATATTGTAGTATTGACAATAAAATGTTTCAAGCGGGAACCAATGAAAAACATCTCTTCCGCGCATCAACCAAAAGTGTGCATTTTCCAAGTATTAAATTTTGTAATGGCTGCCATTCGAAAACCAGAAAACCGATTTCGTTCAAATTCAATACCAAACCAGTTACTAATAGTCTCCAACTGCCACAAAAATTTCAAGTCAAAATCTTTTAATTTACGCGAATTATGGTGATGAGAACATGGTGGGTTTGTAAAACTTTGAGAACCCCTCCTTCCGAAACTGGCGGATTAATTTCAAAAATTTTAACACACATGTATAGCCCACGAATGCTTCTAACATTACCTCAAGTTTCATTGTCATAAGTCAAACAGCGGAGACTCTACAGACTCCCAAAAAGTGCAGAAAAAACTAAAAAGTGGAAATATATATATATATTACCATCAAAACAGGAATTTAGTCATTCATAGTTTTAACTAGTCTAAACTAGAACTGGAAAATGACCTTTGATCCTTCTAGTAAAAACCGCAGGCTTTTTTTTTTATTTATTTATTTATTTATTTTTTTTTTGTAGGGTCGACTAACATAAGGATCGGCTGAAAAAACATAAAATTGTGAAGTGACTAAAACCGAATACAGATTTGATAGCAATGGATAAGTTTTAACTAAATTTTCAGGCAAAACTAGTTTTAACTTATTTTGAGTTTTGACATTCGTATGTTGGTCAGAACTAAAACCGGCCAACGCATTTTCTAATTCTAGTTTTGACGAATATATATATATATATATACATATATATATGTGTGTGTGTGCGTGCGTGTGTGTGTGTGCGTGTGTGTGTGTGTGTGTGTGTGTGTGTGTGTGTGGTATACAGAAGAATTTGAGTGACCTATAAATTAGTGATCTACGACTTAGAATCAGCGCTTTTCCACAGGTCCCGCCACTGCACTGAATGCAATAATTGCATTTTCCAAAAGAAAATATTAAAGGTCAAATCTTCATCAATTCAGTACATCTGCCGATTCAACAACACGTCTGGCTATGAGATCCTGATTAGAAAATAGCAGATAAAAATCTATCATCACCTCATCACGTCCTCGAATAAAACTATCACAAGTATTGAATTTTGAACGAGATAATTCCCTCCCTTAGATATTTTCGTAACAATAAATAGGCAAATGTTTTCCGATATCCAATGCTACGAAATCATGGGTTAATTCAAATTAATTCTACACTCAGCCAATATTAAATAATCAAATCCGAAATAGAACAGCTGTTTCTTTTTTTTCGGCGTAAAATTACAATTTCTCATAAGCGCCCACAATATTTTTCTTGTAAAAATGACCCTTAAAAACGTCTTGAAAACCAGTTTAGATTTTTTTTTTTCGAATCAACATTCCAAACAATTATTTAATCTATTCTTCATTAACGGCAAACACAAAACACATGAGGAATAAAGTTAGAAATTTCAATATTTCCAATCATTATTATGGTATCCAAGCAAACATAAATCCAAATTGATAGCAATAATCTCCACCGACACTTGGTAAAATGGCTATGTTTCCAAAGCACAGTAAATAAAATAAATAAATAAATAAATAAATAAATAAATAAATAACAATAAAATGTAATAGTACTCTTTCAGTCTCGTTCATCGTCCAATTCCCTCGAGTCAAAAATTTTATTTTTTCGCATCCAACATTCGTAGAAAGTCGACAGCGCAAATTTCATCCACAGCGGACAACAATAATTTTGTAGCTTTTGTTAAAAATTCGATTTTTTAGGAAAAACTTTGAGGACCGAATAAACGGAAAAGAGTGTCACTGAAAAAAAAAAAGAAAAAGAAAGCCAATAAAAACTAAAACGTGGCGACAAAACACTGACGTCTATAAAACTGAATCAAGCCATGAACCCCAGAATAATTCTTAGTTTTCCTTTTTTTTTACTTAAGACAAAGCTCGTATTTTTAAATTTACTATTTACGACCTCTTAGAGGAATACGCTTTAATACACCGAATGCACCAATATAAATAGACTTTCTCTGTATCGAATTCGTGATCACATTAAGAAGATAGAAGAAGCAAAGAAAATCAAATAATTTCCAAAATTCGGGTAAGTGCATCCAACATACACCCGAAAACTTTCAACAGCTATAAGGAAATATAATAGCATGACATTTCAGGAAGTACGTAACAAATTTGCAGATAAAAATTAAAAAAAAAAAAAAATAATAATAATAATAATAATGCGCCACGTGTTTGAATACATGGAAATAGACCACGAAGAAAAAGGTTGAAAGCCAACTAAAATTTTCTAATAGATGCGTTTCTTTCTGATAATCATTTTTGAACGTTTTCACAGTCTGAACTAACATTACATTTTTACTTCGAACGCAGGCATACAGTAAAAATAGGGATCACCTCATTTTCATCATTCTTTCATAGCAGTCAAAAGCTCATGTTTCTTGCGATTAAAATAGTGTTTCTTTTTCACAAACACAGAGAAAAAATACCGATTTGGAGGGTAAGAGTAATAACAGAACACACACATCCCTGGATGAAAAAATATCAAAAGAAGCAAAAATAAAATTTTATGATACAACTGAGAAAATTGGGTGGAGGATTGATACGAGTTTAAGATTGCAGCATGAGCTGAATTGGCAAATTACACCAGTAGCAATCACTGACTTCTCACGTACTTCACAAAATATTTTTAATTTTTCATAAAAACCATCTAAAAAGAAACAAATGAATGAGGAAACCAAAAAAACGAAAGAAGAAAAGGAAGCCTAGTTTGTAATGTGTAAAATAGGCAAAATCAAAAATACGTAAGCGTGGTGCAAATAGAGAATGAATATTTATAAGTTGCAGGAACGAATTTTTAATTTTTGGTACGGTCATCACGACGCACACTTCGAGCGTATAAAAACATTTATATTTTTCAGGTGGGCATTCTAAAATAATATATTATTCAACTAATGCAGAAAGTAGGTAATTGTCAAACAAGTGAGAAGTTCGTAAAAACCTTAGGCAAGTGTTGCAAACTTCACACGAGATAGAAATCGTCTTTCCGAAAATGTTCGACACAATATTTTTAAGAGCAAGTGCGAGGAATGATAGATTTGAGATTTGAAAAAAATATGTTCTACAAGAAAAAATGAGCAGCACTACAACTTTTTTGTTCTGTACGCTGAACATCCGGCGAAAATACAGAATTTCCAAGCACATGTCACAAAAATAATACTAATAATACTTTGTGAAATAAAATTATTCCATTCAGTAGTCCACATGCTACCTATTTTAGAGCATTCATTCACACAAACTTCTGCCATACAAAGCATCGCAGAAAACCAGGGTCTCAGAGAGAAATTTCAGGCCCAGGAGAAATAAACTGAAGGGCCCCTCTTAGCTCCAGTTGCAGGATTTATCTTTGGAAAGGGTTTATAAATTCAGAAAACAATTTCGCTGGCTCTTCTCACGAAATAAATTTTTTAGATATGTTTTGGGTTCTAAGTCATGTATTTCAATGGTTTTTTTTTTTAAACCTTCGGAAAATTTACTCCCAGAAACCTCATCATGGATCGATCCTGACACCCTTTTTCACCGTTTATACTTGAAAATTACAATTTATTTCTAAATTAAGGCTATTCCAGGCCCCCTAAAGATCTTTGGTATCCTTTCAATTTTCCTCTCACAGGCCTTCAAGAAAACATACAAAAAATACAAAAACCTCTTCTATTTTTTTCCTCGATTATTAGTATTTACATTATTAATTTTATCGTAAATTTTTATGGGTAGTTGGTGAAAGAATTTTATCGGATTTTTTGTCAAACTACCGCCAAGATGGGAGAGGGTCGAACAATAGTATTTTACTCAACTAGGTATAGCAAAATGAGTAATTATCACGAGTGGCTAACTAATTGAGCACGATATTTTTTCAACAAATTCACCAAGAAAAAGCTATTATTTATTCGATAAACAGGTAAACTTCGTTCATGAATAGAATTTTAGATAATAATCAAATATTATTGAGAAGTGAACTTAATAGTTTGTGTAAGCATCACCATGTAAAAAGGCCCTTTTTTCATTGTGACATTTTGCAACTTGCGTACGTGTAAACGATAATAAACAGTCAAGAAAAAACTTATTTCTACACTGTTTCTACATTTGGTGAAGAAATGTAAATAATTTTTTTCTTGACAGTTTGCTGTTTATTTTTTCATAGTACCGTTTACACGTACGCAAGTTGTAAAATGTCACAATGAAAAAAGGGTCCTTTTACATGGTATTTCAAACTTTAAAAAAAGAGAAATTACTACCAAAAGTTTGCTAAAAAAGAACACAAATGAAAAAAAAAAAAAAAAAAAAAAAACATTTCGATTTCACTACTTTTTGAGGTTGGAGTGGCACTGTGGGCTGGAAGTTTGGCTTTGCACTCGAAAGGTTTCAGGGTCGAACCAACTACCGTCACATTCCCAACCCAAAAGAAGGTTATAATTCGGTTTGGTTTATTATATGTTCTCATATACAGTACGATAGGATAAATTATTCTGAAGGGCCATTAGTAAACAAAGCTCGAATAACGTAGTCATCAAAAATTTACAGAAGCTGGATAAAATGACTACGTTGCCACAGCCCAATTAAAAAAAAAAAAAAAACTACATTTTTTATAATCCAAAAAATACTTAGGCAAACGTAAAATGATTTCATTCGTGAGAAATGTCCGCAGCCTCGAATGAAAGCGGCTACAAATTTTCGGGCAGACAGGTAATAAATTCAACATGATTTAATCAGCTTCAAATCCAAATTTTGTTAAAGCAACTATGGGAACCTACCTTCCAAATTTTATTTTTGATTCAAATTGTATCAAATGTCGAGCGATAAATGGGGAGATGTAGTCTGGCCAAGAGAAGAAGGCGAAGACCAGAGAGTTGCATGTCAGCTAAATGAAAGTATTTTGAATCGGCAGTTCAATTACACAAAATGAAAGTAACCCCAATTTAAGAGCCCTCGCATTGCGAGTCCTAACCTTTTTATCTTATTCGCTCGCCGCCTCTCAACGATTCACATTTCGAATAAGATATTTTTCAGCACGATTTTTGGCCAGTACAGAAGGCCAAATTCAAGATAGGGTTTATTTCATATTCAATAACGTCGCCTTCCTACTTTCGCACTACAATAGCTGAGATTTCAGCGTAAACTTTCACCACCGAGAAGAAAGACAGACAAAGCTTTCATTACGCCGCAAAAACATCCGCGCATTAATCGACCTCGGAAAGGAATTGACAAATGACCGAAAATAGGTCACAACCCGCAATAATTACGCATTAACAAACATAGGCACTGACTTAGGATTTTTGGAGGGAACAGAACCTTTCTAATAATTACGCAGGAGCAAGTATAAACACGTGCCTACTTACATATATGAGTACGTATTTTTATATTAAATAGTCAACGACTCTACGCCTGGGTTAAACATAAATCAAGATATTTTCATATTTCGTCTTTAGCACCCCTCCAATAATTTTACCAAGTCAATACCACTGAGAACAACAACAGCCAAACGGATACTGAGCTACACCGTACACACATCTCAAAGTTATTCGGATTCGGAAAAATATTATGAGCAAAAAATTGAACAAACTTCAAAAAAACAAAAAAATAAAAGAGAAGAAATGCTGTAAACAGAAAAATAATAAAAATTTAGAATTAGTTCAGAAAGATCTGCTGCGATGGCCGCCATCTTAAAGGCAAATATATCAAAAATGTCAGACTAAAAGTGCAAATTTTTTTAAAACAAAATAAGCTAAAAGCGTCAATAAAAGAAACCAAAAGTGCCAATATTTTAAATTTTAAAACAGTGTGTGAACGTAAGAACATCACAGAGAAAATTTTTGTAGAACGTCAGCTGACCTTTCCATTTTTCATTTCCTGAGTTTTGAGGAACACAAAATTGTCTACTCTAAGATGGTTCTAACAAAATTAATGAAAATTAACAGATAACAATTTCAAATGGAACCCTCATGTCATGATGTAGCCTGATTTTCTAAATTCGATCTATACATTTAAAGAAAAATTATTTTCCTACTAGGATTTGAACTATCCTCCTAGTGTTCATTATGTGAAAATTTTAATTCTTCACTTCGGATTCCCTACTTTGGTAGGCAAGGGGTTACGATTTTTTTCACAGAAAAAGCTTGCGATACATCATTTGTTATGTTTTTTGAATGCCCATTTTTGGATTGAACCACTCAACCCCTTTTGGCCTGAAAATTGTTGATTTGTAAATTTTTTATATTTTACTGAGTGAAACATCGTGTGATAGCCTACTTATCAAAAAATATATTTCGCCCAACAACTGATATGAGAATATATTTGCGCTTTTGGTAGCGTTTTCATGTTTTTCAATGTCATTTGCGTTTCTGGCCGGAACCCTCTCTTGGCTACTATTGAGATCGGTGCTCTTCTCCATTATCATGTAGGTAGTCTTAAAGTCTCGTCACACTCGTATGCGATGTACCCAGAACATCGTATTTGTAACATATTTGTGACGTATTGGTGATGAAAGTATTGCTTATACACACATTATTTGTGTTTTATTCAGCCTGACCAGCTGTACATAGGTTAAATTTTTTTCTTCTACAGGGTTTTTCCAATTTCACTGTAAAATAATAAAAAGATCATAAAAACTTTTTTAAAAATCACCGTACATTGCCATGTCGTCAAAATACGTCACGTCGCTAGATAAATATGAATCCGTTCATTGTAAGTTTATTAAACTGTCTTTTTTTTTCTTTTTTTTTCGTAAAGTTTGTATTACCTTAAGAATTTGCCACAACATGTGTGAGGAGACCTTTGTACGTTAATTCCGTGCAATTTTATTGTGAAACTTCTCAATTAAGTACAAATTTTTCAATCGTTCCATATTCAGGTATCTGTAAAGTACCAAAATTCCCGAATTTTGACTGCTAAAAAAAGTTGTTTCTTCTGAAATATAATTTTTCGGCGGAAATAGGTATCGATTTACTTTTTTCATTTCAGACAAGATGAAGATACACAGTTTGTATACGCAACAATATTCCCATCCACCGGCAGAGATCTGGGATAACATAAGACCACACTCTAAGAAAAATGAAGGTAGGAGTTCAGGAAATTTCACCTCACAATACGCGGGCAGTAAGTAATTCATCACAGAATAATAAAAAATTGACCAACTGCAGAAAGCCCGGAGTTAAAAGAAGTTGTTGGACCGTTCGAGACCTCCGCAGAACTGTAGTCTGTAATGCCGGCTTTGTAGGCAAGTATTCAAGTATAATCTTTTGTTGGTAAACGTACCTAGTTGTAGTAAGCTATTGATATTTACAAACCGCCCTCATATAATATATTGATAATTCTTGGCATTAAAATGCTCTACATTTTTACTAAATTTTTCCATGCTTGAAAACACACTCAGCAAGTTTACCTTCATTAATAATTTACATTTGTTTCGTGAATTAATTTTTTCAATTTTATCCCATAAAAGATCGATGAATTTGGTTTTACAAGATTTTCAGTTAATTTCCTATAAAATTCTTATAAACTTCCCCTAAAGTTATGTAATTAGCTATCTTTGA
The DNA here is from genome assembly GCA_011428145.1 of Ericerus pela. NCBI lineage: Eukaryota > Metazoa > Arthropoda > Insecta > Hemiptera > Coccidae > Ericerus > Ericerus pela. The sequence continues at coordinate 244,143 of WOFM01000240.1, forward strand.
AATGCAATTGATGACTGCTCTTCTGAATGCAAGAATACAGGAACAGTACGTCCGTAAGAAATACTTTTATTAATGAATAACCAAAGTTAAACGGTGATTAGTATAAACTACAATCGACGCATATTGCAGGTTACAAGAGAAATTTGACCTACAGCTCATAATAACATCAATCACATTCAAATTGACGATAAATGCCATCAATATTTGGTAATTGATTTTGTTTAGCCCGGTTTCAACTGAATGGGGCCATGGCCCATAAAACTTTATTTTTTTGTTAATCCTAACCCAAATTTGATACAAGTCAGCGGTGTATCTTTACTTTATTGCATCATTTCACGGGGCTCATGTCCCCTGTGTCCTTCGTAAATCCAGGCCTAAACCTTTGCTCTGACAAATTGAGGAAAACAGCCAAAAAATTTTCGTTGTTTAATAAACCATAACACATTACAGTAAGAAGTATTGGACAATGGTTTCAATGGGAAGTCTCATCAGACTATATCGAGCTCACAATAAATAAAAAGTTAAAATAATAAAATAAAATAAATTTTATTAAAAAACAAAAAAAACAAAAAACCCACTGTGTTAATCTGAATGAGTAGCTTTTATTGGTAGATATGCCCAAATTAATGACAATAATTTTTTCAATCTTCTAATTACTCTCATTTTATCTATTACACCCTTCTAATTCTTTAATTTTAAAATATGAATAGCCTGAGACATTCTCCGGATGGTCAGGAATATTTGGACCTATTTTCATTAAAAACTATGAAGTAAGACATTTGTTCTGCGTGAACGAAATTCCGTTAGTTCCGGAGATAGACATAGCAATAACCTCCTACGTACACAGTTCGTAAAAAGAGTAATAAAACGAAAGTGTCATAAAGAAACAAATCATCTCACAAAAAATTAACGGAATCAAACAGTATACAAAAAAGTTCAGTTAGATTTTAGACTTGAAATGAATCTCCTAGACGTGGCTTAAATAAGAAGCTGAATTTTTTACACGCAGATCGACAGGAAGATCACTCTTGAACACCAAATTATCAAGCGTGCAGTGACTTTAACTATCATGTTCTTTCTGAATAAGACTTTGATGAGGTCTCAACTGGTCACAAAATGCCTCGACAGAGGGCTGAAATATAGAAAATAAGAGCAGGAAAGTGCTAACGGTACTGAAGCGAGTTACAAAAAATGCCGATTCTTAGTGCTGATTTTCCATAATTTCAAATAAACGGAGTGTAGATGGTGTATAACCAGCTGACTAAAATAGGAAACACAGCAAGAGAATCTGTGAAACGTAGATGCCAAATGGGGAAAATAAGAAAATTGAGAAAACTGAACACACAATAATTAGCAATAATAAAAAAACTGAAAATTACTTTGAAAAACTAGAGGAAATCGATTACTGATTTGGTCTACGGAGTATGAATTCAGCGAGCAGATAAATGAAATTTCAAATTACGCGAAGGATGCGAAACGTCAAGTACCTACTTACATACATTCTATTAATGATTTGTTTCTCTGGATTATGGAAGGCGAGATTCGTAAAACTTACCTGCAAAAACAGAAAACAAACAAACAAATAGTAGTAATAAAAATTAATATTAAATCTCTTTATACTCGGTAAATATCGTTAATTTAAACAGAATGAAGGTACAGGGGAAGGGGCTAAAAGTCTCTGTGAAGGCTTTTTCCCAGAAAAATTCGTAAGAAGGTATCTAACGTTAATTCTGAAACAAAATTTTAATTAAAGAAACAGAACGTGTTTTATTCATTTTAATTTGGGAGAAAATTCACAGAATCTTCACACCACTCCCCACATAAGTTTTATCGCAGCTTCGCCTTTAATAATGAAAAAATTAAAGTGGAAGTTTTAACGTAAAAAAAAATAAAAATCTTTGGATAAGAAGAAGAGGTGGAATTCAACCAGTATTCAGCATAAAGTCCATCGCTACAAATTTGACTCAAATATCAAAACCAAAGTTCAGTTGTAACAGGAATAATCTTAAAAATAAAAACATATAACATCATAAACTTCTCCAAATCTCTCTCGATAAAGCTCCTCAGAGGTAAAAAAAAAAAACTGTACATATGAACAATTATCATTCACAATCTAACTCTTATTTTGCACCGAGTTGTCAACATATTAAGATAATCAGAAATTGTCGAACAAATACAGCCACTTCGGAGCCAACTAAACGTTTCACGATTTTATTCGCCACAATTTAGAAGGTTTGGCCCAACTCCAATAGAACTACTTAAGCGCGGAATAGGCTATTTTCATAATTTTATCGTCTAGGCGCAAATAAAATTCAAATTTCATCAGTCCACAAATTGATGCTCCTTATACCACACTGTTACCACTAAGTAGCTTAAAGCTTTTCGCGAAGCTTTTTAACGCCACTAGAAGAAAGAATTTACACATTAAAACTTATCAGACCGCATCGTTATTAAGATTAATCGTCCATCCATCCATTGTGCTTACTGAAACAAAACAATGAAATGTTGGCAGAATGATGTACACACAAAAACGCACAATTTGCAGGCGTGGTTTTACGCACAAGACGATAAATTTCGTAATTTCAATGATAAAAATGGCTATATGTACCAATTATTATAATTTGGATTAGTATGATAGTTTGATCCAAAGGGCTTCAACAAATACTGAAGATTTAACTTAACTTTATAACGCCTTCAGCATATTCCATCAAAAGAACTAGGCACTATGTCAAAAAACAAAATATGATCAAATTCTTATTTCTTCCTAGACCTAAAGGATAAAGCTTTTTGTTTTTTGTTTTTAGTAGAAACTCTATCTAGTTCCTAAAGTAACATTTTCATGGGTTGCTCATGCTGTGGAATTAGTACTGGCGAAATACCATCGCAAGATTTTCTTCAACCCCTATGTTTCAATTGCCTGCAACTTTTTTAATCGACTTCAAAAAAAGGAGGAGATTCTCAATTCGATTCGTATATATATATTTTTTTTTTTGTTTTTTTTTTATATATGTTAATTCTAGTATAACTAAGGAACGTCTAATATAACTTCTCAACCTCGGCACCAATTTTGGTGACCTTTGTTTTTGAATGATAGAGGATGATCTCATGGACGTACCATTTAATCTTTTTGAAAATCGATGAGATGGTTTTTGAGTTATCTTTAAATAAAAAACTGCTAAATATTTTAAAGAGGTAATATTGCGGCTAACGGTGGAAACAAAAAATCTTTGAAAAATATTTTTCAATTTCTTCACTAAGTGAAATCAAAATTAAACGAAAAGTATTATGACAAGTTAATAACTTCTAAAAAGTAGAACCAACTTCAAAAAATGAAAAACGCGCGAAAAAGAGAAAAATTATCCTTTTAAAATTTCTCCAGCAACATTTAGATCTACAAACTGGAATTTTTGAAAAGTCGGCGCTAATTAAAAATTTGTTCATAAAATTCGAAGGAATTGACGTATAAAGCTTACGTGGTAAAGGAAAAGAACGCCGACTTCAATAATTCTAGTCACTAGACCTTCTTGCTGTAGAAATTTCAAAAGGATTATTTTTCTTTTTTTATTTCTCATTGGGAAGATTTATTTCAACAAAAAATTTGCAACAAGAATGAATATTTTCTATTTAATCACTGGCACTGCCATTTTCAAACGATATTAACATTTTCACTATTAATAATCAATACGAGGGATCGCACATGTTACAGTAAATTAGAACATTTTCAAAGACATACTTACTAACTTCACTGAACTGGTTCGTGAGATTTAATTATTATTTTGAGAGGTTTTCGATTATTTAAGTCAAAAATAAAATTTGTATGACTATTCTTGTGACTAAGGAGTCTCTTCTCGTCCTTGACAACACACCATTTAATTACCTCGTTGAATTTTTCGATATTGAAGTCATAATTTAAGACATAACCTTGAAACCAGGGAGCATTAGTAATTGCTCGGAGTCATGTTTTAAAACTCTTGCATAATGAGTCTTGTTAGCTTTCTCAGCGCATTCCCACAATCGTATGCTGTGGGTCCGTATAGGTTTCAGAACGTAGGTAAAACAACGGTCATTTGACACCTGAATATCTACACCTATAACTAAACAACTATACTTGCAGACGTCACTAACCTACACTCATGTCAGATTTTAAGCAAATTAGTGTTTCAAAGAGCATACACTTTTATCCATATTTCAAAAGAAATTTTAATAAATTTACATTAAAAACGCCTTCTTAAAAGATATCATTTTATTATTATTTTTTTTTGGCTTTAGTTTCATGCGAAATAAATATTATTTCATTGTGAAAGGTTAACTGCTGTATTGGTATATATTAAAATCGCAGTAGTGAGTAGAATAAAAGCTTATAAAAATACATCAAATTTCTGAGATCTGGTATTTGGAGAACTAAAATCTACGCCTCCGAACGATACTCAAAAGTGAAAAACAACTTTTGGGGAAATTTTTATCGCGCAATCTCTCCAGTCTCAACCGAAAGAAAATTAAACTTGCACAGCAATTACTGGCTTAATGTGCGGATAAAAAAAAGAAAATCGGCTTACTATTTTATACGCGTCAGTTACATATTTTCCATCTTCTAACCATTCACAAACCAGGCAAAATATTTTGATTTTGAATCTAAATTGAAACGATAAATTTGGTCCGACCCCAACGTCCATCTACCACAGTGCTGTTCCACACGAAATAAGGCACACGAATGTAAGTCACTCACACACACATAAAAAAAAAATTAATCTTCTATAGCAGAGGGCAGTAGTGCGGCGTCGTGTAACTGATTCTCTGCTCACAACAAATGCAAGCAAATTACACGATAAATACTTCTTCATGAAGTTGTCAAATAATTCACTCTATAGCTTGGGGGTAAGTTAGAAAAAAAATCATGACACTTGCGTTCTGAAAATGGCTATTTTGTTAAATTTTCAACGCTGTTTGACCAATACTCGCTCATTTCAAGCAGCTTTAATGCGGCTCAAAAACCACACGCGATAATCCTGTTCAAAGAAAATATTTTATTCATGAGGCACGCCGAAACACACGAAAAATGTTTACATAATGTAACAAATGGAAACGAGCATTTTACCCAATGAATTTACTAAAAGGCACGGTGGTGTGAAGAACGAGTATACAGTTCTTCTTTTTCTTCAAAATAATAGGTAACAGAAAAATGATGATTTCGTTGACTAGTAGGCCTATACTTATTTCACATAACATTATGACATAGCAGGTTATTCAAAAAGGTGAGAAGTAAAAAAAACAGAAAAAAAAAGAGAGAATTTTTCAGGAGGGACAACAAAACTGGGTCAATTTTTCTGCGAAGCCTTAGAATGAACAGAATACAAGTACCAATAATATTGTGGTCATAGATACTGGGAACAAGTCCGTCAAGACCTAATTTATATTTGTATCGTATCATTTAAACACTTACTAAGCAACTTGTTCACAAAATGAACTAATTGTCCATGATTTTACGATGGTTGGGAAAATAAATGACTGACTGGGGTTTACTTTAGGCACTGGACACCAGATCCCAACTAACTCCTTCCCAACAAACTAACGACCAAATTGAATATCTCAACTGTACTATCATGGTATTACCTCATGAACAGCTGCAAATGAAACTTTTTATAAAAAAAACTCCTACTTTGCATGATTGTGTTACCTCAAGTGTAGCAAAATAAGTTTGATAAAAATAATTTTTTAACGATACGCTTTTATAAAGAATACTTTGTGAGAAACCTAGCACACTAACATGATTGTCTGCCATACTAAATTTTTATTCTCAAGCGAATACGCTCTCCAGTTATCATAAAAGGACTAAATTCTCCTTTCACTTGAAACAGTGAGACTTTATGACAAGTAAAGCGCATACTCCATTTCATGTCCTAGAAAAACAATAAGTAATTTCATTTTTTGGTCACATTTATCGATTTAAATTCAACATTCCACTGAAAAGTTATGTGGGCCGTCGGCTCGGGGATTTTAACTGGCAACCCACAGGTTAGAAAAACAACGCAGCTACAACACTGTTGGTGATGGCAAGGTGCGACAGCGCACACAGCTGTATCTCCACAACTACTCCCCCAGTGATGCAACGCAAACACAACAATAGAGGGCAGAACTAGGCTACTGTGTATCAACACAGACAACACAGGCCATCACTGCTCAATGCCACTCAAAAAAGGGGGATTGTAGAGGTGGTTGCACATTCATCTCATGTCCAGATCACCAGTTCTGTGGGCTGTCAGCTCAGGAATTCGAACCTGCAACCCACAGGTAGAAAAGCATGATAACTCACCATGTGGCTATGATGCCAAGGGTGATGACGAGGCGCGATAGCGCATACAGTCACGTCCCCATAAGTTATTTTCAACTATCTGAATAATTTACTTCACGGAATTAAAATTATCCATAATCAGTGGAAATGATCTTGTGTTCAGCCACCGCCTAATGAAATAACACGTACATCCAAAACAAAAATTAAAATTGGAAAGAAAATAGTATATGCGTCGTCTAAGAGGTTCTTTAGTTAAGGTTGACGCAATAACTGGACTAAGTTAAATAAAAGAATATAAAAATACTTTCCTGCTAAGGAGCCTGTGGGGTAGCAACTACAGAGCATTTGAAAGAACTAGAGTCCATTGCCGCAGATACCCCACTGGTACTGCTAGAGCAGCAAAACAGTGAACAGATCACGAAGTAACGCATGTTCAACAAAACATTATCTTCATACAGGATAGCTAAAATAACCAAGGCAAGATCATTCATCAAATGATAACTCCTATAAAGTCAAATAAGTAAGCTACGTTTCATACTAAATTACTTACAACCACGTTAAAAGTATGTCAAAATTATACCGTACGAAAAGGTCTATAAAGCAGAGAAAAAAATATTAGAAGATTTTAATTACATTTCGAAGTCTTTACTACATTCAAGAAACAAGCTATTTGAAAGTGACTCCACTGATATGTCTTGCCTCATTCAGTCACGTGGTAATTTTGGGCATTTCTCCATATTTCCTGAAGCAATATTTTCCAGAAATGATTCGATATGACAACAAAGAACCGGCGGAATTTTTAAAATATTTTTTATGTTCGGTTAAGAAGATGAAGGAATTTATTACAAATTGGAATTCAGATAATGTTATCTTGGAAAATTTTAAGAATGCCGGTTGATTTTTCTTTGAAAAGAATGAATTTTAAAATTTTTATCTGGCCTACGACCCATCTTTGTGCTCTCACCGACCATCAAGACTTCATCAACATGGCCTCCAGGTCTTTATGGTGCCAGAGCCCATTTTTTCTCGAAACCAGCTCTATAATCACTAAACTGATTATTCGTGAAAAATCGACCGAGAAATATACTTTCGACGGCTGTCTCTTAGAACTGCGCAATGAAAGAAAGATTACAAATGATACCCAAATATACCCTCTATTCGTGCATGACGGTTTTTTATCATGCTGTTAAACAGGCAACTAAGCGCAGATTCAAGGGCGTAGCCGATAGGAAGCAAAGAGGGAAATTGCTCTCCATGACCTTATTTTTTTTGTTTTTTTTTTTCTTTAGAAAAAATTTTAGGAACAAATACGAGATAGCGGATTCTATTGATACAAAATTTCTCAAATTTTCTAAATCTTTAAAATTGACGAGCAAAAAAAAAGTTATCAATAATTTTTTGCCCCCTTCAATAAAATCTGGCTACGCCCGGAGCAGCTTAGCATTGCTAATGAAATATCGAAAGTAGCACTATCGAAAACCATCGGAAAGATTTTTAGGGAGTCACTAGATGACACTTTTACTCAATCTAGACTTTATACTCGAAATTTTGATAATAGATGTTTCAACAGATTCAAAATCGGATTGTCAAAAATCTTCACAACTTCATTCGGAAATCAATTCTGAGAAGATAAGGATTATCACAACTTATTTGGGTGGTTGTGGAGTTTTAAGGAGAAAAACTTCAACATGAAGTCGTTAGATACATCATACACATTTTTGAAACCAGATCTAACAGAAATGAACTGTAATGGTCTAAACCGAATCACAAAATACAATTGTGTCGAATACGAATGTAAACAAGGTTTACATAAACAGTTGGGTGAAATACCCATTAGCACCTATCAGGGGCCTCAAATCAGTATTCTATTGAAGATTAGAAAGTTTCACAGCCACTGACAATAACAAAATTGATATAGAGATATTGTATCAGAATTTTTAATGTAAACGCAATTACCATTTTTCTTGACGATTTATCGTAGTACAGAAAAAAATTTGGATGCACGAAAAGTAATTGCTGGCCCTTGTTTCGAGATGGGAGAAATTTCTCTCGTGATAACTACCAATAAAAACCTCGACAGAAAAACACTGTAGAAATTACTATCAAAACCGCAAGGTGAGAAAGTTTTCAGCGATTCCTGCAATTTCAATACAAAAAATGTTAGTTTTCATTGATTTTTTTCATACAGTCCGAATTTTTGAATATGATCAGTACAAATAGCCATGTTATTCCATGTACTACTACCATATGTTATCGCGTGCAGAAAAACCAATCAACGTAAATGTAGGCGTTAGTTTTATTTTTATTTAATGAACATAAATGAAGGGTGAACATTACATATTTCAGTATCTATGAAATTAAGATTATGTTGAGTAATAGTTCAACATTCTTGATCTTAAACTAAAGAAAAATTGCGGTGGATTCTCTCGTGAATAATTTATAGAAATATTACATCTATATTCAGCCCCAGAACATATCAAAACCAATTTTTAGCAGCAATTATTGTAAATAAGAGATCCAATTTTTTTACTTTAGGTTCAACTCGTTTCGCCTCACTTCAACTCGTGTTTCGACGCCATGTGAGGAACTGAATTTTCATTATCAAAAGTTGGAGGCGAGTCGAGAACCATTTTCATCGTTAAAAGGATTATTTCGATTGCTCCTTATTTGCCCTTTCATCACTGCCTTCGTTCATCAGTTTTATAAACATTTAACCAAAGAGAAATTCGCACAATCACAAAAAGCATCAAATTAGTAAAGTGCAATGTATCGTGGGACAGCACTCCGCAGTCAACGAATGATCGTAGAAAATTGGAAAAGCAATTCAACTGACATTCAAGCGAGTGAAATGCGTTTCAAATCGTATTTTCCGCTGAAATATGTACACAATGTATATTCTCGATTACGAGCGGTTATTGTTGAAAAATTATCGCGACATTTATAGCAATTTCCAAATGCAGGGATAGCACTCAAACATTCAAGAGTGATGTATAGTATTTTGCTTACGGAGTAAGTGCTTTGGCACGGCTTTTTGGGACAGACAGTTAAAAAAAAAAAAAAGTCGCCACTGTAAATTCTACATAAAATTGGCAGAATGTGTAGTTTATAACGACGACGACCGTTATATAAACCATTCGTGCAGCATAAACGGGACGAAAATAATGGTTTTTATCTAATTACTTATTCCTTCTACTTAGTTTTTTTTTTCCCCAAACTGAGTTACTGAAGGACGCAACAGCTCTCACGCAATATGGATAGAGCTAAATGAAATTTTATTATTTTTGGAAACCCCAAAAAGACAATACAGAATCTACGAAGCAACACGTATTTATGTGAACATATTTCTATTCCTAATCATACCCTAACAAATTTATATGGCAATACCCTACCCCTGCGTTGTTCCTCTTTCACATGTTATTTTGGAAAAATTTGGAACATTCCACTCGATTTCAATATTTCACAGCTCCATAGATTCATTACGTGATATTTTTAGCTGAAAATCACAAATTCTGAGGAATGCAATCTTAGGGCCGAATGCAAGACCGATACTTAAGTAATTCTTACATTCTTTACATAATAAATTATGTCTATATATAAACATAATTATATAGATGTAATTTTCTTAAAATAAGAAATTCTAAAGTTACGGTTGATACTTAAGTACGTATCGTTCTTGCATTCGAGCATTAGTCTGGAATTAAACTTTTTGGAATGCAGTCTTAAATTAATCTACCAACTGAATAATTCTTTTTCGCAGGATTTTACAACAAACTTCTAATCCACGAAGGTATTTCCTTTATTACTCACGTACCTACATTAACCGACCCGACACGTTTTAGCCACTTTTAATAACACATAAAATATACAGGTATATACTGAAAACTCGTAAAATTCGTCGACTCGAGTTATTTGACAGTATATATAAAGAGAAAAGAGGGAAAAACTGTTGAACAACCACCTGTAACCTGTAACTACGACCACCACTACACACTGCATAATAGAAATGGAGGAAGAAGCAGGCAAAATGTTATTTTCCCTGCATAAATGCGTTCTGGGTCATTTCCCCACTCCATTCCCATCCTTACCCCTATCAGCTTCTACCTATTCAACAACAACAATTACAAAGTTCACAGCTTCACACGACATTTTATAAAAAATATTGATGATGATTAATTAGGCCCTTCAAAAGCTTTGGGAAACAATTAAAAAACATATCACGCCAACAGAAACAAAGTCCTTGAAACAAAAATAGAAATTTCATCAGAAAAGTAATTGAACGATTAACTTTAAACGACAAGCCAACTTTTAAACAACGGTACCGAGTTTCGAGATGAAAGTTAACACTTTTGGGTTACACTCGATTGAGCAAAAAGGTACTTGTTGCATTCGTCGAGTATTCTCAACTAATTTCGTGAAATGGAGAGCAGATCTCGTCCCTTTTCTGTTGTAAAGCAAAACAATTAAGACAAAAAAGCTTCGTCACTGTTCGCTTAATACGATAGCCAAAATACCAGAAGTATTCTTCATCTATCAAAGTCGTAGTACGCATTTCAACTTTCTTCAGCCAACTTGACATTTGATCTCGATACACTATTCTCCCCCTTTTAAATTCGAACTTTTTTTTTTTTTTTCAATGCACGAACATCAATGCTCTCGTCCGCCAAAAATTTATCTTGAGAGCAAAACGAAAAGAAAATTCTAACTCAACAGTAGCTCTGTTCGAAAAAGTAAGTTTTCCATTTGATCGAAAATAGAGATTTGATAGGTTTGGTTTAAATATAATGCACCTGTATCGATACTTTTTCGGAAAAAGGGTCAATCTGCTTTCCGAATAGAAAAGTCGAAAGGGCCAATCTACTAGAGACAAACTAAAGTTTGATCCAAAATACATTGGTTAAAGAGCCAATCAAATCGTATTTGCAGCATTTTCAACCTCAGAATAATATTCAACGGTGTAGTTATTTTTCCTGTTGTGATGTAATTATTTCTGTAATTTTGGTGTTTCAAAAAATAATTATAACACTCAATTTCTATGTACGACAGTAATGTTGCTGGACCTAGTAGACAGCATCACGTAGGTATTTTTTGTCAGAAGACGATAAAGATGCTATGTTATATCTGTTTGTCGTAATTTTTTCAAGGCAACATTTGGACCTTACGTCAAAATTACTACGATATACAAAAAAGGATTTGTCTGTTTTGCGTAGCGCAAAAACGGATAGTCGAGGTCGCAAATCATCAAAAAATAAGCTTAAAACATCTACGAAAATTTATTGGATCTTTACCTGCCGTTGACGCCCATTATTGTGGGAATAAAAGCGAAAGATAGTACCTACCGAGTCAACCGAAAGTATAATCAACATTTATCGGCAACACAAACCTCACAGCTCCTCATCAATATTCACCTGCGTCAAAGTTTGTCGACGTATTTTGCATCTGAGTATAACATCGGTATACACGTTTCGAAAAAAGATAAATGTTCTTCGTGTGTCAGATATGCGAGTTTTTTTTCTCCTAGTAAAACTGAAATTACCAAAAAAAGACCCACGACGACAGAACTTCGATAAATAACCTGCATATTGAAGCCCAAAAAACAGGCAAAAGAAGAGGTGCATTATTTCTTGTTACATCCTTTGGTTTAGAAAAAGTTCTGAATATTTATTCTACTATAAGCAAGAAAATATGGCGTTTATAACATGACATTCTAGGAAGGTGGCCACGTAACTTTTGTTACTATACAGGTGAATGAAAAATGCAACTTTATGAACGAGACTGATGGTGAAAATACAAGGTTTTACCAATGAGACTTCACAACAGACAAAAAATAATCATATGAGAAAAAAAATACACTAACAGGGAAAAAAATTGTTTCCCTGTTTGTGGAGGACTATTTTCACGTTGTTCAAATAACATTTATGAGCAATGAGGAAATTCAAAAACTGGTAAATATCGATAAAATGTTATCACTTTCTTCATATTAACTTTTTTGTTTTTTATAATTGGTACTACACATTGATACCAAACACATTTCTGGCATGGCTATTTTATAATTTATAAAACTAAATTAACTAGAATAATTCAAAATATTTTTTCATTCACCTATTTAGTAAAATACTTTACTATACAGAGGCAAAAAGCAAGCTATTGTCACTCGTATGCGATTGCAGCACTCACCTTTGGCTCATGCTGTAACTTCGCAACTCGCCTGCAATTGCTTACTTTCCTCCCTTGTATAGTAATGTACTATTGTTATGTATGAGAAGAAAGTGAAGTCAAACGCGGTTATACAGAAATTTGTTCTATAATGGATAGCATAAACTTACATGGGATGGGTGCCAGAAAGAATTTCAAATAGTTGGCATTATTTTGCAATAATTGTGCAGGTCAGTAAAAAAATTCTGTAATGATCGCCATTATACAGAATTTTTTAGAAACTTCTATTAATACAAAAAAATTTTTATGAATTTTTTAATGACGGTACACTCAGTTATGACCGCAGATTTGGTTTATGCAGTTGAGCGGAGAACTAAAACAAAAACAATCAATGCGTCGTCTGAATATCTCATTATTATAAGCAATACCAGATATGATCCATTTCCTTACAATGTGATTAAACTGAAATCACTCAGATTTCTGAGATTGGAAGACAACTGCAGATCGAATGAACCCAACTTTGGATAGCAGTGGAAAACTGAAAGTTTCAAAAATTTGTAAACTTATTTCTCACTTAAGTTGTGGAAAAAATATGATGTTCAATATAATCTTGAATGCTAAAGATCCTAAAGAAGTGACTGCTTTTATAAAACAAAAAAGGAATGACAAGTATAAAGAACCTGCTACAAAATATTTCCACAAAAAAATACCAAGATTACGTTGACCTATGTATTATAAAATGTAAGATTCCTGAAAATTACCACGAAGAATATCTAAATTTGTCACACTGTGTAACAGTGCGGGATGCGGCTCAAAGGATGAATAAGAAAATATAGGCGACGATATGTATTCTCATTATCTGGTAGTATTTTTCATTTTTTTATTATTTTAATTGGTACTACATTATGTTTTTCTCCTTATAGATGTTTTTTTAAGTAGATTTTTGAAAAAGTAGATTTCTGAAAAAAATCTATTTATTAAAATTGCCTGAGCATTCTAAACAAAGGGCGGAAGTGGATACGTTTTTTGTTTCATAATTCTTTAAACATTTTAGCACTATTTTTGAAAATTCATTTTTTCATGTACCCCTTTTGCGTTGAGTCCATTTCCAGGCGTAATTTTGATAGGATGGTTTCAAAATTTGAAACACATTCGAAGCCATCTAAGGATCTAAAGAAGAATCCTATAGTTTTTGGTCTGGATCAATCAAATAGTACATCTTGTAGGTCAGTTTATACACGCATTTTTTTATTGAACAGTGGACAGATCGCAATTTAGACCTGAAATTTGGTATATGTATGTGCTTTAGGTCATCTACTAATTTTGGTGTGGAAAGGTCTTACAGTGCATATGATACGGCTGATTTTGTTGCATTTTTGGCAGATTAATAGCTCTAAAAGAAGTCATTTTCAAGCTTTAGTTACAAAATTTCATATAGATATTGATCTGAAGTATATCTAACATGATTTCAAATGTGGTTCCGATTGTTATAATGATTCATTCCCTGGGGCTGTTGTAGGTGCTAATTTTTCATGTTATCTCAATAAAAGCTGTAATTCTCTTTCAATAGTCACGCAATTTGGTACAAAAAGTACCTCCCATACAAGGACCAAACGTATTAATTTAGGTTTTGATTAGTCGATTTGTTCTCAATTTACTAGCTATTCAGTGTGATTTTCCCTCTTTTACCCTTCTGATAACGGTTCTGAAAAATTAATCAGCTCGCTGGTGAAATGGGAGTGGGACCAAAAACAATGGTAAAACTCCGACTAATCCTCCAGGCATGAGGTTATTCATTTTTACAATGCAAAAACTGGGGGAGTACCTGTACGGATTAGACTACTTGTAACAGGTAAGAGGCTTGGCCTCTCAATGACAGTTGTCATTGTAAGATGACCAAACTTGTACACTGGATATAAAACACAATATACATTTGTATGTTCATACTTGCAAATCATTGTAAGTATGACATAATAATCGAACAATGACAAATTGATTAATTATGTCTTAGATGATGTCACAATCCTCTGTATCAGTGTACTTGCCATGTTTTACACGTAGCCATAGCAATAGTAAAATACGTAGCAATTAGTCATCACACATGTATGTAATCCTTATGTATGTGTCTATGTGTGCATGTAAGAAGCCAATATTATATAAGGCCACAAAACTGAATACAAAATTGCCAGTGTTCGCTGAGGTCTTAGCTCCCGCATACCGTGTGTATGATATGTGGTGAACAGTTTTACTTCAGTAAATTCATCAATAATCGACATGAAATTTGTCTTATGAACTTATGACTCATAAAAACCCTGAAAATTGATGAATACAAGAATAGTCTGGTTAAATTTCCCATGTGTTCATATTTTCATATGGAGTATGGATAATTCTTCCTTATTTTAATTGTGATTTTGTATCAATAGTAAATATAGCAATTTTTCTCAATGTTACCTGCAGCACAGCGTTGTTAAGAACTTTATTTTGCTTATTTAATACATTCGTTAATGCCCAATAAGTTTCTCACACAAGTAAGCTACTTAAGAGTTGATGGAGCCACATATCGATTAAAATTTTGCATTAATATTATCGATTTGTCAAAATTATTTACATTTGGTGGAAGTTATGACGTATTTTACAGCAGTATTGTGGATTTTTTTTAAATTATGATACTAACCGGTCCTATGGAAGTACAGAATATAACACCACTCTCCATATTCATTACTGTCAGGATAATGAAAAATACATATTAACGAATAAATTATGAAAAGCAAAAAAAAAAAGAAAATACAGAGGGGGCACTCAATATCTTAAGCTTCCCCAGGCAGCCTTAAATATCAAAAATGAACAATGAATACAAAATAATAGATCAATAATCGATATTTTGGCACAGAAAATCATATCTACACAAGAGGAATAAAATGGGGACGTAAACGATTATTTTATAGTTATCATGAAAAACGCCGCACCACATAATTATGTAATAGACGTCACTTTTTCTATAATACAGGTACGGAAAAGCAAAAATTTGTACAGAATATAACAATTTCTTTTCATTTCTATATTTTTTCCTCCAGAAGAAAATTCAATGCAATATAACCACTTTGGGAGAAGGAGCCGGGGAGTTAAGCCATTACATCCTCATTTATTCAGCACAGAGAAAAGTAGCGCCAACTGCTCGGTTCATCAAAATTCAGCTTATGTTTCTCAACTGAGTGCAACTTTACCTAAATCTCTCTCTTCTCAAAGTCTTATCATAATATTGTTTACCCAAAGGCAAAAGAGCCAATCATTTCCGGTTTAAAGCAAAAAGTGATACTTACATTCCAACAATTTTTAAAACTCAACGCACGTTACACCTTTCGCCTCAAAAAAAGGTCGTCCAATTTTCCAAGCGCTTTCGCCTCGAGGAAATTTTAAACGGTTTCCAAAAATTTTCATTAATTTATCCTTCTCAACTTTAGTTTCGCATTGCTTGAAAGTTGTTCGGAAATAAGAAAAAAGCATTCTTCTCATTCTTAATGCTGCCCTTGATGTAGATTTTTTCTTTTACTTTCTTCCTCTTTCTGTCCCTCCTTCAAACGAAAATAAAAGTAACTTCAAAGTTTTACGGCTTCCGAAAAACTTTTTTCGTTTTTGTACTTGAGCCAATATTCAACTTTAATGGTACGATTTTGTCTCCGTATAGTTTTAGAGACCATGTTCTGCACCAAAAATAAAAGGCAATTTTTTCCGTTTTAATAAATTGGGCGCACATTTTTTTTTTTCAAGTGAGGTAAAAAAAAAATTAATAACAGTAAAGATGTAGGATATAACTTTCATAATATCTTCTCAAGCACTAATTTTTTCATCACTTCTTCCGGCTGGACGATTAAGGTAAAGAATTTTATCAAATTTCTTGCCGAAGTTATTTTAATTAAATGCTAAATTTAATAGATTTTTTTTCCTCCCAAACGAACCGCAACCTTTATTGATACAGAAATATTAAACTTCAATTACTGAGGCGCCAGAAAATATGACCAAAATTATCTAGTGATCTTGACTATCAAGTCAAAAACTTGGAAACTATTTCGACAGTTTCCATTTTTTGTAACTCGAAAAATACAAGACGAATTAATATTGTTTTTAAAGCTGTTCGCGAAATGGATTTTTCCACCATTTTCGTTTGTAAATATTTAACATCGCAGCGAAAAGGGGTCATTTTCACGGCTGTCTAAAACCCCCTGACGCTTTTAATCCAGGTACTTGGTCAACAAGGAAAAGTTCAGACAAAACGTTTGTAGAGTGCGTATGAAAAGGATTAGTACAAATTTTTCAAGTAAATTACAAAAATCATCAACAAATTATGGGAAAATACAAATAAATTTTATCGCCGAAAAGAAGTTATATTTTTAAGACTAAATATAGATGGTGCAACCAACTGGTCAAAATTTCCCATTAATTCACTAGGTAAGGTAATATAATGATGGGATCTATATCTTCATTTCTATAAGGTGTTTTTCACTGCGGCATAATGTTAGAGAGAACTGATGGACCGATTTTCATGACTGAGGTGTCAAGAGAATGATATCACCACGCAGACAGGCCATCTGAAGAGAAAGGGTCCATAGTCCCTTGAGGAAAACGAATTAAAAATTGTATCGATGAAAAAATTGGTAAGAAAGACGAATTTATTGAAGATCTAGTGTAGATGCAAAACGCCCACAATGCGTTCGTCGAGGGGTAATGTACATAAAGAACGAAAAAAAGATTTGAAAAAATGCTGAAATCCGAAGGTATAAGATAATATAAAAGTTGACTTAATTTCGTAAGTTGGAAAATTTACGTCGACGCAAATGTCTGGAAAATGGAGATAAATTTGGGCGTACCTATCGCTTAAGGGGGATGTAAACTTCAATCTCACCAACTTCTCACGACAAGATTCGGAATTAATTTGCCTAATGCATAAAACCACGATTCGATATCGATGTCGCAGATGTTCGAAGTGTGGGAGGAGTTGGTAAACAAGTTTTACCTTTCCCTCAGCTCATTACTCGAGTCCTCTGCACAAAATTAAGATGAGAAAAAAATCATTAAATCAGAGAGAAGCTACACTACTGAGCAGCAGAGGGGGCCTAATAAGTTAACTAATGTACCTTAAAGAATTTGTTGGCGTAAGTTTCAGCCATGTGGCTCTATCAATTTCGAAAAGACTTAATAACTTTACTGGGGAATTGGGAATATTATTATCCAGTTTAGATTTAATACTTCGAATTTAAATTCAGATGTGAACAGCGTGTATAGTTACGGCTAAACTCTTGAACGAATTATTAATTTAAAATCGCTTCCGATGAAGTTTTTGCGAACCAGAAGTCGTTCTGTCGACGGATAAGAGATTTGGAAAATTTAGTAAGCATGACGACAAGGAATTTTTCATTACTCACTCTTCGAAAACACCGTTTTGCTACACTGATTTTTGGAGTGAAAATCGTTATTTACAAAACAGTATTCGTAAACATTGATCAACTTTACTCAGCAGGCCGCTCAATTCACGTTTCAGGCCACTCCGACTGATAACATTGTATTTCAGTACAAACGTAATGATTTATTTGAATGTTCGAACTATCATTAAATTTTTTATCGCATTTGATATGAAAAGTATCTTACTTTACAAGAACTGAAAGTGAGATTGCAGGACTCGTACATTTGCTCGGCTCGTCTACAGGTCGCCTCGCAAATGTGTACTCGTCCGGCAATAACTCACTTTCAGGCCTTGGAAGGTAATGTAATATTTCAGCGAACGCTAAAGTACAGAAATAGATAATTTGAATCGTACAGGAACTTATGCTATTCTCACGAACTGAAGATAAAAACCACACAACTCAAAAAATTTGCGGAATTAAATTGCGAACTCAGTTTGAAAATATTAATCTGCGGTTGTGGTTGTGGCCGCTAGGGGCAATCAGCTTATGCTAAGAACGTGGATATATAACTTAATGAAGCACGTAGATTCGTGTCGGGGTGGCGAAAGCCCACAAAATGAAGCATTACTCTATTTCACACATGGATCAATAATAAAACCAAAAACTAACTAAAAAATGGCAATACATCCTTGAAAAACCAATGCCCAGACAATCGATGTAAAGATTAAGCTCACTAAAACATTGATCAAAGTCACAACAAATGAATTTTCTGGTTAATGTAAAACCTTTCGAAGGAACAGACCTCACCTGCCAGAATGGAGAGATGAAAATAAAGGAGAGTCTGTGCCGAAGTAGAGACGATGGTTGGGTTAATAGACGGTCTTGAGTGAGAAACATGCAACATCAAACTGTTCGTTAACTGGGTTTGCGGAAACTTGGGCAAGTCTATAGATAATTTAGGAGACAGTGGATAGGTATAACGAAGTCACCAACATCTTCCTTAAAGACTCGCAATAACCGAAGTCTCATAAAATCTTGTTTAATATGGGGAAAAATAATACAATGAAGCAATCGCACTCTTCGATCATATTAACGAAGAAATTCTGCTCTTAGGCCCAATCAGTAAAAAAAATTTTGGAAAATAATGTAAGGCTGATTCGGCACTCTCCTAATAAAATATATACCTATGTATTAACTTCAAGCCGTTAATTTCCCGTATTTTGAATTTTTCAAGGCCTTTCTCTCAATTTTGATTCTATTTATTTTTGGAATATTCACGCGAGCCGATTGAATAGTTTGAATAAACTTCCAGCTTCAAAGAAGCGAAATTAGTGAATACAGCCACATACTTCTAAATAAAACTCACATAAACTTGATGCTACTACAATACATGTGATTATCAAATATCAAAATATACAGCGTATACGCCAAATTTCACAAAAAAAAAAAAAAAAGTATACCCCTGAAATATAATGCTGTTTGCGTCAGTCTTCAGTAGGGACGCATAAAATGGCGAAGTAATTGAACGGTAAGATAAACGACCCAATACAAAAACATGAGCAAATAAAAAAATCGATTAGTTGAAACAAAACTGTTTTCATGTCGAAATGGAATTTACAAAAAAAATTTCGTACAACTATATTTTGTATGGTCTTAAATAAGACCTATAACTGCTTCTGCTGATTCCAGTTCTCAGTCCAGTTCATAAACCTATTTTAACAGTATCTAAACAAGTCTATTTCGACGCGCAAGGCAGGTACAATGAGTATATTCCAAAACCATGTCTCAAAAACCCATCATACCAATCGACAAAATCAATCAATTCCCACTCAATTACTTACGTCAATATCCATTGTTCGCTAATTTTATTCTCGTCTTTCGACATGAAGAATATCAGGCTACCTATCTGTTCTTCCAAATCATCTTACTATCACACTTTCCAACGAGCTGTACCTTCTTGCTTTTCGTTCATCGGATTCCCCCATTCGTTTCATTTCATTATTGCAAGAATTTGAGGAACTCGTTTCAATCACACTTTATTTCATGCATATTCCATCGGATATTCAATCACTACCATACTCAACATTTCTTTCTTTCGTTCTTTTCATACTAAGGAAAACTTGTACCACTTTTTAATTCACGACCCTGCACTGAATTCGCATCCTTAAAAACTTTCAACTGCTATATACTATCCGACCACTCTACTAGGTTCTTTTTTTTTTTTTTTTTTGCAAACATTATTAAGGGAAATTATTCCTCCCTCGCTTCGATCCGACGTAACATTTTTCTTTCTAATGTCTCATATTTGAATAGTTCGCTTTAGCTGCAGAAACCTATTTGAATAGTTGATGAGAGAGATAATGTGTCGGATTGCATAATTTTTCATAATTACATTCAGACGAAAGAAAGTAAACGCATTAACTAACTTATTACGCCCATAAGGCCAATTGTAAACTTCGCAATGCCACAACTATACAACCTTCCAAAAAGTACAAAAAGACAAGCGGTCAATTTGTTTCTTATTCGTAACGTAAAATTCGCGAGAAACCACTAAACATAAGCGATGATTATCAACGTACTTTTAAAATTTTTACGACGTACCCAGCTCACAGAGCGAATATGACGCCAGTCACCAGTTAACCACCTTTTCACAAGCGATTTTTCAACAAGTCAGACCAGGTAGATAAAAACTGTGGCACCCACGCCTTATTCCACGTATGTATATTCGTTTTATGTTATCCGTTACGAACATAGAAGTGTTCGATATGGTACGCGAAAAGTTTATTCAACATTTATTCTCTTTACTTATTATTGGAAAACCTTTTTTCACTAACGATTTCCCATTTCTCTTCTTTCTTGGCTTTTTTTTTTTTTTTTTTTTTTTTTTGCGGCCCACCAACTTTGTTTATGTAACATGAACTACAGCTGGTTGAGCGCCCAAATAATTGATTTGGTTTTCGTTTACAGTATTTTCATTTTCACGGCCCATACTTCGGTGTTGGTGTTGGTGTTGGTTTTTCTTTTCTTTTTTTGCCTATTTTTGATCCTTTTTTTTTTTACCCATATTTGTTTCGCTTTTTTCACATTTCACACGCCAAGAAAAACGTCAGTATGTACGTGTTACTTTTTAAATACCTACCTTGTGATTGTGGTACTTACGAAGGAGCAGGAAGAAGCGGTCCAAAAGACTTCGTATTTTTAGTGAAAGTAACATTTTCTATCTCCCTTTCGACGGGCCCCATCGCCACCCATTTTGTAAACCCGAATGACCATAATCGAAAAACAATGTTACGGTTCCATTCGCTTTCGCGATTTCGAAAATCAGCAGTCAAATGGTACGTACCAAGATCGCTTGAATTTTCTTGCAAACATTATCATCGGTTTAGGAAAAAAGTAACCGATTCAGACGATAGAAACTGAGAATGGAAAAAATTATTTTTTTCAGCAAATGTAAGGAATGTTGTATTTGAGCCAGGGGAAATAAAACCTGAAATTGGTGGATCGAATCCCTATCATGGCACACAGAATTTTGAAGGAAAAAACAATGGTATCAATTTAAACAAAAGAAAATAAAACATTTAAATATGTGGAACAAACTGAGTGTGGGGACTATAGATCTCGTACACACGCCATTCTTTATCAGGCGTATTATATTCAATAGCAAATAAAATATATTATTTGTTCGTATGCTCTTACTTGCACACACAGGCAAGTAAGATGCAAAGTTCGGCCAATGACAAAACGATAGATAAAGATCTCGGTAATGTCTCGGACCGGTACACGAACGCATTATGTCATTTCTTATCAGTTGATTCAGCAATGAATAAGAAATGACGTGAATTCTACAACACACCTACATATGTATATGTACATAAGTGTGTCTGTGTGCATGTGCCAAAACCAGTATATAAACTCTCAGAACTGGCTCTAAAATCGCCAGTGTTTGGTCTGGTTCTGGCTTACCCGTACTTATGTACGAAGTGGCTGAACACGCTTAAATTCTGTAGAATTTCCTGCTGGTGAGAATATCTCTCACAACAAGGTATTCCACACTGAGGAAATAATTAGGCGTGAGAAAAAAAAAGTTAAGATGTGAGAAAAAGAAGTCGACATGTGAGAAAAATAAATTAAGTAGTGAGAAAAGTAATAGTTCTGGAATTGGGTACTTTCAACACGCCATACCTGCCTCGAAAATACAGCATTTCGTACACATATTGCAAAATAGTATATTAAGAATCTAGGGAGGAAAGTGAGCAATTTCTCAACGAGTACAATACTTACAAGTACGAGATGATAAATTTCTCACTCCAACGAGTTGCGAACAATATTATAATGTTTCCATACTTTTTTATTTTTATTTTTCAATGCTTCAAAATTGTGCGGAAACAACGAAGAAAAAAAAACTGATCAAAAATCGGATATATTTCTCACTTATACCTTCTATTCACGTAAACGATATTAAAATTTAATTATTGCGAAAGTTACAACAAGAACGTTACAATTGCCTTACGTAAACAACTCTCGTCAGCCTACTCAACTTTATTGAAATGGGCCTAAATAAAAGTACCCAAAATAATAGGAGCACTAAGTGGACAGCACAATACAATTGGTTGAATGGATGACATTACTGTGAGCAATTTGCAAGCGAAGTTCTTTCAAAGGTTCACAAAAACGACCACAACTCTGTTTTTTTGTTTTAGGAATAAATGGGGAACGGAGGAATAGTGCACAACGGAGAAATATGTACAACAAAATGGAGACGCTTCTATTTTTTTTTTCATTTTTGTTTTTTGTTTTTCATCTGCGATTAAATTTACATTTAGTTGCAAATTTTAGGTTCCAAAATCGCATCAATTTTAATCGCATAGTTTTCTTTTCCTGGTTGCGTATTTACGCATGTATGGCGTTATTGTTTTCAACAACAACCAAGTATCTTTCAAAAAAACAAAAAAAACAAGCTACATTGTTACACGATGTCGCAATAATTTCTGCTCCATTAATAGCGATGGCCAAATATCGATCTGTATTAACTATCTATCGATAATTTTATAAAAACATTTCGACAGTTTCGTCATGTACCTAATTAAAGATAAAGAAAGGAAATATAAATAAAAGCCAATGTTACATTGAAAATAACAATAAATCGATATTAATTTCATAATTCCATAATTCATAAATCGTTTCAATACTTCTCATGATTTTTACTAGGAGGAAAATAAAAAACATTCCATTGTCACAGATAAACTTTATGAAGGAAACAAAAAGAGAAATTGGAAAAGAAAAAAAACAATTTACAATAAGATTTTCAGCACTTCGTACAAAAATCATAAAAAACGCCGAATCAATTATATTCGCAAAAGATTCGAGAGTAATCGATAAAATTTCAATATCTTATGGTAGGGCAGGCCCACAGTACGCCTAAAAGCAAGGATATAGAAATGCTACCTTTTTTCATATCCTGTTCAAATATCGATAATCGATATTTTTCAATACATCTTCAAATTTTTTCTCCCAGATCAAAAATTATTCAAGTGAAAAACAGAAACAGAAACGATTCATCATTTGGTTTCTGTTATTGGTCTTGAAAATAATTGGTTAATCGTTTCTGATTCTATTTCCATTTCAGAATTTGGGTGTTTTCATTTATTTCGGTTTCCAGCGTAAAAAATATAGTTTCCTTTTCTAAAAAATTCGGTTTCCATTTCGGTTTCTCAATCTCTGCCCTTAAAAGGTTCGCATACTCTTTTAAAATCTGTAATTTCTTCAAAGCTTTACAAAATTTTACGCCAAACCACAGTGAGAACTCAAAAAATACATATGCCATTCTACTGACATGGAGAGAATAGCCCATCTCACCAGAAAGAGAAGGGATATTCATCCTCAGTTTTTAGAATTTATTTATGACATTCATTCAATAAAAAATTCAAATGAGAAAAATCACCAGTAGTACAAGTCACCCTTGAAATGCAGCCCACAGTAACGACATAACATAGAAAGCATGTTGCTTTCTGCAGCCGAAAAATTGAATGCGACTGACAGTACAAAAATAGTAGGCAAGTTTTCTCAGTTTTTCATTGCCAATTTCAATTCTAAACTGAAATAACACGAAGAATGTCAGCTTTCATAAACTAGAGTTGACTGAAATGTTAAATAACTGACAGGCACCGCAAATAAAACCAAATGAAAAAACAAACATTTTGTAAAAGTCCAAATCAGACTTTGACAATTAAGAATGGTACACTACCAATAACCCATTTCACTCTTACAATAATTTCGAAGAGCTCTAAAACATAATCAAGATTTTCCCAACTGAGTAATCGGAAGAAAAAAATCTGTAAGATAGATTCGATAATTTGTCGATTAGACGCACATTCATGAAATGAAAAAATATCTTAAAAATTAATGTTTCACTTCCTTCCAGGCCTATAAGATTTCTTCGGTGGAAAATGAAAAATACAGTTTATACTTTTAGAATCAAGGGGTATTCCTCTTGGGATAATAGTGACTCGTCACTTGTTTGTTTAATCGGATCAAAAATTGAAACAAAGTTCAAGCATGAATTCCTCAACCTGGTATGTACGGAAAGGCATACAGGGCATACAATCCAAATGTAAATCAAATGATACCTATACGAAGTATTCACAATGTGAATAGTGAGCTCTGATCATCAATCAAGAACAAACGGATATTCACGGGGAAACACTGAACAACATCAGCGTGCCTACATTCCATCAATATTGTAGGTTCTCATCATTTTAAAAACATAGAAGGGCTAAAAGCATTTACTCCAGGTAAAAAGAAAAAAATCTGATATAAACACCGGCTCAATTCAGGTTCAAGGGCCCAAAAGCTCATCCAACATCCAATCGCACTCCAAATATGAGCAGTTTCTTTTTCCCCCTCGAGTCATGCGAAAACCGCATCAAGCAAACACAGAATGGCAGATCTTTCCGACAGAAACTGCTTTTTCGAAAAACCAGTAATATAATCGCAAGGCAACGAGTAACGATGAAGGCTATATCAAATATCGACTAGGAAATTAAAACATCTCTCTCCCCCTTCGCATCTCAAATTCAAGTACCATACACAGAATACCCAAACTGGGATGCGATTAAAATATGATTACCTGGAACACAAAGGAAGAGCCGCGGCGCTGGTGAAGTACAATCAATTGTACATTCTTTGTTTTCAGGGATTGGCATCGGTACGCAGCTCGTCAAAATATGGAGAGCCACAAACGCTAAAACACGCCGAGAATAATGCGCTAAACGTATTCAACTCGAAAGCAGTAACAGTAACTTCGATTACTTTGGCTATTCAACCAAGTTTCTATCTACCAAAATTTTACGTGCGATACTTCGTCGATATTATTTGAAAATGATTAAAACACAAATTCATAATGAAACTGACGCAAAATCAATTTCGTCTGACATCTGCAACTAGAGGCCAAAAAAGTACCGACTACTCGAAACTTGAACTAACGTATTCCGACAACAGGCAGCCAATATTACGAGAACTAAGAGGGATAGTGAAAAACAAAAACGTTTCTGATATGGCTGATGATTGTTCATCTTCTAAGAATTAAGACAACGCAGCAAACTGCCTGATTTAAGTGATATTCCAACCAGTAGATTTTTGTCAATACCCAACTGATTCTGATATTTGACCAGTCGCATCTTTAATAAATTATCTCTAATTTTCAAATCTAAAGAAGATAAGACTTCTGTCAAAAAAATAAATAAATAAATAAAAGTAATGTCCTGTTGTAGATCTCTGCAAGGGATGCAAATAATTTAAAATGATAATTCAAATTCTGCGATAAAAATTATGGGTAGTCATTTTGGACGTATTTTTTTCAACTTGAAAAATTAATAAAAAAAGGGTATGTGTAATAAATCAATCACGCAACGTACATTCTTTTAACCAAGTTCGGAAAAGCGAAGAAAAAAATTAAATCTGGGACTTCAGAGGGAAACTGGTTGATTTCAAAATAAAACGCTTGTAGCTGATTAATACGTAACACAACAGCCTAAACAAAGTGGAGGTTCAACAGGATCAACTCGATGCCCGTTCGATGTCACAGTCTATGAATGCTAACTGCTATTGGTAATACTAATGGTCCGAAATTGATTAATTTTTTTCGGCACCCAAAGGTAGATAAAACAAGTGATTCGTGAAAAACAATAACCTCACACTCTCTTCTAAAGTGCTACTAAGGCTCTTTACTATTAGGTATGCGCATGACGGTGATAAACGATGAGCCGCCATCTTGCGTTATTCGTTTTTTCATGAATTTCACGTTGTTTATTATTACTATATATACATATAAAAAACACACAATTGCTGTTCATTTTTAATCACCTTTATGTGCGTATACCTAACAGTAAAGAGCATTAGTCAAACCTAAAACGAATGAACCAACACACCAACACCATTACATCACATGTAAACACACGCGAGTTTTTTCTTAATTCCGCCAATTTTCTCCACTTTCAAACGAGCACTCAACATTTATTTTTTCAAACGAAAATTTCATTTAGCACCGATCCATATTTTCCGGTGCATTAACAAAGGAAACAGCAATGGCTTTTAATCAAAGTTATTTGCACAAAGAAAAAAATGTCTTAACTTTTAGTCAAAAAGGAAGCTGTAGGTGGAAGACAGGCAAAGGGAACGAAAGAGAATTTTACAAAAAGTACTTCATCTCTCACGCAAGAAAAAACCATACTTAAAAAGAGACGTATTCGAATTAAATGAATATTTTTAACCTCAATACATATACTATCGACCAGTAGACTTACTTCAGTTTTTTTGACAAAACAACAATTTGAGAAATATGCAACACCAATGAAATTTTATTGGATTTGGCGACATACGTACCAAAAGCTTGGAAAATATAATTGCCTAGTCAACTGTAAGAAGTGCACTTAATTCTTAAATGTAACATTAACCTAATAAATGGGATCTCGTCTTTGAAGCAGCATTAAGAAGGAATAAACGATCATTTAACATAGAAAAAAAGCAGTACGCTGAAACTAGAATTCGATGAAGTAAATGCGGCATTATGGGAGGCAAAAATAGAGCGAATCAACTCACACTTTTCAGCTACAATAACTTTTAGAATTTTGTTTCAAGAACTATGGGAGCGTTGAAACACCAATTCTGTTTCTCAGTCTGCAAAGGGAGACTAACTGTTTAGATTTTAGGCTAAAATTTTCCTCGTTGTAATAAATGTTAATACTTTGGAGCAGTTTCCAAAACTGGCGAATAATAATATTTTACTGTACGCCATCAGAAATGAAATCTTCAGCATTCAACGTTTAATCCTTTCAAAATTCATATTTATTAGAAGGTTCAGCCTTTCTGAATGATGGGGCCTGGCAAGGAGGAACAAAATAGTACCAACGCTTAATTTTGGTCTAACAAAGAAAAAGTTTACTAATACTTGAATAAAGCCCTGAAATGGGAATGGACCACGAAGGCCAAAAGGAATCGTCTGCCCAAACAACCATCGAATTTATGAGTGCAACGTGGCATTCTAGAAGTTCTCAGCTTTTTCTCCTTCCACATCTTTCAGTCTTTATAAAATCTCAGGACAATCAAACAGCAAAATTAATGTGGCCTGTGAATTAATTATGGCACAAAACAAATTGTATCATGGTTTAATTT
The DNA here is from genome assembly GCA_011428145.1 of Ericerus pela. Lineage (NCBI taxonomy): Eukaryota > Metazoa > Arthropoda > Insecta > Hemiptera > Coccidae > Ericerus > Ericerus pela. The sequence goes on from WOFM01000240.1 coordinate 271,653, forward strand.
AGCATTTCTCTCTTTAATAGTCACGTTCATTAGGCGACGGAACTTTCCTAACATGCAGCAGCACTGAGTAGGCTATAGAAGAGGGATTGATGGGACCCGGAATTACTCTTATTTCTTACATTTGAACAGATTCTTTATGATTCGATGGTGGTACAGTAAAAAATATTTTTGAACAACTTCATGAGAATACTGACATATTTTCAGAGATGCTAGGTACTCAACTTGATTTAAAGAGCCAATTTAAAGGGTTCTAGACTGCCGCTAGAGTGCTGAATTCTCGAACACTTTCGAATAACTGAGAAAAAATTATTGTAACGTAACAAAAATTCAATGATAAAATAATTCCTTACTTCACATTGTTGTCACACCAAAAGAACGTAACAGAAAAATAAATAAAGAATGCTTTTTATAGACACTCACCGAGTGAGCCATCGACGATGGTAACTGGAATTAACAGAGGGATTGTAAACAATAACAACAATTTCGACCTTTCTTCTTCCACTTTTGCGAACTTCGCTATGCACGCAATTTTTAGAATCTGCTTCAGGTAAAATTCGAGAAATTCAGTTACTGAGTATTACCGAAAGGGGCGATGCAAAATACCGAAAAAGGAAATTAGGAAAATCGAATTGGGTCGCAAACAAGTCAAACGAAGCAAATACCGCATTAGATACTTAGCTAACTCTTTCACGGTGAAAAGGTTATGCAACTTGCATTACACGTCTCATTCCCACACGATCAAAACGAAGTTTGGTTGAGCCAAATCAGAACCTCTGGCGCAACTAAAATTAAATAATGTCGTCCACAAAGGACCAAGCGTAATTACATCTGCATTCACAAATCACGTCGTTTTCTGAGTGTGCGACTCCTACGCTACAAGAATAACCTTGCAAAGTTGACAACCAAAAATCTTGACATTTTTCAAACAATTCCTGGTAAAAAGGACTGAATCTGCATCGAATATAAAAGCTATTCTCGGACGTCAGCACATCACCCTTTTAACAAAACAGAATAAGACAAGAGCTTTTTCAGGAATTTCTTCTCTCAAAATGGTTAGTCTGTGTTAAAAAAACTGTTCGATATATACATTTTTTTTTGTTTTTCATGAAATGAGTACTTATGAAGTTACTAATACCTACTTGTAACAATATGTTTCCCCTCGTATAACTCACGTTAATATATCGCTATACCTCTTATAATCAAACACCTTGAATATCATCATGAATCAGACACGTGAATACCTGTAAGTTCACAGCCATCAATCCCAGTCCATTTAATGTCACACCGTATCGTCCAGATCACTGGACATTCCAAACTATCTACTTCACTCATCTGATGATCACCTATAACATCACTCATCTCAGTATAAACACACCTAGAACAATACATTTATAATAATTGGTACATATGCTTTAATTTGAAGAGAATTATTTCTCGCACATCATCACATCACATCACCTCACCTTCATAGATTTTGTACAGACTATGTCAGTCTGAAAAACTGTCTATTAATCTGCTTGATAATTCGACAATGATATCGTTAACCTCTAAAATGAGACTAATCACTTCTACTGTAACCACAGTATGTTAAGAGGCTCAGTAGCTAAGTCCGAAATGTAGACCTTAATTATTTTTATAGTTGTTACATTGAACCACAAATGCAGATTGTGGGGAATATAGATCTCGTACACACGCCATTCTTTATCAGGCGTATTATATTCAATAGCAAATAAAATATATTGTTTGTTCGTATGCTCTTACTTGCACACACAGGCAAGTAAGATGCAAAGTTCGGCCGATGACAAAACGATAGATAAAGATCTCGGTAATGTCTCGGACCGGTACACAAACGCATTATGTCATTTTTTATCAGTTGCTTCAGCAATGAATAAGAAATGACGTGAATTCTACAACACACCTACATATATATATGTACATAAGTGTGTCTGTGTGCATGTGCCAAAACCAGTATATAAACTCTCAGAACTGGCTCTAAAATCGCCAGTTTTTGGTCTGGTTCTGGCTTACCCGTACTTATGTACGAAGTGGCTGAACACGCTTAAATTCTGTAGAATTTCCTTCTGGTGAGAATATCTCTCACAACAAGGTATTCCACAGAGATATTTCAGTCAAGTCTTTCATTAATGTCGTTAAAATATTGATCAACCAAATTGCCCTCACACTACTAATGTATATATTACAGCAATGATGTGAATTGGACATTCACATGAGCATTTACGTGAATGTTCAACTTGGCTCAGTCATTCTTGTTGATAGCCACTTGTTGGGCAATCATTCATACTTGGTATGCAACATCATGAATATTTGTTTCATACCTCCATGTATGATGAGTGGTAAAGTGAGGGGAGTTATTTTATTTAGTTTTTTCTTCAAATGAAAAATAATTTCTTTATTCCTCTTTCATTTAAAAATAATAATCTGCCTCATTTAACCTCCACTTAAATGGATCTACAGTCCCAAATTTATTTTGATCCAATGTTGCTTTTTTTAAAATCTGTCATCAATGACGAATATCAAGTAATTAAGAAATAATATCAAACGAAAAATACTTGGCTCATAGTCCAGTCATCTTTTCTTTAATTAAAATTAAGCCAAATTATTTTCTTATTTATCTTATCAGTACATACATACTTTTGAATTTTTTCAAGAATGGAGGAAGCTTCGCTAAACCATTTTTGGCTTGCCCTTTGGATAATGCAGAGGAAAATTTTCAAATTTAACAACATTGCCCAATTAAAATTTATTGGTAACACCATAATGTAAATGCCCAGTGAATGACATGTCCAAACACAACGGGAATTCACAAAATTATCCATAAGATACACATCAGTCACAAACACCAGACACTAATCTGGGTTTTCTGAAAGGACCCAGCCACTAACAATTCTGTACATTGAGGTACCTATGAACCAATATATAACATTATTCATATTATCACATATCATAAGAAATCAACATTGTAATGTGATAAAATGAATAAGTAAGGTAAATATAATACAATTTGTCATTTACACTGTACCAAAATTCAAAAGTAAAATACATGAGGAACATAACAAAATATACAATTCCGGAATCAAGATAATGTAATTAATAAGATTGCCAAGTCCCTCTACAGTGGAATATGGTCCATTATTTGTAAATCACAGATAACATGTGACGTCACAAGAAATAATCTAACGGACTGAAATTAGGGGACCTTGGCTGCCATGCCAATGGCACCTAGGTTATTCTTTGGTGGTTAAGGATGGTTATTTTTAACAATTTATTAGAAAATGTTCATTTTCATTATTAATCACATTAGGTAGGTATCTTGATTTCTTAATTATGTATTTTTTTATTTTATTCATGTATTTTATTTTTGAATTTTGTTCTAACATAAATGAAAAATCGTATTACATTTACCTTAAATATTAATTTTATCACCCACTATGATATTAATTTCTTATGGTGTGTGATAAAATGAATTATTTTGTATTGTTAGTAATTACCCATTTGATAAATAGGTTCAATGAAAATCAAAATATTCTCACATTTTTTCTCAAGTTCCTCCCCCTCAATAATTTTGCGAAGTCGGAATCTTGGAAAATACCAAACATTGAGGAAATCATGTTTTTAAGAACAAATCTTCAATGGGAAAGAAAAATTTTTACCAATAAGCTCACGAACTAAATGCAGTTAGAATGGATCTTTTTCAAAATACTAAATTTCTACTAAAATGCAGCTCAAAATTTTGTGAAACCTGAAAAGAAAGAACTACATTTTCTACATTAATATTATTGGTGAACTGAATTTCAACTCCTTGGTCGATGAACTCATTTTAGCTTCATCATAAGCAGACATCTGTTTTTTCGTAAAAATTTGAGGAGGGAATCAATTTGGATGCCATGACGACGGACACTAAAACTAATGAAAAAAGCTCCAAGATACTAAGTTAACGAGTTTAACAAGAAAAAAAACTATACCTACAAAGAATTATAAAAAAAAAAATTTAATCGATTTCATGGCGTGAATAGTCAAATAACAATTTTTTCTCAAATCTCAATACGAATGTAATTATCAACACTACAGAACCATTTCTCCAATAAAACGTTAGCAAGTACAAAGGAAAAGTTATGAATTGACTATCAATGTAATAAGCTAAATTCAAACTAACAATACTGATAAAAATAAATGCTTTTAATTTACGTAATATACTTAGGCCAACGTTCAATATCATTCTATCTTATGGTCTTCAAGGTGAAAATTGATACAAGTAATTTGGGTAAAATGATTTTCGTTTTCCTTGCTTACCTATTCCAATGTCGCAACTAACCCAAATCTTCATCAACACAACCAAGAACCTAAAAGTTCTGGAAGTTGCCAAGAACACTGGGCAAATTCCGGAACAGAAGTCCGAACTTGATCAAATTGAGGAGGAACTCCTAATGGACACGGCACCCACCATGGAGAGTGTTCTCACGGAGGTGACAACTCCGCTTCCGCCCATCATCTCCCCTCCCTGGACTCCACTGGAACCGACTCCAACGATGGAACCCCTGAAGCTGGAGCCGAAGCCAACGGAGACCAGGGAAACGATGAAGTTCCTGTTTATGGCGGAGAGGGCAGCCAACAAAAAGGCGAAGATGGCTGCCTTGACATCTGGGAATTCAAACTCCCCAATGCTCAAACAGCCTCAGTTTAGACGTCCGCTGCCCCCTCACTCCCGCCATCACCTCTACGCCTACACCAAAAACCAACCACCAAGGTGTAGGGGAGAAGGAAGCCGGGCCAACTATCAGGCCCGAATAGATGCTTGTAAGCAATCTTACGAGTGTTTCGGGGCTGCGGTAGGCAGCGCCCTGGCAAAATGGGAGGCCAATCAGAAACGGTATTAAACCCGCATGTCCCCCCAGGCCTTGCGCATTTTTGATCATTTTTGCAGCGCAAAAACTGGGGGTGAGTAGTAGCTGTGGGGACTCTCCCGTATGAGGTATAGAGGCTCGGACCCCTCAACAACAGTCGCCGCCCCAAAGGGCAGGCAAATTATTTGTCTATGTGACATAAACTCTCATGACAAGGTATTCCACAATTTTCTCGTTTCATTTTATTGCTTCATTCACTAGCTAAAATGTATATTTCGCTTGAATTTCATTTCATGAAAATTTTACTCGTTCTGCATGATCTTTAGCAGTTACATTTCTAAGAAATTATCTCAATTTCAGGACCTTCGGTGAGGTTATTTATCATCACTGAGGACTACTTGTATGATAAACAGTCAATTTCTACTATAAAACTGATTCCAAAGATGACCAACTGGAAAAAAAAAACTAAGGCAGCAGAAGCTCCATTAGAAAAATTAGGTTTTCAAAAATTATAAAATTAGGCAATCATTAAAAAGTTATTAATAGATCATAATAAATATTTGTTCTGAAATACATTCCTATTAGTCCAAAATTCAGCACTACATACAAAACAAAAATAGTGGTACCGGAAGTACCGTAATACTGATCCGCATTAAAATTTATAGCAAATTTTAATAGATCTTGTGGAATACCTTGTTGTGAGGAAGTATTCTCACCAGAAGGTAAATTCTACAGAATTAATTGCGTGTTCTGCCACTTCATATCATAGGTATGGGAGAGCCAAATCCTCAGCAAACACTGGCGATTTTGTAGCTAGTTTTGAGAGTTTATATACAGGATTTGACAGACGCAGACAGACACACATACGTACAAATACGTATGGTATTACGTCATCTGTAGCGTCGTTTCCTGCCTCCGTTGAGGTGATAAGAAATGACGCGACACATTTGGTATCAGGATGTGACATCACCGAGATCGTTATCGGGTAATTGATCATAGCCTGTGCAATGTATCGTACTTGTACATATGTACAAGTACAAACATACAAACGTTCGTGTGTAGTTAGTTTAACCTCATTGAGACGAATATTTGCCAGCCCCCTGGGGCGGCGACTGTCATCAAGGGGTTCAAGCCCCTATACCTCATACCAGTGAGTCCCCACAGATCATAATGAATATTGTTTCAAATTTTTTAGCTATTGGTTGAAAATAAAAAATTTTATAGCAAAACAAAAATTAAAATAGCCACGCTGGAAGTATCTTACGGCCGATCCGCAACAAAATCAATAAGTCAGAAAAATTTTGACCTATACCGTGGTGACAGGAAATTAGCTTTTATATATTATGATAAATTATGTACATATAATATACAAATTTGAATTATTAGTTCCAAAATTTTCCACGAGTTATGAAACAAAAAATGTACCCATCCCCATCCCCAGGTCGTTCCATAACACTACGATTAATAATAAGTAGATTTTCAATAGAAAACCTACCAAACTACAGTACCACGACTGAAAAACCAAGACCCAAAACACAAAAACCTGAAAACCTAAAAAATTTGAACACACTTTAAAATGTTTCAACTGAAATAATTCCGAATATTTAGTGTTCAATTTTTTTGTTTCATATTTTAGGAAAACATGAATAGTAAGTTTAATGCATACGACCGTCAATACGAGTAAAAATCTCATGAGTTGAAGACCAGGACCAAAACTTGACCAAATAAGCACGATAGAGTCCGAATATGAAAGATCGGGACCAAGACTTGGATTACCATTTTACAGGTCTTCGTCTTGGCATTGCTTTTTGCTCATCACCACAGATGAAATAATAATTCCAATGTAACTATATTCAAGTTAACAAGCTCGAATCTTTACAAAAATTGTTCGATGGCTTGAAATTACAAAAAAATAAAATAAAAAAAATAAAAAAGCCAATAGGTAACTTTTAAAAGTTGAATTATTTCAGGAAAAAATTAAAAAGCGTATAATGGTCACATTTTTAACGTCAATCTACGAAAGCATAATAAACTAAGAGTCGCTCAAACTTCCCAATGTACTCATCACTCAAACTACAAAAGAATATCCCCATACAAGGCACTAATCACAATAGTGCAGGTGGCATTTAACGGTCTAGATTTCATAACCTGTCGATTGACATGAAAACAAAAACACTTTGTAATAATCTCAATCGGACGCCCCCTTCTTTGTAAGACGATCCATTATTACGAAACGTCTAAAAGTTGTAAATGTATGACAAAACAGCGTACAAGGTGAAAACATTATCATTTACTCGCGTTTTTAGAACTCTCTATTACTATCCTGGATGTTCTGAAAACGGCTGAAAACTACAAACTTGAATATCAATGAAACCATCCCGGAGCACGATAAATTTATTATTAATTTATTGGAATCCATCTTTGTTCCATTTAAAAATCTATGTGAAAATTTTGATGATTTATCAAATGGATTTCAGAATCTGAATTAGATAATATGCACTTCGAAATTAACCAATAATAAATAGACTCGCCACTACAAAACCTGAGAAAATTTTTACGAAACATAGATGTTTTAACCATTTTACGGTATTAAATACGTAAAATATTTATTCGAGATTAGGTTTTTAGTAACAAAACAAAGAGGAAATAATCGTATACATATAATTACTACAAAAACGTGAAACTTCACTGTAAATGCTACGAAAATACTTTCTTTGTTTTGCATAAAACGTTTTTCGTTTACTAGCACAAAAAATGAAAATCAAATCTTTTAGAAAAACTTTCTGGACTCGAATTTTAGTTGAAAGATTACGAAGACGAAAAGAGAAAAATCAAAATATGATTAATTTTTTCGGATATACTAAAAAAAAACAGAAGTCAATAACAAAGAAAACGAATAGAAGACGTTCTTAGGTTCGCTGAAAATTCTTTGAAAATTGAATGAATAGCTTTGAAATGAAATACCTCAATCGCAAGGGAAAATATACCGAAATCAGTTTTCAAGGAACATACCGCTCTTCCAGGATGTCGAATGTCAAAATTTCTAATGACAACAAAATAATACAGTAGGTAACGTACTAAGTAGTATTACTGTATTAGTGAGCGAAAAGATAAATTATCGAATTATTTTCTGGAAGCTTTCAATTTTTTTGGTCCACCAGACTTTCTATGGACTATTTTCCGTTAAAGATATCCTACTTCACCATACTATGTTCACGCTAAAGAGTGCGGACGTCATAAACTACATCCACCTGCTTGAAATACAATGTTTGTTCATTCTGCAAAACAATATTTATCGTATAACAATGTCCATCTATACCTTTTCCTATCTCCCCAACCAAACACAACATCTGTCGTGATTCTGACGTCACGCACTTCTTAGCGTGAACCGAGTATAGTAATGCCGGGCACCCACTGAGTAGGCAATTTCAATTAAATTTATGTATACTTAGTTGCCAGCCTTCAACCTCGTAGGAACAAAATTACAAGTGGAATATTTATAAAATTTCTACAATACATACAAAAATTGCTTCGTTTTCATACGCTTTTATTCATTTTGCTTACAATTTCACGAAGTATTGAAGGCGACCACCGCAAGCGCTACAATAGCGATCGTCATTCGCCGAATTTGGTTATGACTGTCTGCGCGAATATCATTGGTTTCACTGCAAAGCACAACGCTTTACAATTTACACCCTCATAAAAGCATATTTTAGAAAAATTCATTTCTAACCGAATTATTGAAATTACTGGGTATGTTCGTTCATACGGATTCTGTGAACCAGATTTCGATTTTGAGGTGTTATTCCTGGTTGTCAAAGCAAGATATGTTCGAATTTTCAACGAACAGTAATCTTAAAGTCTGAATCTGATTCAAAGAATCCATCGTTTAAAATAAACAAGGCTACTACCGCGACGAAATGTAAGGTAGTTCTGGTTCAAACCACCGAGTTTATTTAGCGCTGCAGTCGTCATACGTGAGAAGTGAAACACACATTGGTGTGTCGTGTGTGTGAGACTGCGAGTGCTCCAGGTTTTTCAAAACGTTTTACACGGACAAAAAAAATGTGTATGTGACGGTACACATGGTTGAAGTGAAAATTCTATTAATTTTCGTTCAAAGAATCAATTGTAGTTGAACGGGCCAAGCTCTCGTAATCACGGTGATGCATTTCATGACCATTTTCTAGTTTACCACCATACGAAAGTAAGTTACAATTTAAAAAAATGAGTGTGTGATGCTACCAGGGTTGAGCAAGATTCAAATCCGGGATTCGAATCAATTTTTGTGATTTGGCAAATCCATTTGAATCCACTTTTACAAATTGGATTCTTATCAGGGACTCGAATCCAAAAAAATACTGCATTTGTAAACTTCATTCGAATCCGTTTGACACATTCGACGGATCCGAAATTTTTGAATGATTTTCTAAGGATCAAGGATTCATTTAAGTTTTTTCCTTAAAGAATTAGAATTGAAGATTATTTCGACTCGTTCAAATTTTATAACCTTTTAAAAAAACAAAATGTGAATTCAATTTTGAATGCGAGATAAATGAAATTCGATTTTTTCTTACAGCAGTTTCTATTTTAGATCATCGCAATAAAAAAAAACCCTACGAGCTGAGTAATCGTGTTCGAACCTGGATTTGAATCCATAAATCCACCCACTTTATTCGAATTCAAAAAAAAGTGATAATGAATCAAATCATATTTGAATCTTCAAAAAAATGTGGATTCGCGGATTCGTATTCGAATCTATTTTTAGTGGATTTGTGCCCAACCCTGGTTAAAGTGAAACTTCTATTAATTTTCGTTCAACAAATAAATTAAAGTTGAACGGGGCAAGCTCTCACAATCACGGTGATGGGTTTCATGACTCTTTTTTAGTTTACTACTATCTGCAAGGAAGTCTTACTTCAAAAATTGCTCAAAAATATAAATTTTTGTGTGCTCTAAAAATATAAAATAACGTATAATTGGCGACATTCAGGAATTGAACTGACGTACTCAAAACTCAATATTTAACTATCCATGTACCCAATTTGAATTCAAACAGTATCAGAAAATTTCGAAAATTTATTTAGCCCGTATGTTTGAGAACAGAATTTAAACTTAGTTTTTGGTTCGAATACTTATGGATAGACCCGTGAATAGTTACAGTTCGCCGGTAGGGTATTATCAAAGCTTAAGAATCGCAATCGCGGGTGAAGTTACGTGTTTCTATGTGAATGCAATAGAATTCGCTAAATTTCACATCACACGTTTTACTCGTTTTACTAATAAAAGCATATTCTTAAAAATTAGTTTTCAACATTATTATTTACTTAGCAAATCGAAAAAATTTGAGGCACTTATCACCGTATTTTCAAACTTCACTTCTCCTTTACTTTTTCTATATAGGATGCTAATGGTCTGAAAGGGGTTTGAAATGTGACGTTTAAGAATACGGAGATGGTTAGCTGCGCTACGATTGTCCACTTCTCAATTGTTAAGAACTTGGAAGTCTAATGATGCGATGTACGCCAGTAATAGTTGAAAAATTGATATTATATCATAAGCAAGATTATAATTTAGAGATAGGCTACTGGTGAATAATTCACTCGCATAGACCGCCAACGAAAAAAACTCTCGAAAACTGTTCATGATCTAAATAAAACGATTTATTTTCGGCCGTTTTTTTCAATTAAAATCATTGAAAACTACACTTCGACCGAGTTCATCGATTTGCCAAAGAAATGCTACAACAGAAGCTTTGATTCTGATAAATTGGACAAATTTAGAGGAAAAAATAAGTTAAAACAAATAACATTGTTAATGATAAGAAAGACATGTGATATATAAACGCACTCGAATATTCAGGAGAGAACTGTTTGACAGAACCTTCTAACTGAGCCGTGTCACGAAATTTGAAATTCGACAAATTTTGAGACAATAAAAATTTCTTCCATTGCTACTCACTACTTTCGAAAACTGTACAGTCTCTTCTGAGAACAAAAGCGACATATTTCTAAATCGAACAGTCAGTCTTGGAAACGTGATATAAGTGCTTGCTTTTAATCGAAAGTAAATAAGAGAGACAAAATGATTTATAATTACCACACAATCTGCACATTTACACTGCTGATGGACGTTCGTTCCCACTATATACGGTTAAGCGAATCATCGCCCAAATTGCGAAATACTTAGCGAATGAACACTTTACTATTATACCTACTTTAAACCGACGCAAATTCGATACGAAAAAGTTGAAAACTCGCAGGCAGGATGAAAATAAGAATCATATTCCAGTTCTCGCCATCACCCGCGCAAACGAAGCCGAACAATAAGTTCGACCAGAACTAGAAAAGACTAAGAACGATGGCCAAATGTAAAAACGTCGAATGATACCAAAGCTTGTACTCAAGTGATTCTTACATTTTTCTCATTACCAAAACTCTATAAAGGTAAGTAATTTTCATAATTGACTGCTACTCGAGCATCGTTTCAGTATAACATATAAGGTCCTTCGATAAGGCCTCAAGAGAATCACACCTACAATAAATTTACAAATGCATTAAGGATGGGCTGCTCCGAAGTAGTCTGGTTTGAAGAACCAGGTTTTTTAGAAGAGCTGGTTCTTTACAACTGCTCCGGTGTGATAAAGTCTGTTCGCTGCTCCTTTCGGATCCGATGCTTCGAAGACCAAAACGAATTTTTCTCAGTTTTTTCTGACGGCGGTTTTTCTTATCAGCAGCCAAATTGTGTTCAGTTCATATCATTTGCCATTGATCCGTAAAATAACTGAAATTTTTATGAGTTGTTGTAAAATGTTGCTTTAAGATTCTGTGAAAATTTCAGCTCAATCGGACGTTTCATCTTCGAAATATTGCTGAAATTCCTCCAACTTCTCAATTAAACTGAATCCTCAATTATCATTTCAATCACTCAATCTGAACAGAATTTCAGCGATATCACGGCAACCGAAGGTAAGATTGAGCTGAAATTTTTTAGAGATATCGAAATTATGTTAACTAAGTATCCGGTGAAAATTTGCTAAAATCATACCCTTTGTTCTCAAAATATCGCTGAAATTCTGCAACTAGATTTAGATCATATTATTTTGCATAGGTATTACATAAATAATGAAAGATATCGAGAGGAATTATGAGACAACTGTTAGTTACAGAGAGCTGAAATTTAGACAGAATTTTCAGCTGACATACTACAATATTTTATAAAAATTTAAGTTTTCTGCTATTAACAGTTCTCTTATAATTTCTCTCGATAACTTTCATTGCATGGAATTGAAAATGATCATGGAATTTCAGAAATATTTTGAAAACAAAACGTACGAATTAAGCCAAATTTTCATAGAATCGTTTGTCAACAAATTACATACCTCGATGTCTCTATTCTCAGCCAATTTTTCTCGATAACTTTGATTGTATCGACGGGAATAAGAGATACTACTTCTTTATAACATGAATATATTGACAGATACTGCTCAACCCATCATGGTTATGGTTACGCTCATTCTTGGTTCAATGATTTTTATTTTGAATATGATCGGAACAGTTTCGAAGCAGGGAGCAGATTGAAAAACCAGGAGCAGGTGAACCATAGGTTCCATAAATGAACAATTTTGCCCATCACCAAATTGCAGTAACTGATACAGACGCCTGACTGACTGCGCAGTGCGCACGCATAAATTAAAATTATAATTTTATTATTATAATCGAACTGCCGCCAAACCACGTAATCAGCACACTACCAACATTAACGCACACTGACACACATACACGAGACGAGATTTGTTCGTAGCATTGGTTCGTAGGTAAGCGGGCATTTTTGAACACGAATTAAAACGAAAAGTAAAATGGCAAACACGCCCTACCTTTGAGTATATATGTAATGGAGGACTGATTCCTATAACATTTCTGTACGTAGTTAGTATCGAGCGATGCCATGCGAGATTTTTCTTATAAAAATTCGTGTGATAGGTGCAAAGCAAACATAAATAAAAAAAATCCGTACAAATCGGAACGCCTAAATTACTAAAAACACAAATTTTCTATCTTAAAAAAAAAAAGGCGCGTTTTAAAAAACATGTTTGACGATATATTAAACAATAAAATCTGAAAATAAAAAACTGTCATCTCTTTGGGCTCAATGAGGATCAAATAATGGGTCTAATGATAGAGTAAAAACGATTAAAAACCTTCATACAAAATTGTGTATTTGTCAATCAAATAATAAGAGAAAAGTGGATTTCCATATCATTTACTCCAAAAATCCCTACATCCGGTATCAATGAATTGGGTCACAGACCGAGGGATGCATGATATCGATATATTTCTCTTATCGATAGCTATCGACAGTTTGGCTAAAACAACTGATACTAACTACCACCATCGATAGTTTTTTTTTTTAAAGCTGGCAAAAGATTTCTAAAAGTTTAAAAACTACTGAAGTTATGAAATACTTGAACTCGATTATCAATAAGATTTATTTGCATATTCAATCTAAACATATGTTTCATTTTAAAGTAAAAATTTGAAAGTTTGAAATAGTTTACATGACACTTATTTACCAGCTGCTAGGGAGCTGCTTTACTAACGCTGTTAAGAGTACCATTTTTTACATCGACCATTAAATTTATTATATTTTTCAAGTTATCTACTCTGCCTTTTTAATGATTGCAGATCCAATCAGTACAGAAGAAACGAATACTGCAAATTTCGACAATACTAACACTGATACGAATACTGATCGTTCATTATCATGAACAGTAGGTGGGTACCCAACTATTTTAACTTTTGTCAACTTAGGATTGTTCTATTTATTTACAATTTTTTCAGAGGGTACTTCAAATGACACAATAATTAATACTGTTGCTGGTTCATCTTTGGCACCTGATATGATTTTGGATACTCCAGTAGTACCAGTACCTAAACGAAAACGTGCCCGACCTCGAAAACATATCGACGAAACCCCATCTTAAAAAAATATGAAAAAACACACATTTCAAACAAAATATGCCAAATAATAAAGAATATTATTGTAGTACCTGCGGAGAGGCCCACAGTAAAAGTCAAAATAAAGCAGTACGGTACCTATAGTATCAATCGTATTATCAACTCAATTTGAACTTATTAGTAGCTAAAGTTTCATTAATCCTAATTTGTATTTATAGGTGTGGATCCACTGACCCATCCATCAGGACTGAAGCCATTATACATGAGTAGATGGAAATTAATTCGGCGATTCGTGTACCTGAATCAGTATTGTTTTTTTGTTTATTTTTCAATATAAATTTCTATTTATCAGTGTTTTTTTTCTATTTTGATACTTTTTTACAAGAATTTCAGTGAGCACCTTCTGTATCTCCCTTATTTTTGAACCAATTTTTGAGTAAATTGGTATTTTTTATTTTTAAGGAATAGCTTTACCATATCAAGCATTATTATTTTCGTGAATACCAGGGTAGTGTAAGTGATCAAACAAGCCCATTTTGCTGGGGCTACTTTGCTGCCCTATTTAAAACGAAATACCGCCTTTTCCGTTTATTAGAAAACAGTTACAAAATAAGTTAGGTTAAAAACGAGTTTTTAAAAAATACGCTTTTATAATTTGAAGAAGAAAATAACGGCGAAAGAGAAAATAAAATTTCTTACTCTTTTTCCAACACATAAACTAACAAAAATTGAAAAAACAACTGATATAAGTGTATGTGTAAGTGTGTCGTAACACGTGAAAGCAGCGCTGAAGTTGGTCATCCAGCGTACTTCAACAAATTGAGCGAGTAGAATAAAAGCGTATAAAAAAATTGTTCGGGAGTAAACCAAAAACAAAATAATGGCTTTTGTCGTTTTTTAATATCTCCAGCAGATAGGATTTCGCAAAGGTAAATAACTTAGAACATAGGTTTGATGAGACATGTATGGGATATTTCGTTACATTATTGTTATTTTTTTCTTTTGTGAGATGTATTACAAATTTGTTTTACATATACTTTGAATTTTGCATTCTCTCCATTATTTATGTATTATAGGTACAATCCCTGAAGCGCCACTCTGCTGCATTTTGGCTTAGGCAAACCCTGAATTTCTGGTAACACTGTAGAATTTGTTGTTTCTAAGGAGACAACAAACTTTTTTTTTTTTTGTATCTGTGTATGACTGCTTGGGTAGAGGCACAGGCGCATCGAGGGAATAATTGGCAAAATAATATAAGGGAAATAATTTTGGGCTGGTTTGTTTATTATAGTGATAACACCACAAATGGGTACTTCGGCTTGTTTCTAAATAAATTTGCAATTAATAAACTTCGCATTCGCTGTAGCACTGACATCCTCCTGAAATCAATTATAGTGAATCAAAAGTCAGTGATTCGAATCCCAAGTGGGAAACATCTTATTAATTTTTTTCTACCTTTTTTTTGTGTTCTTTTTTAACGATATTTTTCAAGGATGTTTATTCTTACGATTAAAGAATGAGGTTCATTCGTTTCAGGAAGATGTAGGGAGCGAGCAGTCCATGGAATGCCATTTCAACCACCCTACTAACAGGCCACATATTAAGTGGCATGTCTTGGCCAAGGCGCCTTAAATCGTTCAAATGTTTGACTGAAACTACTTACGAAAAATTTAAGGCCTTAAACAAGGTGTTAAAATAGAGGAAAAGGGCAAACATAGGGAAACTGACTCCATGCAGGCGAAGCTGAGAGTAACAGCTAGTTTATAAATATAAAATCCTTTAAATGTCCGAATTTTCAAGACAGCCGATTTCACATACTTCCAATTGTGTTACAAAGTTGAAATTCGGCATGAGAATTCAACAATAAATTCAAGACACCTTTTTTTTAATCGAGAAAAAGAGAGATATAGGTCTAAGATAATAGCCGAAAACCAATTTTATAGTACCCAGCCGAACATCTTGCACATTGGAATTGAACAACATAACACGAAGTCTGCCAGTGAAACCGAAGTTAAAAGTTAATAAAAAAGTTGATAATAAAGTAACTGTATGAAAGTAATATTTTATGTTTTGTGTATTCATGAACAAAAATTTATACAGCATTTCATTGCCAGGGATAATTTGAAAAAAATAACCTGGAATCAACTGCTGAACTTCGGCGGTGGGTAATACTCGATGAGATGAGTAAAAAATTTTACGTCAACATGTAGCCTATATTTCATATTAAAAAAGCTATAAAAGTTTCATGTATCAACTCCCATCAAAGAAATGGCATCTTCATTCATAAATATATCTACATACACAAAACATAGAATAGGCATATCTCTTTTGAATAGGTATTTTAGTACTTCTTTATTTTATGAAAGACTACCTACCAACCACTTACATTTTGCAAAATTTTCAAGAAATACCCTGTATATCATCGTTAAATCCATCATCAACGAGACACACACCTAGTGAATTCTCAGTCATAATAAACAAATTTCATAGCGTAAATTTTTCAATTTTTCAAAACTTCTAGAACGATAATTTTACCATCATAAGTAGACAGAGAACATTTTTCGAACTTCTTCTCATTACTATCTGTGAAAAAACGATCAAAATGAAAACTGACGGACAAAAAATTATTGATCTATTATCCTCGACTACTGACAATAATGGAGGAAAGCCCTTAAAAACAAATAAAAACAGTAAAATGTTAGAGTAACATCATTCATAGTTCCTAATCAGATCCAGCATTCGGGGAAGTTTCATAGACTACACAAAAAAATCTATAATCTGATGAAAAGCAAACAGTACGTAGCCGAATTTCATAACTTTTTTTTTTCGTCGATAAAGAATTCGGGATTTTAAAAAAAAATCCAATTAAATATAAACCAATCAGTTTTTAGCTAATAAAAAAAATTGCAAAAAACAAATGATATGTTTCTTTCTTCCATTTTTTTTCACTTCGATTTGACTCACTTTGAGGGTCGTCTCGTCGAAAAATAAATCTCGTCTCAATTAATTAAAAATATTTCCAATAAATTAAATCCAATAATATTATAAATTTTTTTCCAACTAAAAATGTAAATAATGTCAACGATAAAAAAGTTTTTCAGAAAATTGCGTCATTCTTAGGATAAGCTGTAGATACCAAAAAGAAAAAAAAATTCAATTCCAACGAAACTTTCATTCTCGCTCGTTAACACCTGGAAAAATCTCGTTAAAACGTCAGAAGCGAAAAAGATTACTTTTATTAACAGATTTCTTCTAATTTCTTTCTTTTTTCATTCACCTTTCATTCTTCTTACTTTTCATTTTTTTTTTTTCAAGTATTTCAACATTTTAGCAGTAAAGTAAATCAATAATATCTATTGGTGACAGCGTCTAATAATGCCTTCTTTGCAGTTGCAAAAAGTAAAAACACAAATCAGCAAGCAAAGCGCGCTGGAAAAACAAGTTTTCATAAGACATGAAACCTTAATAAAATATTTATCACCAACAAGGTTTTCTTTAGAAACACCAGTTAAAAATAGCAAATGAAGTTGATTACCAAATAAACATCCCCCCGAATAACTAACTGGATGTCCGAATAACTAACTGGATGTCTTGCAGTAGAACAGGGTAGTGATATTGGTGGTATATGCTACGTACTGGGCATGGATGTAAGTAGTCATATATGATCAGCATCTCATTAGTACGAGTGGCCTTATCTAAAAAAAATGAAATTTTCAAATAGAAATACGTGACACTCACTGGGTCGAGTACAAAGTGCAAGAGTAAGACTTAAGGCAAGATCTGAGAAACAATATGAACTAACTCTGAAATGGTTCACTATCTTGGCCCTTGAATTATTTTCAACATATACGCCTCGTCCAGACTTGGCTAGTTTTCAAGCCAATAACCACTACTTGGACTAGGGGTACTATTCTGCCAAAAATTTATGTCATTACAACGTTTAAGCCGTTCAAAGTCAATTAACTTGGCGAATCGCTACGTCAGCCATATGAGATTCTTAGGGGACTATCCGCCAAGTTAAAGTTGATTTTTAACTGCTTAAACGACATAGTAACTTCAACTGTTAGCAGAATAGTATTCCAGGGAGCTGGCTGGTAGCTTGAAAACTAGCTAAGTGTGAGCAAGGCTTTAGGGTTCTATTTTTTTTATTTCTCCCGATTTGATCATTTACTGGTGTTTTTGATAAGTTGAGATTCTCGTATATTTTGTAAATACA
This sequence comes from Ericerus pela, assembly GCA_011428145.1. NCBI lineage: Eukaryota > Metazoa > Arthropoda > Insecta > Hemiptera > Coccidae > Ericerus > Ericerus pela. The sequence goes on from WOFM01000240.1 coordinate 289,688, forward strand.
TGAACGATGTTTAAGTTAAATTTAGCCATCAATAATAAAGAAAATGTTTCAAGCAACACCAAAAATTAACACCATTACGACCAAGACCTGAATGGGCAGAATCAACCAAGACAGTGACGACTAGGTATGGTTCTGGTCCCGGACTAACTTTTGCCCATCACTATAAACAGTGAACCGCACTAAACCCAGAGCAAACAAACCAGAACGGATAGAAAACGGAAACCTGCTGAAACTCCGCCCCCAGAGCTTCCCTGCCACAAAAGTCAATCATTCAAAATCGAAACATAACAAGATATGGCTTCCGAAACTCATGATCTCGTTATCTGGAAGCACCTGCTAACAATGATCTCGTCAAAGTATACTTCGTAAAATGAAATTTTAAGCGAAAAAGAAGAACAAAACTAAAACCAGAACACACAATCTGGAACGTATATGGAGTACAATTGAAACAACAGCTTCTAGGCTCCACTGCCAGCGAGAAACGAAGTATTCAAAATTAAACAAACCTAAGTCTGGCTATCGGATCTCATGATCTCGTTTTCCGAGAAAATACATCCTAAATACAGTATGCTGAAAAAAGGATCTCATTCTTTTCTTAGTAATGATATTATGTGAATTGACTTTTTGGTATCAATAATGAAAAACCATCAAAGTTCCAGCGGTAAGTCAGTCTAGCCACGAGATAAATTCCATGTGGAAGAGTTTCTACAGAAAAATCTGCTCAACAGCAGGTACGACAACGGAAGTAAATAAGAAGCAAAATGATAACCGGATATGACAAATGTGTTTCGGGTAGGTATCAAAGACAAGCTGTATTCTTTTTAGCTGAAAAGGGCTGTTTTCAAAGTTCAGCCATTTAGATTTCAGTTCAGAGTGAGTTGAGAAACAAAAACTCTGAGAAAAATATCCACAAACAGAACAATTAAAATATCTATGCAACTTTTATGATAGGAGTACCAACGATCAGATCATCGTTAGAAGAAAACAACTCCTCCGAACTCGCACACCGAGTCAGGTCCCAAAAGTCGAAACTATTCCGGAACCAAAATTTTTTCAAGATTTACCCAGACCAAAAAATCAGCTTCTTTCAACAAACAAATTCACTCTTTTCCAAAATGAACAGCGCGGAACAGCGTTTCAACAAGAAGTACTAATATTTCAGCATTTTTGGCCCAAATGAAAAATAGCGCTACTGCAGAGCGTTAATAAAAATGCAACAATGACCTTTACACAGCTCCTCCAGCGCCTCTTATATTTTGTCTCCGTTATTCCAATCCAGACCAATAAGGGGCCCATCAAAACTTCGTTTTTATTACGTCGCCAGATGTAGAAAAACTTTTTCTATTAATCGGTCGACGTGCCAAAGTTCGACTATTTTGTCGACATACCGCCGGTCGTTCGATGATTGACTTCGCAGCGATGACAGACAGAATTTTATTTCCTCAATTGTCTGCAAAATACTCTCGACTCTTTGTGAATATTCAAAAGCGATGCTCAAAAAGACGGAAAAAAAAAACAAGAAAAAAAACAGCAGCAGTAGCAAAGGAGATTGCTCCACTCCATTCGTTCACTGACTCGAGAATCCTCGGGGCAAATTCGTATTTTAATGAAAACCATAAATTCAGCGATAACAAATTTACCTTTATGATGACTGTGGCAAAAAATTTCTCTGATATAGTTTTTTTTCTCATTTAAACAATTTTTTTTGACGTTGAAGGGTATATGTATGGATGAGTCGTAACCAACGAGTGGACTTGCGGCCAAGTCTTTTCTTCAAATTCGATTCCCTCACTACAGCACAGGACACCCATTCACGACCGACGACGTACGCAGTAACTGGGTAACACAACTTATTAATGAATCCTAGATTACAGGGGGTGATACAATAATAATCACAGAATAGCACCATAATATTACTGCATGTATAGATTAGATTAGAATATGGTAGAATTCAAAGGTTCAAGAAACCATGTTTCACAGTGAAAAATTGCCAATGAAACAAATATGGCGCACTGATGTAAGTAGATGATCATAAACTCCATGTGCTTTTGAAACAGGAATGAAAATAGATCTATGGAATTGTGTTGCAGTGATCATTTCAAGAAATTGTTCTATGGTTCTTCGCAAATCATAATTTGGCTGAAATTTAGAGGAACTACACTTGCTCAAAAGTTGGCGTAGTCGGTGCAGGCCAAGATTGAAAAACTGCAGAACTGATTATTAAATCTAGTCAGGGGAACTCAGAGGTGCAGTAACGGAGCTTGGGGGGCTAACCAAAATGAGTTTGGTAACTATTGGCGGAGGTCCACCCCTATGTAAACCAAACAGACCCACTTTAAGAATGGGTGCAGGCTTGGTAGACCAGTGTAAGTTGTGGTGTCTGAAAACAAACACACATCTGGAGTATGGGGTTTGAATTCATGGAAGTTAAGTATATTAAGAAGTCTTAAAAAACTGCAGAGTCAAAAACTCACAAGTCAGCCCAAACAGTCAAGCTACCAGCCTACTAGCAAAAGCTCCCTAGGCCTACGTAATATGTTGAGCAATTTTGTAGAAATTATTGAAATAAATAGGCTGACGCATCAGTACAATTCATGTTTAATATAATAAAAGTTACTTACAGTTAAGCAAGGCGTAAATTTGATCGTGCAGTTGTTAGAATTCATATTGCCACATAATTTTTCAATGCCCAACAAACTAACGGATTCCAATCGAAAATGTTTGTCGTTGAAACTAAAAATGGTTGTTGATGAAACAGGAAATGGTTTGACTAACGGTGTTCACTTCTTGATTTAGTTTTGGTAAAAACAGTTAATAAAGAACTTGAAATTTCAAACTCAAAACTGTAGTGTGTTGTGAATATTTAAGATATTCACGACAAATGAGAAACATTCATGTCTAAAACAAGAGTGACTGTTTGTGGTAAAAACCAAAACCGTGAACAGTTAAAAAAAATATAAAACCGTTGGTTCATCGATTCAGGTCACCACAAAAGTATAAAAGTCAATGATTAATATGTTGATATATCTCGTAGAACGGGAATTCGTCTGTGCTAATATTCAATGTATATTCTGTAATCTTAACATAGTATTAACTTAAAATTTGTGAGCCGTTCCCTATCCTTAGTATACTTACAGAATTCGAATGGGGTGGTAACATGGGGAAAACTGTGGGGTTTCGGTTGTCTCAAAGTCAATCAAAAACACAGTTGTTATCAACAAGAAACCCTAACGTTCAACAGACTCGTTTTTATTATCTCCGTTGTCGCGTATGGATACTCAAAGATAACTATACTGAAATAATGTCTCATTTCAAAACGGTTCCAAAAAATATGCTGACAGGCATCAATTGTATACGTTTTTCCTCCACAGTAGTGCAAAAGTGCGAAACGATTGAATTTTTTCCCTCATCCCCTGGGAGCTGCAGAGGGAAACAACGAGTAAAATAATAATCGTAATGCGTGAAAAGGCAGCTGAACTTCGTAAACAACCACACCAAACGCGAAACTACCGCACTCATAATATACTGACGCTTTCGTCATCTCATAAAATAAACAACAATTTTCGAAAATTCGTACTCGTACAAGTATAGACTTTCGACAGTAGATCTCCGATCGCGATGAAGTAGTTAAAAATTACGATAAGAAATTTTTGCACATCACAACGCAATGTGTATTTTCCTTTCGCCTCCTCCTCCTTCTCGGCAGATACATTACGAGTACAACCGTTACCTTAATTATGAATCAGAAAAACGAGCACTCAGCATGGATAGTATAGCAATACCATAAGAAAAGAAAAACAAATTTATCACCGCAACCTGCATACATTTCATATTTAATACATTTAAAAAAAAAAAAAAACCAATAAAAAAATAGTGCACCGCTGACGTATCGAAATAAAATTTTCCTCAAAATATTAATCCTCTTCGAATATCTTTTTATTGGGGTACATAAAATTCGGGTGAAATGTTTTCGGGAATATTTTAAAACTTCGTAAATAGCTTATGAAAGAATGGGGCATGTGTGCTTGTGGCGCTGGAGACGTGCAAAGTTTATCGTAAAAATTTACAGCGCTGTTTTACCCGCCAGCGTAAACAAGTTTCTTCCAACATTTTCTGAGAATGACGATGAGAGGTAAAGAAGAAAATAAAGAAGACAAATCGTCGTTTACCAAAATAGAGATACAAAAAAGAAAGAAAAGAAACGAAAAAGAAACGAAAACAAATACCAGCGTTTCTCTATCGATTGTGTATAAGCTAAGAAAGGAAAAAGGAAAGTCAACTACAGCATCACATTTTGAATAGTTAGGTCGTCGTAGCGTTTCAGTCCAATAAAATTGAAACAAAAAGTAGCATAGTTTGGGCTAAACAAAAAAATATTCGCTCGCACGTAACTTGAAGAAGGGGAAAAGGTAATTATGAGATTAAAACAGTTTTTTAAGCAGAGCCAGCACTAGGTGGAAGAGAGCTGAAGCAGCAACAGCAAGGTTTCTCGGAAAGTAAAATTTCAGCTTTCTCATACCACATACCCCACTTTTCTTGAGACTCCATTCTCAATTCGTACCTCTCTCGGAGCGAAGAAAGTGAAATTAATGCGTGTTCCAGTCAGAATCTTTAACGCTGAAGTTTAATTTGTGTTTAAAGCTCAAAAATTTATCGGTATTTTTTCAAGGTTCGCAACTTGCAGTGTTTTGAAAATCAGAATCTGACACGTTCGCAGAACTTTTTCCAAGATAATTTGAGGAATCGGAATACTGAAAGAGGTTCTATAACATTTAGGGACCACCTTCTTACTTGCTCAATATGGCCCACAGTAAGTCTCGTTTTGACTATTATTAAACTTCATACACTTCCTTTCGAACGGTTAGAGACTGGAGGTTATACTTGACTTTCGTTTACACACAGCTCTCAAAAATCTTAACCGCTCCCCTCTCTACTGTCTACGTTACCTTTTGAGTTATTTATTCAATATTTGAAATTTTGAAGAGTTGAAAACAAATATACATTTCTTGTTCAAGTTCGAACCACAAATTTAGTAGTTGACAAACAACCATAAATGCGTCACAATAGTCCAAAAATACCATAAAAAGGCCGTATATGCAACAAGTGAGGCACAAAAGAGTCAAATATTTATCACAATAATGGAAGACTCGCGCATTTATTATGCAGTGTCACATACAGTATAGCGATAATTGCTTCATCGACATATTATGTGAAATGAAATAATGGCCAAAAGCCTGCATCATTCGTTTATCATATTGTATCTTCCATCTGGCCACAATTATAGTATAAAATGTCAAATGACTATCAAAATTGAGTCATTGTCAAGTAATACTGGCGTCATCTGTGACCCAGTTGTGGCACAAAAGTCAATGTTATTCGTATTTAAAACTACAGATACAAAAGGAAGCCTAACAATACCGATGTGCCAAGATAATATCACCAGGGCCTAAGAGAGAGAAGGGGAAAAGGTACCAAAGGTACCAGAGCCCGGTTTCCGTACACTTTCCTAATTCCATTTTCCCAAATATTTCCGAATTTTTGTTTTCCCAAATACGAAATTTCCGAATCCATTTTCCCAAAGAAATATTTTCCCTAGATGATATTTTTCCGAATGCTGTTTTTCAAGCGCTTGTTTATCTCATCATTTTCTTTGTTTATGACCCACTGTCAGAGGTAAATTCAGCAGCTTGCACTAAGAGGACCCATCAGGTTGTACCCCCTAAATCCAAAATTTATGTCTGAGACCTTGCACATCGTAAAAATGACGTATGGATCAAATGGATGCCACAAATATGATATAAATGTATCACAATAATAGTATGATGGAGTAACAGAGTCAGACCCAGGTGTATAATATGACATATTTATTTCTGGTACTATCACAATTGTGGACTTAATACTTCCGAAATGTGCCACCAGTGCGTCAATAATAGGACACACAAGGGTCACTACTACAGAATGCCAAACTGGATCAAACAGAATGAGACAGAAAAGTGTTTTGATTATAACATCAAGTTACGCCATAGTGCTACGTGAATCACGCTAGCGAAAATGACGCAACTGTGAATGATATGCACAGTATGTCCAATGAAACGCCAACATAATTTTGCTGATAGATAGTACTTGATAAGACAAAAAGAAATATTATGTCAAAATTTTCTCAATGCTCCAAATTGAAGGAGCTCTGAGTATATAATTTTTCAAAAATTTTTCGTACAGTTTCAACAATTCTACATTTTATTTGACATGGGTTTGTCGAGTCACAGGGCTGTTTTATTATTAAATGTTACCTCCGGTTATGCAACATTATTCTGCAGTAAGTAGGACTACAAAAACGTTCTCGTAGTTGACGCTGGAGTCAGGGATGTAGCCAGGATTTCTTCAAGGGGTGAATTTTTTTTCTAGTCACTTGGGAAATTTAGAAAATTTGAGAAATTTTGCATCTATTAGCTGTCGCATATCTATTGCTAAAATTTTTTCCCAATTTTAAAAGTTATAGCCAAAAAAATAAATAAAAATTAGGTCATGGGGGCAATCGCTCCCTTTGCCCCTCTTGGTTGCAGTTTTCCAATACATACGTAAAAAAAATTGCAAGAACCCTTTTTACAAGGTTCAAGGTTTTTTTTTTTTTTTTCAACTTCTTTTTTAATTTAAAACCTACCAACAAAACAATGCTAACGTTTCATTGGACACCTTGTGTTGTCACCTTTGATTAACTATATCCGGGTCACGTACAATGATCAAAACAATGTGCAATGTTCATCGAATCAAGTTTGAGTCACATTTCGCAGATCGGAACACTTCATATTATGCGGATAAGAGTTATGAAGAAATGGAAAAGGTAAAAGTAGAAAATAGGAGGGGACAGGAGACAAGAAATAGATCAGGCATTTACATAGAGGGATTTGGACGCCGGGTATTTTTAGAAGGTAGCAATATTTACACGTAGTTTTTATTCAACACGACACGTTCAAGTTAGAGAGAATGTGATTGTGCAGGCGATTAAAATGCCTTGATTTTATCAAAAATATTGATCTAGGTAACCATAGATACAGTGAAAGTTAATGCCTAACCAATCTCAAGTCAAAAAACGACTGAAATTCGGTTTTCGACCAAAGAAAAAGTAAAGGCCAGCGTACACAATCACAAAACCCTTCGAATAACGTATATTTTCCAAGACGAAGGAAAAAAATTACGAAATTATGACATTTACATCATGATACGTAGTCGTGGAAATTTGAAAAACGCTATTTCATAGACAATTAACTGTTTTGTTGTTTTGTGTATTTTTTTTTTTTTCATTGCTAACAAAAAAATGAAGTTCGCGTCGTATTTTTCAGGTCACGTCCGCATATTCAACTCCCCCAAAAAAACAATACTTCTTCCAGGTTATTAAGTTATACTTTTAGACTCGCTTGAAGGACGTTTATTTTGTATCGTTCGAATCTACCTACTTCTGAATGTGGAGTTAAAATTCATTAAATTTAAAATGTCACACAATATTTTGTAAAGTTTTCTCCGAAAGCAAGTCCCAGTTATTAATTTATTCATGCTTTCCTTCTCTTTTTCCGACTCCTCAACCCTCACTCACTTCTTCAAGTGACTGCTTTCATTTGTTTTTTTTTCACCTTTCGGGAAAGACGATCGAATTTTATAAAAGAGGATTTCGAGCTTTGTTTCAAATTTTTCTTTCATGTTTTTTTTGCACTAGCTAAATAATCTTCGTTAATGTCAACTTGTCGCAAATACATATGTTTTTGAATTTATTGCGAGTGGGAGCACACATTTTATTTGCAATATCTACGTCTTTCTCATTCATCCTCCATCTTTTGAAAAGTAAATTCGATTGTCTTCAGAAAATTCTGACGGTCGTGAAATTATTACGAAGTTATTTTATTTTTTTTTAGGTTTAGAGCTGAAAAACTTGGCAACTTCCATCCTAAAATGTAAATGGAAGCACAAATTGCCGGTAAAATTTACTATACCACCAGGTTCGCAGAAAACTGAACCAAATTTCGAAGTAGCAGCAACAGCAGTAGAGTAGTAGCAGCAACCGCCAAATGCACTAACAACCATTTATAACGTGTCATCGCACCAATGGGGATACTCTTTATCTATTGCACGGTTGCTTTTTTTTTCTTTTCCACCTGATAATGGTTAATTTGTGTTTTTGTTGCTCGAAAAGTTTACGAGTTGCCTTTATCTTTCACAATTTTTCGCGTTTCAATACAATTTTCGTATATTGCGCTCTGCAATGAGAATTTGGGAAAGTTTTATGGTAGATAATTTCGGATGAATAATATCGATGTTTACTTCACTTGGAGGCGCATGGAAAAGAGAAGGGCAGGGAAAGTGAACAAGAGAAAGAAAATAGACTGGTATCCTTGAACTTCGCCTCTTCGAGTTAATTACACGTACCTATATCACCCTAATTACGCTATGGCCGTCGTGGGATAGCATGAAAAGTAATGAAATTGCACCTACGTTCGGCTTTCCTTTCGCCATTTGCAAATACGATCTTCTACACTCAGCCTACTGGGCACGTGATCATGAATTAGACAGAGAACGTCGGCAGAATTTTCACCATTAACATAATTTTCACGTTCTCCTAACTTCAAATTTTATAAACAACGAAATTGAGTTTGGTATTCGAAAAAACAGGCGCAGAAAAATCAGAATTCTTGAAGAACTGCCACAAGGGCGTAGCCAAGGGGAAGGCAGAGAGGGCGATTGCCCCCATGACCTTATTTTTACATTTATTTTGCTGGTTGTCACTTTTAAAGTTTGAAAAAAATTTTAGTAATAAACATGCAACAGTGAGTCCCACAGATGGCTAAATTTCTCAGATTTTCTAAAGCGAAAAGCAAAAATGAAGTCTCCAAAATTTTTTTCCCTCTTAAAGAAATCTTGGATTACGCCACTTGACTGCCATAAAATTTAACAGTGGGCGAAAGTGCAATCGTAAATACGATCAGTTCTACAAAAATACGTCACATAGATGCTACAACATGACGACGGAGTAATTGGATAAATGACACTTTCATTTAGAGCAATTCACAATATGCACCACAGAAATGCAACGATTGTATCAAACAGAATGTATCTTAAGGGTGTTTTCATAATTTTAAAATTAAAAAGATAACCACACCGCTGTGCAACATGAATGACATTCGTAATTGTGATAAATATTATATTTTCTTACCTCTGATTGGCTATAGTTTCGTCATACCGAGGCATAAAAATCTGGCAGTTTTCCCAACCCACATTTTAATCTGTGACATCCAAAAACGAACGTACATCCCGAGTATAGGGAATGATATCACAATTTGAAGTATATCAATAAGTCTCGATCAATCGTAGAGTCGAAACCACAAACCAGCTCAAACAGTTAGGCCGCCAGCCTACCAGCGATAGCTCCCGAGGCCTACGAAGTATGTTGGGCAAATTTATGTAATTGGAAATAAATAAGTTGGCCGACCCATTATTACAGTTTACGTTTTATTACAATCAAAAAGGTTACTTACAAATATGGTAACTAGTATCAGGTCGTGTAGGTTATGTATCATGTCGCCTCATGGTTCTCGAAGTTCGGTGAACCAACAAATCTCGAGTTAATATTTGTCTTCGAAATTGGAGAAGTAGTATCGCGAACTATTTAGATTTACTATCGATGTTCACATTCGAAAGTATCGGTGAAAACAATTTAAAAGGTGACTTGATGTCGTATTAAAGAGCTGTATTATGCCGTGAATAATATTTCATATTCACGACGAATGAAAAACTATCACGTCTAGAACGAGACTGACCATTCACTCTTAGGCCAAAAACGTGAACAGTCCAGGAGATAAGAATTGGTTTACCGATGATCAATATCGTAATTATACACGTCACCATATCGTTAAATAAAAGTTGATCAACGTGTCTTTAATGTTTCGTAGATTTGGAAAATTTATTTCCATTGGGGAATTGGCGTATTTCCCTTTCAGCTTATCTGTAAAATAATCTTAAAATTTGAGAGCTGTTCCCTATCGTAATAGTAATATACATTCGATGGTGATGTGAGGGGGAAGGCTATGAGGTACATGCTTCGCAAATTGGACACATAATTTTATGCAGCAAAGAAATAGGGGTGTAAAAAGCAGAAAGTAAGAAGAAATGAAGTGATAGATTTTACATTCGAACAGAAAGATTTGGACGCAAAGAATTTTCAAGAGGTAGCCAAATTTACATGCGTCTCTCAATCAAGGTTCGCAGGTGTAGTCAGTTAACCTTGAAAAAAATCACATCACTCATTTCGTCTTAGTCAGTAGTCCTATTATGCGTTTATTCAAAAAGTTTCTCGCAAACCAACAAAATATTATGCTATAAAGAAGTTTATCCACACCATCAATAAGAGCCAGGTTTCCTCTAACAGCTGAACGGATGCCTCAAATGCGCTGTGCAATGGTTCATTTGAAATTTCTGGAGCTCAATGGTACACAAATTAATTTTACTCGTAAAAGCTCTGAAATCTCGGAGCTTTCAAGTCAGACATACTAACTGTAGGATACCTGCCTAACCTAAACTATCTGTAACCTGATGCACTCCTATTTTACAAGAACGACTATTTCATCAGAATGCTAAGACACTGGCAATGGAACACCGAGAAATGGTTTAAATGGCTTGCATCAGCGGCGTGGCCAAAATATTCTTAAGAAGGGATTAGATGAAGAAACATTTCTTTACTTTCCCCTCACCATCAGTAGCGGAATACAAAAACTTTTTTTCACAGGGAGGGCGGATTACGAGTGGACTAAAAAATTTAAACTAAAAAAATCAACTTCGTACGATGGATTCATCTCGAAGGTAGGAGAATTCACGAATCAAAAAAATAATTTAGCTAACAGAGCGACAAAAACAATTTTCTGATTATTTTGACGATTCAAATTTCTGATTTTCAGGTGAATCATCATTATTTGTCACAAAATTAAAAGCCATAATGGTCTCAATATGAGAAACCTGGCTACAAAAATTAAAATCCAAGGGAGGATTTATCCCTCTAAACTGCCTCTGCTTAGGGCACTGGTTCGCATGTTATTACATTCTTGTACTTCAAGGTTATAGTGCATTTTATTTTGAGAATTTCTGCAACTTATTTCTCCTTCCCATCCCAATCGATCCTCTAATTTCATACAGAAAATTTTTACAAAGTTTGCTATAAACTGGATTATTAAAATAAACTTCATGGAGTAGTTAGGGGAGAGGGTAGAGAAAATTTTCCATTTCACGACAAACAAAAACTAATGACACCATTTTCCCATTTTAACTCAATTTTTTTTCTTGCATACACAATTATAGGTACACATTACAATAATAAACATACAAGCCCTTATGTTGCAAGAGTAATTCAATACTTTTAAATTACCTCAACAAATAAGATAAGTTACGAACATTTATCTTTTATTAGAAATTTCACTTTATTTATTACAAACACTTTAACACTTTAAACTATACTTATTTCTATTTCTTAATATAGTGATACCTAATGTCCATAGCAGCGAGTATGGACCCTAACATTTTACTCGACTGTAGGTTTAGGAATGACCATGTCTTCTAAATGAAGATATGACATTACTTTCGTTTTCTTTGTTTCAATCAAAAGATGGCCGACCAAAAAGGTGGCGTGATACGGAACGTCCGCCAAATATGATGACACTTTATTGTCAGCATATTTGGTGGTGTCCGTTTGTGAGAAGCTAGGTAGAATATAGACAGCTATTATTCCGAGAATTAGGAATAATAGTTGTTTATAATTTGTTCGACACGTTTTTGTAGACGAACTGAATCGTCTGCAAAAATGGGACGGAACAAAGGTCCCCGGGCGAAAGAAAGCCCGAAGCCCCTGCTTCGCTAAATTTTGTGTCCTTGAAAGTTTACTATTTTAATTTACTATATCTTTAATTTTAGTCATAATACAATACTACTTTTTTTTTTTTTACAACTATTCTATATGGTCCTAGGAATTTTGGTTTACCTTTTCCATAATTTATTGGTACTTTCAAGAGAACTAAATCATTAGTTTCATAAGAAATTTCTTTTCTTCCTTTATTATAGCGTTCTGAATATTTAATTGCATTCTTTTTATCAAAGTTTGGAATTGTTTTCCAAATTCTGTCTGCTTCACTTATCTGTTCTTCTCTAGTTTTACTGATAAGTGGTGACGGAATGTTTAAATTTATGCGGGGTTTTCCTTTATAACCGAGCATTAGGTAAAATGGATCGTGATTATTTAATCCTTCAATAGGTGTCATATTATAGGTCAAGGTTACGTTATGCACGTGGTCTGGCCATTCTTCGCTATCGGTACTTTCATATTTCGCTAACATTTTTTTTATCGTTCCGTTCATTTTCTCTACTTGTCCTTGAGTTTGCGGTGAATATGATGTAGAGTAGAATATTTTAATACCGTTATTTTTACAATAATTTTGCACGTGTTCGTTTGAAAAATGAGTTCCGTTATCACACGTAATCTTTGTTGGTTTTCGGTAATGACGTACAATTTCTTTTAAAAATTTAATTACCGAATGTGCGTTTGGTTGGGTAACTGCTTTAGTCCAACAATATTTTGTTGCCTTATCTATTCCCACTATGACAAATTTCTTTTCATTATTTGTGTTAAATTTTCCGATAAAATCAATTTGGATATGTGCAAGTGTTGTTTCTCTTTCTCTAGACTGCCTTCTTCTCGGGTTACTTTCGTTTGATTCGCTAGTGTTATTATTATTATTATTTAAATTTCTTTCTCTACGAGGTCTGGATTCTGCATTTTTGTTTTCCATCATCTGGTTTCTGGTTTGGTTTTGGTTTTGTTTATTGGCATTTGGGGGTTTCCATCCTGCCTCCACTAATGCCACGATAACAGGGTCAGTAGGGGAGATAGGCAGAGTTATGGGTTTTGTAGGTTCTTTTTTCTCTGGAGCTTTTCCCTTCATCATCTCTTCCATCTGTTTTGTTAACTTGGCGATCGTTTCTGTTGCTTTATTTAGCATCTCTTCTGTTTTTTGAACATCGGTTAAATCTAAGGCTTTTTCTTTGAATTCTTTCCAATCAGTGAATGTTTTTGAAACCTCACTTTGTGTTTGGAGATTTTTTGACGCAAAGAATTTCCTCATTTCTCCTGTTAGTCTTGGGAGTAAGAGGTCACAAATTTTTTTCTCACTAATTGTTGCATCGAGTTGTTTATAGAGTCGGAAAAATTTAGGTACATTTGTGCTGAAGTATGAGACATCAAATTTTAAGGATTTGATACCTTTTTTTACTGTATTTTTATCCTTTTTAAAAGTACGTATTAACATTCGTTTTACTTCTAACCATGAAGTTTCTGGGGTTATCTCAGTTTCTGCTGCAAACAGTTCGAGAGCTGTACTACGAAGAGCTATATTTAGGTTTTGTATCATTTCATACTCAGTTGCTTTGAAGGTTTTTGCCTGAGTTTCGTATTCAAAAAGGAACTCAAGGATGTCCTCGTCGGGGACATTTGAAAAATGGCTCAGAGTCCATCTTTCTGACCTTTTCCAAAAATTGTTCATGACTAGGTTGTGTTGTGTGTAGGCTTCATTCGCTGCTGCAAATCTTGCTTGTTGTTGTTGTAGGAGCAAGTGTGCGTTGTTTTCAGCGATGTCTTTCGGGGTCATATTTTTATTTTCCGATTTTAGAAAGGGGTTATTTTTATTTTCAATATTTACTGTGTTGACGTATGTAGGTTCCTTTTGATTAAGAATTTCTGCATGTATCTCTGGGGTAATAGGTTGATAGGGTCGAAAGAATTTTCGTCAGTTGAATTTGGAATTTTACTTTTGGGTTTTTCTAAATTTTCTGGACTTTTTACATGAATTTGTATTGAGTGTTGGATTTCAGCCTGTGAGGACGTTCCCTGTCCTTGAGGGACTGATGGCGACAAATCAGCACTAGACTGTGAGGGTCTGTCAACTAAAGTTTGGTTCAGAATTGATTCCTCTCCGAGGAAGATTTAGTCTTCGTCGTTTGGGAGAAAGGAATCGGTTGTAGCCGAAATCGATTTCTTTGGTGATACGTGGTGTGATACTTTAGATAGGAGTTTTTCAAAACTGGAGCTAAGGCTTCGTCTCGCTAGTCTTTTTTCTGTTTCCTCTTTTCTTTTCTTCTCTATTTCTAACTTCTTTCCTTTAGATTCTAAATCTTCTTCTTCTGTATTGGAGAAGATTTCTTCAGCTTCGTTGGGGTCTTTATTTTTTATACTTCTTGTTTCCCTACGATAACTTTTACTTTCCTCGACTAGTCTATCAAAATTACTTGTTCTTTCGAATTTCTCGGTCTTGGGGTTTGAGTATAATATAATTAACAACCAGTGTTTAGAGTGTCTACCTTTGTAAAGTTTCTTCTGGAGTTCCATATGTGTTCTACCTTCTATCCTCTTTACTTTTGCCACTTTTAGCACACGATAGAGAAAGGAAGTAGATACTCGACTTCCCCAATGATTACCAAGGAGTTGGTAATTTTCCTCTTCAGACAGATTCTCATATAGATTTTTAGGATGGTTTTCAAATTCCAAATATTCTCTTCGGACTTTGAGTCTAAAATATCCGGGAGCGATGCACTCGTATTTTCACTTTTTTCAGACATTTGCGAGGGTTGGGAGATTTTACATTTTACAATATTATTTACGATATCAATAATAGTTTCAAATTTTTCTGAATTAACGGAAGATATATTTATAATTTGCTTATAGTTAGATGGCGAATGATGTGCTGTAGTCTTCTGTAGTGTATTGTTAGTTTCGTTCGGATGGACGCCGTTGGTGAGTGATTTCTCGTTCTTTGCTTTGTGGTTTTGGATACCGGTTGGGCTGATTCTATTCTTTTTTAATTTCAGGAGCCAGATCTGGATCTTCGTTTTATTTCTAAGTTTATTTTTAGAATTGTTTTTTGTAATTAATTTATTTTTAATTGAACTATTTTTATTTGTCTTAATTAAACATTTGCGGTCCTCTGCAATAAAGGTTTGATTTTGTAGATGTTTGTTTAATTTTGTTTTTAATATTTGAATTATTTTAGCCACGATTTATTTGATATTTACGCGAAAGTATTTGCTTCAGCAAAATTGAATTAATTATTCGCGATAGGAAAAGAAAAAATTTTTTATTTTGAAGAAAAAAAATTTTATTATGATTTTTAAATTTACTTCCGAAGGTTTTTTTGTTCGGGTGCCAATTTGTTGCGAGAGTAATTCAATACTTTTAAATTACCTCAACAAATAAGATAAGTTACGAACATTTATCTTTCATTAGAAATTTCACTTTATTTATTACAAACACTTTAACACTTTAAACTATACTTATTTCTATTTCTTAATATAGTGATACCTAATATCCATAGCAGCGAGTATGGACCCTAACGTTCTACTCGACTGTAGGTTTAGGAATGACCATGTCTTCTAAATGAAGATATGACATTACTTTTGTTTTCTTTGTTTCAATCAAAAGATGGCCGACCAAAAAGGTGGCGTGATACGGAACATCCGCCAAATATGATGACACTTTGTTGTCAGCATATTTGGTGGTGTCCGTTTGTGAAAAGCTAGGTAGAATATAGACAGCTATTATTCCGAGAATTAGAAATAATAGTTGTTTATAATTTGTTCGACACGTTTTTGTAGACAAACTGAATCGTCTGCAAAAATGGGACGGAACACCTTAATTATTTCACGAAATTATTTCTCCTATATTAACTCACTACCCACAGCCATTCAATGACGCAAAATAAAAAATGTTCGTTGTCATCTCCGAAACAACAAATTCTACAGTGTTACCAGAAATTTGGGCTGGCAAAAGCCAAAGCGCCACGTAGCTGGGCTTCAGAGTTTGTATAATGTATACATACACATATATAATATGTACACATATATGCATCGCCAAAATTTTGGGTTCATGGTTTTCAGAAAACTGCAAAAAAGATAGAGGGTTGAAATTTTCAAAAAAGGCAGTCCTCAATTCCTCATATAGAACCAGGTCTGAATTTGCCCAGTAGTTTCTGAGAAAACTAGAAAACAAAAACTTTCGGTGAAAAAGGTTTTTCTGAGATTTTGAAGGAACTCCAAGAGACAGGATAGAAATTCTCGAGACAGATTTTCATTATGTAGGTGCAAGTCTGATAGGAATTAGATCCTAATTTGTTTGGTAGTTACCACGAAAACTTGAAAAAAATAATTGGTAAGAAATATTTTTGGTTTAAAGTTTTGAGAAAACTACCGAAAAGACTGAGCTGAAATTTTCAAGACACCTAGTCTTTATACAGGAACAGGTCTGAAATAAGTTTGGCGACTATTGGTTCTATAGTTTCCGAGAAAATTGAAGAGAAACAAATTCTATGGATTAAGTTCTTTTTCCATAATTTTTAAGAAACTACAATAGGAATAGTGCTGAAATTCTCTCGACAGATTTTCCTCATGTTATTGCGAGTCTAATAAAAGTTCGTTGCTTATTTGTTCCGAACTTCCGAGATGACTGGAAAAGAAAAACTGCTGGAAGAGAGGTTTTTCTCGACTGTTTTGCTACAAATATCTCTTTCTCTTTAACGGCGCAAGGGATTACGAACGTCTTATCAGCATAGCAATAATTTAGGTTTTACTTCATTTTCATTATTGTCAATGAAAACTGGTAAACTGGATTTTCAAGCAAAGTATCACTGGGCTGGAGTTTTTTAAAAAATTCAATCCATTTTGAATTATTCTAACAAACATTTATTCTGATGCACCCAATATTTTGCATCCAATTACAGTAATCAATTTCACAATCGTGCGAAATACAAGAAAAAACCGTATTTCTAAACTTCAATACCTACCTCGATGCGACAAAAACAAAATTCCTGGAGATACTCTACACTATTCATTTATATATATATATATTTTTTTTTATGGAGTATGAATGAGAGTATTTATTTCTTTTGCCGTTTCAACACACATCATCAACATCGAATCATTTATTCGTTAAGAAAAATCATATGGCTGTACCATTCGAGGACGAATGAAAGAAAATAAAGGGTTTTATTTCGCGAAAACAAATCAAAAACATCTGAAAATTTCCATTACATCAGTGAACGAAATAGGACAATTCCACGTGAAATAATACAATCAAATTCTAGCTAACAATACAGCCAGGAAAAGCCACAAATGTATATGAACGGTGGAACTGAAAACTTGAAAAGAAAAAAGAAGAAAAAAAGGAGAAAAAATACGGTGTGCCTTTCGTACGAAGCCTACAAAGCCAAAAGCATATCACCGTGTTCTCGAAATATACAATAACAAGAACCGACTTTAAAATCACAAAACACAGGAGAAGCAAGTATTATATTTGTTTCACATAATTTGCGAAGCACTGCAACGATCTGTTTGCGAGCTGTTGTTCATTTACTTAGTCATAAATTTAATCCGATGAAAAATAACAAAATCCAAATGTTGGAAGCGAGAAATTTGCATAAAATTACCCGAAAAACACTTTATCGTTTTTATTTTTCTTCCTCTCGCTCCCGTTTCACGGACTTATATACTCGGGCTTTTTAAAATATTTTTTACTATTTTCATTAAAAAAAAAGCAACAATGAACCGCTCAAAAAAAAAAAATTGCTTGGAAACGCCGAATGAATGGGCATCGATAAATCGCGTTATTCGTAGTAAAATTTACTTTAAAATATTAAACGCAATTTCAACGGTTACGGCATCCACTGACGTCGCACATTATTGCTGGAAAATCATCACGAAAATGCAAAATTATAAAAGTGATATTTTACAAAAATACCGAAGTACTAACACGTGAAACTGGCACCGAAGCAATGAGCAGTCTTCGTACCCGGACAAACTCGAATAAGTTAAAATGCCAGAACTTTCTCTTCGAACAATTAAGTCTGATTCACACTTGGCTAGTTTTCATGCTACTAGCTAGCTACTTGGGGTACTATTTTGTCAACAGTTAAAGTTAATTGTCGTTTTAACCTTATAAAGTCAACTTTCACTTTGCAGATTGTCATGTGAGATTCTAATGAGATTCTTGGGAGACAATTCGCCAAGCTAAAATTAACTTAAATGGTTGAAAACAGTAAACTAACTTCAACAGTTTACAGAATAGTACCCCAACTAGCTCACTAGTAGGTACACAACTAGCCAAGTTGAACCAGACTTTAAAGTTTCAAATATCCACAAAGTCATATTTTTTGACATCTGTGGGGAGGAGGAAAGGGGGTGATTCCCACGAGCCCAGATTTTCTGAAAGGTTCTGTTCAAAATACATCCTGGAAAAAAAATAGAATTTTTTTTTCAAAAATACTCTTGGGGATATGCAGTAGAGTTCCAAACCAAGGTGTATGTAATGTAGTTCACTCCCTCGAAATTTTTAAAAACAAAAAAAATGTTATAAAATATGAATGTTCTATACTTTGTTCAGGCTAAGAAGTGCGTGACGTCATCAGAATCACAATAGACGTTGTGGTTGGTTAAGGAGGGAGAAAAAGGTATCATACACACCGTTATGCGATGATAAGCATCATTTTGTAGAGTAAATAAACATCGTATTTCAAGCAAATTAGTGTAGATATGGTTTATGACGTCACGCACTTCTTATCACGAATATAGTATAGAATACAAAAATAGATGCCTTTATCAGCTAACTATATTCAACTCTAAACTCTACATCAAAATGAAATCCATCTTGTTTTCTCATCTACGACGAGAGACCGAAAGTAAAGTTCTCTTTTGTGACCATTAACTTTATCATAAAGGTGTAATATTTGAAATGGAAAGAGCCAACTGTTTCCTTACCAAAATTCAGCAACGTGGTAGTTTAACCGAGGAGCACATGAATCCAAAGGGAATTAACGCACTTTTTTTTCCTTGTTTCCACTGACCACATTCGCACATTTACTGGAAATATGTACCACGTAGTTCATCAATCACCACAAGATATGATCAGTAATTTTCGCAGAAACGGTGCTCTTTTTTTCTTTCTGCAAAATGAGATCATATTCGCATTCCCTAACAATACGAAACAAGAATTACACACACGACACGAGACAGTCGACAAAGACAAAGGACAATAAACGAACGAATAACTAATATTTCCCATAATTTCAGTATTTCAAGTAAAAAAAAAAAAAAAAAAAAAAAAAAAAATAAAATAAAATAAAATAAAAGGTAATAACTAGTCGTTTCTGTATTACTAACAGTAATAATACCTATGCAACAATAATACTTCCACACTCCAAACAGTCGATTTTACAATGACAACTTCATCAATTCAATCGCTGTAATGCTGTATACCTAAGGGCTGTTTTAGTCCGTATTGCATAACCAATTGCAAGCTCAGGCCATACGTTTATCTCTGGATATAATTTATAAAAGAAAAAATGTAATAATAACTTATACCTACGTATCATTTTTGCATTCAACCATTCAAATTGAAACCTGGATACCAAGACCATGTTCAACCTAGAGATAAAGGAATGAGCCTTCGATCATACTCAAAACCACATCTCTGATTCGCTCAATCATTTTTCGACTTTTGCTCACTTGTACCCTTGCTGATGCTATCCCATCACTGGCAGGGTCTATTTAAAATTAAAAAATCAAATCCAGAATGAATCAAATGGTGTTTAATTTACGGGTAGGCTTACTATACGTCCCAGTTTGAGGTACCAGTTCTGGGGTCCAGGCCGATTGAGCTTCATTTCTCTATTTCCAGTTTTACCTCAAATTTGTCAGAAAAAAATTGGAGAGTTCTGTTTAAATGGGTATGCTATTCTAGAGCATAAACTGGAAATCCAATGACAACGAAATATTGGTAGAATTTTGAAACAGAACAAAATCAACGTCGGTCTTAAAGATTATATACGGACTCTCATAGGGAATTGGTTTGATTTCTTCATCATTCAATGGATTCAATTTGTTGAGAAAACGAAAGATTCTGAGTGGATCATAGAGAAAGAATTATCAATTCAAACTGTGGTTTATAACAAGAAGTATTAATTTCAATAATTACGGAGTAATCTTAACCGAATTTACTCATTTGATATTTTGTATGAAAAATGACATTAAATCATCACTCATCCCTAGAGAGCCTTACCAACACCAAACTTACCCAACTGTTGATTACAAATGTTTTCATCAACATATCGCAACATATCACAACATATCAATCAAAATAAACACTCTATAACAGGGTAATGATTTCTTACACCTACTCTCAGAGCAAGTGTATGATTATCGAACTCGGTGTTAATACAAAAAGAACGCCGAGTAGATAAGTCTCTGGCATTGTTTTGAATAAAAAAAAACACCATGGTTAAAACTGAGGGTAATGTTATTAATTAAAATTAGTAGATACAATTACGATAGATCAAGAAACTGCTGCCGAGTTTATTACTTTGGAACTTCATGATGTGCAGTCCTCTTAACTGACAGAGCAGTCAAAACTTGAAGAAAAATTTATAGGTAAGATCTTTATTTAATCACTGCTTTTCTTTTATGAGAAAATAATAAACTAGAGGAGTAGAGGTACGAGTTAGTGATGATATAAATTTCCTTCATTTTTCTTGTCATGAAATTTGACGATTCTTGCTTTCAAAATAAGCAAAAAGGTTCAGTTGTCAGATTTTATTTATTTTTTATAATATTTCTATCAGTTTTAATTTACTAGGTTTGTTTTATTTGCTAACAAAAATAACCCCGTTTATACTCAAGGAAACTATTACTTCTTCCCCTGTGTTTCAAATACAGTTTTCATTTGATGCTGTTAAGATCATTTATTATCCCGTGTACAGCTTCAGTTTAGTAGACTGATGAGAATTTTTTTTATGAAGTTTCAGGAATAATATCGACTCTGTTTGAATTTGAAATTGCTACGTCATGATAGATACTGAGAATAGTACATTTCCAAGATTCAAAGAATGGAAGAATAACTTTTGAAGTATTTCGAAGATGGTTTCGACTTGTGGAATTGTAAACGAAGCGAGTACAAAGAGCAGAAAAAAATTTTTAACTAGGCTATTTCAAGGTTGCTCTTGACTTATGGAAATGCAAACTGAGTATTGGTTCTTGATTTCTTATTTATTTCACTCATCAGCAGAGTATTCGAATATTCCTCAATATTTTGGTTGTGTTATGATAGTTATCCAGCCAAGTATTGGTATCTAAATCTTGGTATTAAGTTTGTGAATAGAAGTACAGATATAGATGTACATTTTCTCAATAAATTCCAAATATCGTGGTTATTACAAGCTGGTTTCAAGCAGTGATATTAATAAGGAGGGTGTTTCAGCAATAAAATAACTAATCATTATACGGCCAATTTTTCAGTCTCAAACTAAGAAATTCAACTGTTTGACAACACTAAAATCCTATATAACTCTCATACTGATCTGCCAGTCAGACTAATAGATATTTCAATTGATGATAAAAAGCAGGTACTCGGCCATTTTTATGTCAACTTTAACTTGGCAGATAGTACCACAAAAATCTTATTAGAATGTCACGTGACTATCAACCAAATTGAAGTTGACTTCCACTTTAATTGGTTAAAATGACATAGAAACTTCAGCTCAAATGAAAGAACGATACTCAAAAGATTCTTAAGTTTTTCCATTATTAATTATATCTATACATGAACATGTATACACAGTAAAATATAACTTCGTTGAGGTAATCAATCACTCAACCCGCGAAGTGTGATGCAGATGTGACATGGGGAAAATGATACATTTTGTGTCACAGTTCTAGCTAATTAGAAACAAGATAACACTTATATGACTTTACAATGACTCAATCGTGAGATTAATGTGATTTTTGGACTGTAATAAGCCACATATGGAAAAGTGGCTCATCACAAACCTAATTTTTTCAGATTGGGATAGTTTGTAAGTTGCTGCTAATACTGAAGTATCATTACTACATTTTAGTCTTCATTTATTAATAGAATAGCACCCAAAGTAGCTGGCCAGTACTTGATAGCATGAAAACTATCCAATGTAAGCAAGGCTTATGTCCATTTTTGTCAAGTCACGACACCATTTTTGAAACATACACATTTTAATTTTGAAAACACTATCTCCTTTCACCAGAAGATTCTTCCGGACTATTTGAGATAAGAAGTTAAAATTGATGCTGTTGTAAAGAGAAAATTTGCTTGAATTTGAAAACAAAAATAATTCTTTTATGGTTATTAAATCTTCAAAAATAAACCATAAAAAAATATCAAATTAGAAAAATAGATAATGTTTATTAAAGTAATATATAAAATATTTATATTTTTTGCAAAAATTACAGATATCCCACAAATATGATTCATGCGATAAAATATATGGATTAAGTATCAGTTTCCTGAGGTCATAAAATGAAAAAAGTGCTCACCTCCAACCTAAGGGGATAATACCGCACCAAGCGTAATAAGTATATTTTCTTAGATTTCACTTGATTTCACTGGATTCACAGCAAAGTCTTTAAATAGCTTCAGATTCACAGGACTAATAAGACTAAAAATAGATTAAAATAAGCAGATTTTCAACAGAAAACATACTTAAAAACTCTAGCATAGCAATGCTTCGCTAGAAAACCCATTTTGCAGGAGGTACAGATGGAGATGGAGATAGAGATAGAAATGGAGATGAAGAGGGAGAGAGAGAGAGAGCTTATTTGAAAAAATGACAGTAACATATATTTATATTGATATTTCTTCGCTAGTTTCAGGTTACAAAATTATAGAGAAGTTGTGGATTGATGCAGGGGAGTAATTGTTCAAAAGAAATAAAGATATACTCAAAGTAACATCTCAGAAGTCTGTGTAATTGGAGCAAAAATGTGAATCATGTATATGGTATGAAGAGTAATTGATAAATGAACATGTACGGAGATAAATGAGTGAATGGCGGAATGATGCATCAGTGTAGCTGCGAGTAAAGGTATAAAAGTATTCAGAGAAAGATAATCACGTGTTTGCAGGAGTGAGAGGGGAGGAGGATTGGTGGTCCCAACACCCCCTACAATCTTTTGAACTGAGCACAACTGCGAGAGATTTAAAGGTGGTTTATATTTACATTACATTTTGATAAATAAAAATAGTTGGTAACATTAGCTCTGTTTGATAGAATTACACTAACTTACACCAACCTACACTCCTACACTGGTAGGGATATTCCACAAATATTCAGGTGAAACTTGGTGCAAAGTCATATAATATTCCTACATTTGTGGAATCACCCTCCTGGTGTAGGTTGGTGTAAGTTGGTGTAGTCCTATCAAACAGAGCCATTGCTGTAAAATAAATAAATAAGTGTATGTGAAAAAAAAGGTAAACAGTGATAAAAAAATACTGAAAAAATTAAAATAAGAGTAAAATGGTAAAAGTAAGTTTTGGAAAAAAATGGTAACTATATGAGAGATGATGATAATAATTAATAAATATAAGTACATTAATTATTCACGATTAATTATATGTATAAATAAATTAATATTAATTACATACAATAAATATGTTTCAGGTAAACGAGATCAATGACAAAACAAGATCATTGAATGCCAAGAATAGGTTATATTCAAATAGGATAATTTTAATTATTATTATGTATATTAAATTCATGCAAAACTAATTAATGAATATGGTGTTTCAGTTTACGGATTGAGTTTTGGAGTTTAAGGATTCATCAAGGATTGATATATAGGGATTCTAGGATTTGGTTTAAGGAAATATGCTGTTTACTGGATAATGCTTTGGTGAGTAAATCAGGGAGTTGATCTTCTGTTGCTATTTGTCTAAATTTGAAGATTTTATCCTGGTATGCTCAGACTAAACCATAGCATTTGATTATTAACGCAGGAAGACATTTTTGACCACATCCAGAGATAACATATATGACAAATATTTTCTTTGAATACTTGAACAAGAATTTCAACTTAGAAAAATTCACAATTAAGAAGCCATGCTACTTCAATGTCTTCAAAGGCATCGTGTAGTGTTATCAATTTGGCAGTGGTAGATGAAGACGCATGTATATTTTGGTGATGAATGCCCCAGTTTACTGAATCACCATACATTTTTATCAAATGTCCTGTGATCGACTTGTCTTTTACTAATTTAGAAATTTTTATAGGTTCATCGTCAATGTCAGAAGTGTAGGAGGCATCAACAAAAGTGGAGATTCTTTCAGAGTTGGATTGATAGACTAGCTCAATGTCAATAGTGGATTTCAGATATTGGATGATGCACCTTATGATTTTTCTTAATATCATCGGAACAATTCTGGAATTTGGAGAAGTAATTCACAGATAATGATATATCTGGCCTAGTGCCTCAAGATACATATAATAAAGCTCCTATAATGGATCTGTATTCTTTATCATTTATGGTGTTTATTTTACTCAATTTCAGGCCTATCTCCTTAGGTATTTTGGAAAGATTAGAATCACAGAGCTGTAATTTCCGGAGAATCTTTAAAATTTGTTGTTTTTGAGTGAGTTTGATAACCTGCAATTCTCTGTTATGATCAATTTCAAATCCTATGAAGTGAGTTGGGTTTTCAATCACTTTCATCATGAAACAAGTTTCCAAATGATTAGTTGTTTCTGTTATCTACTCAGGATGATTTGTTGCAAAATAGTATGTTATCAACATAAATTATTATGAAGGATAATCTTTCAGAATCATCATTACAGACATACACACATTTGTCAACTTTTGATTTAGTAAAAATTGGAGTTCAGAAGGTGAGAATCTAATAACTCAATCTAATTTTTACTCAAAGTTTTTAAACTGTAGATAGATTTTTCTAATTTCAAAATTTTGTTTTGTTGATATTGCAACCTGATGGGATGTTTACACAGATGTCATTCTTGATTTGTGAATTCAAATAGGCAGTCTTGATATCATACTGCACTAACTGAAGATTCAGCATATTTATAATGGAATGAAGCTGGTAAATCAACCATAACTGAACAACAGAAGCGTAAGTTTTTGTCACAGTGTATTCAGATCTATCTATGAAACCTTTTCACACTAATCTTGCTTTGGGCACATAACACCTCTTTCATTAGCTTTGGCTGTAAAAATCCAACATGCATTGATCGGTTTAACATTGTGGGGACAATCTACAACTTTTCAGAACTCAAGATCAGACATGGATTCCAGTTTGTCATTAACAGCCTTAAGCCACTCATTCTTGAATAGATTGTTGAAGATGTCACTAAACATTATCAGCATACAATCATCTCTAAATTAAGGATTATAAGCTGAGGTATTTTTGATTATGTTTACTCTATATATTGCCTCACTTTCTTCGACAAAGGGCTTAACTTGTATTTCCTCTCGTTTATCTGTGAAATCGACTAATATTTTCATTTCATCAAATTTAATGTCTCAGGATTTGAATAACCTCATCTTGACAGGATCCAATACTTGATAACCAACGTTGGAAAAGCCAACGAGTATTGCTTTTAAAGCATGGGGAGAAATTTTAGATCTAAATGCTCCTGTTCATTCTTCTTTGCTTTTACAACTATTTGCTTTCACCGTTCAATAAGAATGAGCCTGTATGCAATAGCACCAAAAATACAAAGATGAGATATGTCAGGTTTTATCCCATACAATTTTTTATCAGGGTCATGTTTCCTTAACTGACGCAGGTTTAACTTCTATTAATTATGTAGGCAACTGTAAGAACAATTAATTTTGACATCATGTAATATTGCCCTAAATCTTTCAAGTAGAGTTCTATTTTGCCTTTTGGCAATTGCATTCAGTTTGGGGGGTATATGCTACACCATCATCAAGAATGATTCCTTTTTTGGAGCAAAATTGAGTCATTTTTGAGTCAGAGTATTCTTAAGCTTGGTATGTTCTCAGAACCTAAATTAGGTCATTCGGAAATTTAGCATAAAATGAAAAATAATATTCTTTAAACTTATCAAACGCTTGTGAATTTTTATAAAGTGGGAATGCCAAGGTATATTTTGAATAATGGTCTAAAGAAGTAATAATAAATTTTTATCCATTGTAAACATCCTGAAATGGACCCATTACATCCGATGAAATTACTTCCATTCTACATGCTGGTCCAGTTCTCACACCATGATGACCATGTTTAGTATATTTTGCTTTTATAGATATCTCATAAGTAGCTAAATAAACATCTTTAAATGTTAAATTAGTTGATATTCTGACTACTTTAGAAATAAGCTTGAGGCTTTTGCCCCTTAGGTGTCCTAGTCATCTATGCCAAAGATTTTTTGTTTTACTGATTTTTTTTTATGCTTGCTATTGATACTGACACTTTCACAAAATAACTCATCTTCTGATTCAGTATCAAATTCCTGGTTGGCTATATCCACAACAGCATCTTGTAAATTTTGTTCATTTTCAATGTTTTATTGCACATTTTGTGGATCATCTACATTCTCCTCTTTCACAGTATCAAAATTTTATATATGATCATCTATATCATCATCCTGGCTTACATTTGATTGTGATACAGGCATATATACTAACTCTTGATAGATTTTTTCTTTCTCAACAATTTCATAACCAATATGATATATATATATAGAACCTCTCTTGGGAAAGGTTATGGTAATTTTGCTAGTATGTTTTTTAATGATATAAGTATGATCTATGCCTGCAATTATCTTGAAAATGTCTGATTCTATGATTCTCCCAAGAGACTAAATGTCGATACTTAAATTAGGATTGTAGTATAGTTCCTTAAGGTGCATTGTAGAAAACTCTACCTTAGAATTGCAGACATTTATGTACATAGATCCAACATGAGTAAGATTAACAGACACCTTTTTTAGCACATAAAGTTTTTCTAGAATTGTCTATTTTTGCAATGTTGCTCAATTTTGAGATATCATTGACCATATGGTTATCTGCTCCATTATCAAATAACATTGTGTGGAGTTGGTTTTTTGGATGTTCAATTTCTGATACAGTTGGAGGCTTGGGCCACTGAAATTCTTCATCTTGATCATCAAAACTCAAATTATTTAAATTGGAATGGAGCATTATGACATTTTTAACGCTAACATTCAATTTTTCATTTGGTTTATTTTAAGTTTTTGTGTTGGAAGAGTTGTGTTTTTTGAACTATTATTTGTTGATGAGGATTGTGGAATATTAACTTGATTAGATTTTTCATTAGGGCATATTCAAGACATGTGACCTTTTTTATTACATCTAAAATAAGTAATATCCCTTGATTTGACTTTATCCTTTGGAGGATAATTGTTTGAGGATTCTGATTTATTTTTACAAGAGAACATATGTTAAAGATGAAATTGGACACTTCCCTCGATAAAAAAATAAAAATAAAGAAACAATACTTTTACAACCTAAATGAATTCAGTAATAAATCAATAAATAAATATGTAAAATAATGCAAATAGCAGAAGATATACCTACGGATAAAAGTAATAGAGGGAAAATGGGAAAATTGGAAATATTCTCGATCATAATATCTGAAAAGCCTAAATTTGAAAATGAAGAAGAAAAAAATTAAAAATTTCAAAAGAAAGTATTTTGGGAAGATATAATTTCATATTTCACAATCGAAAATTAAAATAATTCGAGGAGAAAAAAATCTCTAATTATTGAAATGAAATAAAATCAAAAATTTTGAATAAAATCAGATAAATTGTGTGAAATAAATTTCAAAATAAATAAATAAAATAATTCGAATTGTATCAAAGTTTTTTGTTTGTTAAGTAAAATCTCAGTTAACAAAGTTGCGTAAAATCAAAAAATTGCAAGTTCAGGCAAAATGGTGGTTGAAGTTTGAAAACCAAAACAACAAAATTTATGAATCAGTTTAAGATAGATATGTGAGAGTTCAATGAACTGAACAATAGATCTAGTGTACAATAATGAATGAAAGAACGAAACAATCTGTGCTTGTGTTACAAAATGTATACTCCCAGACCAAAGTGGTTGCAAAAATGTGCAAACAACTTAATGAAAATTGTCTGATTTTAAAAATTCTAACAGCCCAAATTATCCAAAGAATACGAGATTTTTGGATATATATATATATAAAATTTTGTTTTAACAAAAAATAAAATGCACAAAAATACAAAAAATTACAATTAAATGTTTTTTAAATACTTTTTTTAGAAGAACAAAAATTTCAGCTAAAGATGATTTTTTAAGTACAATGACTTGTTTTTCAGATTTTCACAACAAATTTGGCATTGATGGAGACTTCATCAGAGTGATTGAACCTCCTCCTGTGAATTTGGGACAAACAATTGAATTTAGATTACTGTACTTCAATTTTGCAAAGACAAACTTTGGTGAGTTTTTTGATAGTTTGGACAAATTTTGAGATGTAGAGATGAAACAAATGATGATTGAAGATGAGTTGGGTGACAAAAACCAATTTTATGTTAACAGTTTGAAGCTTTTACGTAGATTTCCGATCAATTTCTGACAGCTCAAGACAATTTTTAACCAATTGATGACTTTGACAAATTAGTTTTACAAAAACAGGGTAGAAACTAATAATTTTACAGACTTTTAAGCAACACAAGCAGGGCCCCTGACAAGTTCAGCAATTGACAACAACCTTAGAAACTCAAAAACTTGGCTAGATTTTATACACAAGCAGGACAAAAATCTTTTCAGCAAACGAAATTCAAACGTTCACAATGTTCATAAACTTTTTTGACCAAATTAAAGTGTGGCTCGAAAATTCAAACAAAAAATAAGGAAACAAAGTTAGTCAACTTTAAATTACAAAAAATTGCACAAGATTACAAATAATTAATTAAATGATTCAAGTAAACTTAAAAAAAAAAGGTGATTTGACATTTAAAAACTTTTAAATTTGATTCAGATCCAAAGATTGTCACAGAGCGATGCTACCATATAGAGGTTGTGGATCGATGCAGCAGAGTAACTATACAAAAGAAATAAAGATGTACTTAAAATAACGTCTCAGAAGTGTGTGTAATTGCAGCAAAGATATAAATCATGTACATGGTATGAAAAGTAATTGGTAAACGAACATTTACTGAGATAAACAAATGAGCGGCGAAATGATGTATCAGTGTAGTCGCAAGTAAAGTTATAAAAGTATTCAGAGAAATATAGTCGAGTGTTTGCAGGAGTGTGTTGGGAGGAGGAAAGGTGGTTTCAACAAATTACAAAAAACTATCGATAGTTATCCATATCTTTAGCAAAAATATGGATGGATCTACCCAGTGACTTCCTGGCAGGGATGCCACTGGCTTTTCCTCTTAAGTAATACTGGTCTCCTAATTATTTTTTTCGATAGGTACTTACTTTAAAATTATTATTTCAAGTACTTTTTCGACAGTATTTCAAATCAGCCTATTCAAGACTTATAACAAAATGAAATAAAATAAATAAATTAAGTCCCTAAATATGGACGATAAAATAACGCAGGTCTAAGCAAAAGAAAAGTTGAATGTAGAAGCAGAACTGCTGGGAAAGATGCCACAGTCTATAGGGGCTGCTGTACATATACCAACTTCGGTTAGGTAAATGGCAATATTTACACATCGTATTCGCCGCAAAATTATGAAATTAATTAAATTTCCGCAAATGAAAAGCCGGAACGAACATCTGCGTTACTGATTTCGAAATAATGAGGCGTGAATTTGGGGAAAGCTGATGATATTCGTACATAGGTATACTCAGCAGCAGATTGATTTTGAAAGCCTTAGTACAGCAATATAGGCATCCTATTCTGCTGTTGCTATATCTTCTTCTATATTCGTCATCATTGTAGAATTGTGAAAATCTGTTTATGTCGTGCAAATATGAAGATTAATCGGGGACATTTGTTTTCTCAGCGCAGCGTACTTAATGAATTTTATAATGAAATTTTCGAGCGGCGAACACGAATATAATTTCAAGAATTTTATGGAAACACAAATCTATACCCTTTACTGCGTTTCAAAAAAAGTTCACCAAACAGACGCGCTGCGTATAGCCTACGGTAGACGAGTTGAAGTTTCGCATTTTATCATCGACATTAATACCTCCGAGAAAGAGTAGACTAGTGGTTTCTGATAAATCGAGAAAAACAAATTAAAACATTTCGATGCGAAAAATTTGAAAAGTACCCATTCACCCGACGAAAATTGTAATTTCTGAAATAAATTTTAGATACGTCTATCTGAAGTTGAGTAAATTTTATGCACATTAAGTATAACGAGAATCATTTCAATGTTTTTATAACGTACACTTCTTCACCATATTCTCAGGCGAGCTTTCTGCCATCATTTCCTGCACAGAAAAAATCTTCATCTCCTCCTCCCAAATTCTTCTTTCATTGCACTCTCCGACTCGTGAGGCTCCCGTTTTTCTATCCAGAACCTACATTCCGATAATACCATTGTCGAACGTAGACTATCCACCTTCTGCTATCATCTCCCAAACTCTTACGTCACCATCCATTGAAAATATCTCACTTATGGTTACGTATGGATTCCCAAAGACAATACCTAACCGAATGATCTGAAATCGACTCCCATCTCCTTCCACTATATATGACTCTCTTCATCTCCAAGAACCTACCAACAACTTGGCTCATCCAACCTTTTCCATCCTTTAATCTCACTGCTCATTGATTTTTTTCCATTTTTGACCAGATATTTAAATTTCTCACTAAATTCAACTTACTGAATAGCATCTAGCATAGCTAAACATACAGAACCCAAGTATAACAGCCTTCAAGTCTCTGCATATTATTATATATCTGTTCGTAAAATAAAATTTAAAAAAAAGATTTTATTGCAGAAAAACTTCCGGAGAGGATTACAATTGAAAAGAGAAATATGTAGCAAACGGTAAGAAATTCTATTTTTCAATCACTTATAAATTTTAATCTGATAGAAAAAGTAAAATATTATGGATTTTGACGATTTTATTATGGTGCCACAAATCAATATCAAGTTTTTCCCTAAATAATTCTAAAATATTTTAAGGAAATTTTAGTGGAGCTGATATTTCGAGAAAAAAAAACTTTTTTTTCTCAAAGTATACAGAATTTTCCGACCTGATTCGCGGTGAGTAAATTCCGATGAAAAATTCTCTCCTACATATTATGCGATCGTATACCACGGATATATCTCACCATTTTCTACTTGTCAAAAAAGTTAAAGAATTGTTTTATTTTGAGATACCTATCAAGTTTTTGAGTTTATCCACTTCACAGAACTGCCACTGAACCAAAACCGTAAAGTAAAACTGAGAGCAATTTTCAAAAGAACTGATACCGAACTAAAGCTTTTTTTTTCTTTATCAAAGAAAACATTTCTAAGTAAATTCTTAGAAATTCATTTTTACTTAAAAACTTATTCATTGTAGAATGTCCTATCTCAAAACATATACATTATACATACTGTACATACGTATTATTAACGTCAGGCAAAAGTTTGGCAATATCAACACAGATATTGCATCAGATTTATTACGGCGTACTTTTTACTCTAAATTTGTCCAGTTTTAATTCATGAGTAAATCATGTAATTGTTCAACGCGCGTTTTCATACATAACAGTTAATGAAAAATGCTGAAACCTAGATGAAATTTATGACTGGTAAAAAAAATAACGAATCTCTCCATATAATATTGAAGAAAACATCCTTACATCACAGTAATTAGTGCAAAAAAGTAAATCCAAAGGAAGTTAAAAGAATAATTTTCAGAAAAATATATGTACCGCATAAATTCTTGAATTTCATTATCTTCGATTCCTTTCTCTCAAGATGGATTTTTCAAAAAATTTCACATAAAATACCTACACTAGAGAAATACAAGACTAATTTAGACGAAATTTTGAAAATTTATTCAACAAGTTGGCCTGATTTAACCAAGACATATCTGCTGGTTGGTTTTGAACGTACTAATCTTCAAATTAAATAAATGGTAATATAATGCAACATATTGAAACGTTTTTCTAACCTTGATGTTGGGCTTTGATATTCTAAAATAATAAAATTCGATTTAACAATGGTTCTTTCTAAAAATTTGTTTCTATCTAAACGCAGAATTAAAATAATTTTCTTTGATCATGGACTCATATCTAAGATTATAAATTACTTTTGATGCATACTGGTTATTTCTAAGAATTTTTAATCAATTCATTAATTTCTGATTCATATAGAAATGGTAAATAAATGAAACACGAAACCCGACAATAATGTTAATAATCCGTGGGGCAGGTGAACCAAAATACGATCAAGTTACAATAAAAGTTAGATTTATTAAACATTTTGGTAAAAGAAAAATTTTCTTGAATAGTTGAAAAATGGATTTTTCTTCAATATGACTTACAAACATTGTTTCATTTCTTCGATTTTTAATTTAATTCTTAGATTTTCACTCAACAAGAAAAATTATTGTTTCAGTACAAAAATTTACAAAAACCAATGCACATTTAACGGTGATTTTGAAATCCTAATTTACATTTTGTTGTTGCGTGAACATAAAACTTCGACATCTTGATCAGAAAAATAAGAAAAAAATTTTTTTTTTGTAATGACACTAGCTGGACGAGAGCCGTTGGAAGGCTTGAAAATTGATTTTAAAGTTCAGCGTGAGTTCATTTTAGGATCCATAATGACAAACAAATGAATCCCGTTGACGCTAATACAAACATCTCCATTAATTCTAATAATTCAAATTTAAATTTCTTTCTCGAGATATTTGATGTATAATTTTTGGACAAAATTAGGGTGAAAAAAATGAAAATATTATACAAGAAATCTGTTTTTTTTTCTGCAATTCAAGCTAACCACTATCGAAAATTTGCTACTTCTCAGTTATCGTAAAGGAGAAAAAAAGCAGCGACACTTTTTTCGATTTTCGAAATTTTTGATGCAAACATAACAAAAATTATTCTGCACCAACGCAATAACGCAATGAGTTAAATGTATAAAAAAAATTTACTAACTTACCAAGCAATCGAGAGCATCCGCTGCAAAAGTGGTTTAAGAACTCGAAATAATATCGAAAAACTGTGGCACGACGACGACGGTCAACAGGTGAATCTCGATTTTTCGCAGCAACAGTAGCACCAACAGCAGTCAGTAGCAACAAGGCAAATAGTAACCCATCAGCAGAGTACACATGTACAGTAAGTCGAGTATGATAAATTAATTAAACGCGTAAAGAAAACGAAATTAAAACTACCAGCAGCGAGAGAAAAACAATGAGCAACAGACGGAGAGATATGAGACAAAAAATTTAGTCAGTGTCCAAAAAAAAAAAAAAAAGCAGAGCAAAAAGGAAGAAAATTAGCAAAGGAAAACCCACCTCGAAAAACGTATACGAAAGTTATTCGCGAAACGAAAAAAAAAAACGAAAAAAAAAAAAGCTAGGGGTAACACGAATCCGCAAAATAAGAGGTAGTTTTCTGTTTATTTTTTTATTCTTTTTATTTTTGTAGCTGTCGAACAGAACACAACGCTCGTTTGAATTTTTTCAGCTCTCTGCTTCTGTTTTACCTTTTTCACTAAAGCAAAAACGATATTCATCGCACAGCGCCGAGGCTATTGGAACCATCCTCAGCACATTCTCACGCACACTCGCGAAAATTACGAGCACGCGTACAAACCATTGCGTGGAATTTTTTTACTCCCCCTCCGAACCTCTTTCACAACATTCGTCGGTCTTTCCACCGACACCCTACTCTCACTACCACCACTCTCCGCCACTAGTCCCAATTCCACCACACTCCGCCCCCAACCATATATCCACGCTCGCCTATACTACTACCTATACGTCTATAATTTTGATGCAATGCCGATCAGTGCTGCCAGACGTACGGAATTCTTAATACAAATACGGATTTTTTAAGCAGTTAAAATT
The DNA here is from genome assembly GCA_011428145.1 of Ericerus pela. Lineage (NCBI taxonomy): Eukaryota > Metazoa > Arthropoda > Insecta > Hemiptera > Coccidae > Ericerus > Ericerus pela. The sequence continues at coordinate 323,568 of WOFM01000240.1, forward strand.
GCGTAGGTATTTTGTACGGAATTCATGAAAAGTACGGAAAAAATACGGATTTGTTACAGAAAATGAGAAAATAGAAAAAAAAATCACTGTGATAGAAAAACAGAAAATAAAAACTGAAGAATTGTGCTCATTTCTCTAATCTCTTTATAAACTACTTACGAGTTTATTTATAACTTGATAAATAAAAAGAGAATTATATTTTCAGTCACGAAAGAATTGTTGATTTTTAATCATTGCTGAGTGGATTTATTGTTCATTATTATTTTTTGTCTTCTCGATCTTGAATCTTGGCTCGACAGTTGGCTTTCTTCTTATCCTCAATTCCTCACTTTGTCTTCACATGACACCATTACTCATCATCATCATCACATCATTAAGTCATCACTCATCAGTTGAGAATTGAGAATTTGAATTTGAACTTGAAATTAATTTGGCTTTTGGACTTTAACATAATCACTAATCAGTATCAGTAATGGTGCTGCCTTGCCTGTTTTTCTCCACTGGATTATTCATTAATTTGGTCCGGTTTCACTTCTCTTAATTGTTTATTGTGTTTAACACTTTAATTGGTTTGAGTAATGGATTCGGATAATTTGGATGGTGTTAAGAGTGTTGAATCTGGAACAGTTGTTGATGATGATGATATTGGCATTGATGATGATCCTGAACAAACGCCACCTGAACCTCGTCTTCACAAAAAATCTTTTTTAAAACTGAAAAAGCGGTTGCAGTATTTTAAAGCAGAATGGGAAACCCAGTTTGTCTGGGTTAAAAAGTCTTCTTTAGGTAAATATACTTTCAACCATGTGATAATCAATCAATAATATGATTTATTCTAAATTTCTAATTATCTACATCAATAAATGTTTCCAGGCTGTACATATTACAAACGCATCTATTGTCTCAAATCAAATAGTTGTTCCAAAAATGGAGTGACATCTCTAAAACATCATGACTTGTCATACAGCCATTGCCAGAATGTTAAATCATCAAGGAATTCTGTTGGTAATCTGTTTGAAGTTTGTAAGTAGAAGGCAAACATTGCAAATCAAGCAAGGCAAATTGAACTTCAAACGGCTCTTTTTATAACAAAACATGATCTTTTGTTATTGCTTAGTGATCATCTTATCGCATTCATAAAAAATCTGGATGTTGATAAAAATGTTCAAAACAGTCTATCTTGTGATTGCACAAAATGTACCGTGATTGTGAAAAATGTAATCGGCCTATTCAGTTTTAATAATTTGATCGAGATATTGAAAAATCAAAAATTTTCATTCATTATAGATGAATCCAAGAATGTTTCCACAACTAAAAGTTTGGTGCTGGTTGTTCGTTTCAATTCAGATAATGGTGTTCAAGATGAATTTCTTGCATTGTTGAAAGTAAGCTATGATTTAATAAACAGGTTTGTTCGGGCAGCCGTTTTGTGGTAAAGTTTCTGTTATTTTAACAGTACCTCTGGAGGTACTGTTAAAATAACAGAAAATTCTGGTAATTTTCAAAACAAAAAAAATTACAGAATCCGTCCGAGTCCAAACGCGTTTCTGTTTTTTTTTTTTCCAAAATTTTATCAGAAATACCAGAAAAACAGCTGCCCAAACAGACCTATTAACTTAATTTCCTTGAATAATTGGGCTAAAATTATCTATTGATTTTAGTTATTGTTTTATAGGTTCTAGATGCTTCAAGTGCTGCGTTATATGAGTTGATAAAAATGTTTTCTTCAACCCACGATATTCCATACCTTGCTAACATACAGTGGGATTTGCCTCTGACAGGGCCAGTGTTATGTTTGGTGTTCATAATTCAGTAGCCAGCCGATTTTGTCGGGAGAATCCAAACATATTTTTTAGGAAGTGTATATGTCACTCCCTTGCTTTGGCAGTTTCATATGCAGTAAAAGTCATTCCACAAGAAATCGAAGAATTATTGTCAGATATTTACAATTATCTGAAATTGCCAAAAAGGTTTTGTTGCAGGTTCCTGAACATAAACTGTTAAAATTAATCAAAGTGAGGTGGCTATCTTTGAATGCAGTAGTTGCACGCTATCTGGAACACTATGATGTTCTATTTAAATTTTTTGAAGCTGAAACCAAAAAACGCAATCCAGATTCTACTGCTATTCATATTTTCAATCCTCTTCAAAAACGATGGACAATTTTGTAAATTTGTTTCTTAAATTATATATTACCTATTATATGTAGATATAATATCGAATTTCAGACCGAAAAACCCAAAATCCATGAATTGTATTGTAAAATGGAGACCCTTTTTAAAGTAATTGTCGAGCATTATCTTAATGAAGAATACGTGACTACCAGAGATCCTGAATTTATCGAATTTGAAACAATTACACGAGAGAACAAGAAACACTGGGAACTGCTAAGAAAGGTCTTTTTAGGACCAGCACTTTTAGCGGAACTTAGCAGCTTACCTTCTACCATACCAACCACTAATATTGATAGGTTTTGAGAGACTTGCAGAAGATTTCTTATAACTTTTACCCAACAATTATGTAATAGATTTAATTTTAAGGATAAACATGTTCAATTATTGAAGAGCCTCAGTTTTACCGAGCCCTTTATTTTAAAAGTAACAAAACATATTGCTGAAATAGGGCAGTCTTTTGGTTATGATGCTATAATTTTACATGATGAATTCAAAAAGTTGAAATTTCGTTTTAAGGTTAATATTGAACTGGACGCCGCAATATTTTGGGAGAGTAAAGGCAGAGAAACTTCCAGATGGAAATCTTGAATTTCCAACCATTATCGATTTGATTGAACGGATTGTAGTTTTGCCACATAGTTCAGCCAACTGTGAACAGATTTTTTCGCAAATCAATTTAAGTGAAACTAAATTACTAACTGTTTATTAAATGAAACATTATCCGGTATTTTGAGGCGTAAGTCACTTATCAAAAATTCTGTGCTCCTGTTAACCATTGTTAAAATTCATGAATAAAGATATGTATTAATTTTGATGACTGTAGATTTGTATTAATTGTTAACTGCTATCATATAAAGCTATTTTGCTGTTAAAATTTCATTCATATAGGCTTGAAATGCGATTATATGAAGCTAAAATCTGATAGGGCATTACAGAAATTTTCATCGAATATCCTTGGAAAATAGGACATCATAATACTGCTTAATACTTTATAAAAATTTTGGTAATACTCCTCACAATGCCTGAAATGCACGATAATATTGATAATTCTTCATGCAAGTTCCATTGATGCAAAAACTAATTTCACTAGTTTTACTCTTTTTTTTCAACTCGTTTTTCAGGTATGCAACAAGAACAACCTCTTCTTGGTTGATGATTGAATAATCAAATTAATCAAGTTCCAAAGTTGCATTTGCAAGCCAACAGTCTCGAATTCCCGACATAATTTGCTACAGTATAAGTTATTGAATTATAACAAACTCTGGTAGTTTAGGAACTCATCGTACAGTGATTAAGTATAATAATTTACTGAATAATAATTAACTCTGGTAGTTTGCGAACTCATGTTACAATGATTAAGATGTGGAAACGAACAATAAAATCCAATTTTTGTTGAAGTATTTTTTATCAGTACACAACAATATTAGGATATTACAGGAAATACAGGATAAGAAAATGCAGAAATGAGACAGTATTATAGCAATCATCTGTATATACTTTTGGAATCATAACAATTTGCAGTTAAATTACATAACTGAATTTGTCGAATGTCAAATTGGTCAGTTTGTTGTTATAAACACTGTTACTTTATCACAAGCAGTGGGAAGGAAAAAAAAAGGTTGTTAAAGTTATTTTTGGGCATACGGAGAAGTACGGATTTTTAGAACTCATTTTTTAGTGAGAAATATCGAAATTGAAAATTTTCATCTGGCAGCACTGATGCCGATTACTCTCTCTTTTATTAATAATACTGTATAGGATGGTAGAGGTTTGGTCGATAAGGGTGCAAGGGGGTGAGAATATTGAACAGGTAAGGGTGGATGGGTAAAGAAAAAAAAAAAAAAAAAAACCAACAAAATAATAACAGTTTTTACGATACGAGTATACTTGCTCTGTGTCGTTTATTGGATGGATGGTAAACTTTGACTACAACGATATTGGTGGTAGTGGTGATAGTGGTAATGATGGTGGTGGTGGCGGTGGTGGTGGCGGTAGTGGTGGCATAGTCAGATTATTTTGAAAAGAACATTATTAAAAAAATGCAAGATTAAAAATAATTCATAAGATTTTTGTACTCGCCATTTATTTTTGTTGCGTCTAAAGTGATTGAAACGTGAAGGGAGATAAGAGAAAAAGGAAATGATTGATCTGCTTTTGGATGTTTAAAAAGAAGAACAGTCGAAGGGGGTAGAGAGAGGGGCAGAATCTAGTAATTTCGACGAGGGGAATTTCGAACGTTTTTAATTAAAATTTTTCGAAGAACCGAAGCTTATTGAAGTTTTCCAAACACCGTGCAATGAAATTAAAGTTAATTCGTACCAAATGTCGAATGGAGGGGGCAGGGGTAGCGTCGCAATGGATTAGCGAATGTCGACTCCCGAAAGAAAATTTAATCAATTAATTTATCAGAATTTTTTCGACAAGCGATCATCCCATATTGTTTCTTTTTACAAAACTAAAAAAATAAGAAGAGACTAACGTATAGGAGATTGTCTCAGTGATCGGTTAGATGTGACAATTTCTAGCTGTCAAACGCCGTAATAAGAACATAAAAAATGACAAGACACAAAATGGGCACGCGCTGATTCTCATCAGCAATTTGTTGCTCTACACTACAATATGAGGTTCTGTCAAGGTTGAACCCACCATTTTCAACACTGAAGGACGTATTTGTTGGCTAAGGGAAACAGGAAAAATGTAACGATACTTAGAATCAGAAAAAAGTATAACAAAAAAAAAGCGCTCCTCGCGAGGCCCTATCTTCACCTTCTACCTTCCAGATGGGCTCCAGCCCTTCAACCTCAAACCTTCCTTTGGCCTCAGCCTCGCCAGAAATGACTTGCCACCTTGAACCCCCTGATCGCAGCTATTTACCCACATATGTCATGTTGAGATAAATTGAAAGTGTACAATACGTTTCCAGGAGCCTTTCTTTTGATGGTGCAAATTGAACTGACAAGTATGTTTAATTTTTACAAGTAACTCCATTGATGCGACACAGTAGTAATATTGTATCAGTGGACAGTGTGCAGGTACATACCATCAAACCTTTCCAGAATGCTGTCAATTATAGCTGAAAATGAACTAGTGACTAGAGAATCGAGTTGAATAAAAATAAATTCATCCGTGTAACGTAATTTGACCCTAAGCTCCTGGGGAAAGAAGATCTCCTTGATTACTTACTGTACTTTACTCTTAACGATAGTCCACTTTTTCAAGCGAAATCTGCGAAGTATCTTAGTATATATTTGAGATTATAGACATGTAAATGGAAACACCATGCGAAACAGAAGCCAACCCATATCAGACACAAGCTTACATAATAGCAGGTTTTTTGAAAACCTACTAAAATATGAAATGACAAATTAGAAACTATTCAAAGTTAAACCAGAACAACAACAGACTTGTTTATCAGGTCATAATTTGTCCAATATGGACTCACGAAATTCAGTTTTTGGGATGCACATGCACAATCCAATTGATAAATTTTTAAGAAAATCCAAAAATATGGTCTTCAAGACATGACTGATGACAGGGAACAAATGGTACCAGTTTGCTGAAAATAAGGAGCTGCAGAATGACCAAAAAATTCAATCAGTCAACGAAGTCACACTTGATTATACAGGCTCCTTTCTCGAACAATAATTGCCATGTCATGTGATGTACGAATAATGCAGTTACTGAAGGCACAACATCAGATGAAAAAAAATAAAACTTCCATAATATTAAGATGTAATCAATTAAAAAAAAAATTTATTTGAAAACTTCTCCAGTAAAATTTACTGGAATCAAAATGAAGCGAAAAAGCATAACCTACGCTAAGTTAATAATTATTTTCAAAAAACAGAGCCGACTTCAAGCAAAACAATAAAAAATACCCTAAAAACAGAAAAATATTCCTTTTAAAATTTTTCCAGCAAGATGTAGGTCTGGGGACTGGAATTATAGAAGTTGGTGTAAATTAAAAAGTTTTGTCTAAAATTTTTAATATACAGTGGGGTCGAACTTCACAAAAAAATTCATCTGACTGAACAACAACTTAATTACTAGGATGCGTTTGACCATCACATCTTCAAAGGCTCCATTTCCATTTTGTGTTCAGAAATGAAATTTTCATTTCTCTTTCCTAAAACTTAATGTTCTCCCCCAACTTGGAGTAAAACTGAAAGATAAATACAAGACTTTTTATATCAATTTTTTTTTCACTCTTTTATTAAAATATCACCGACTGTAGGATGCGACCATCCCCTAAAAAATAAAATTAAAATTTTTCGTCTTTTCCCCAATAATCAAATAAAAAATAATTAATAAAATAAACACACGCACTTCAAAACGCCGTGAGCGTCCTCGGCTAGGCTAAACTCTTAGCTAGCTACGTAGCCTAACATTTTTCCCCCTCTTTCAAACCTTTTCGATCTTTCACACCACCATCTTATTTTTAGTGGTGGTAAATTACAATACAACCTCGGTTGTTGGAATTTCCCTTACCTTTTTCTTGTAAATTATTATGTTATATCTGGTACACTGTCATATTATGAATTTCTTGTACAATTCATCCTTCGTTTTGTCACCATAATAGGTCGAAATATTTTCGTGATTTTTATAAAACTTAAAATTTTTATTACATGAATATTTTTTTTAACTTGGTTTAATTTATATTCGCGGGCATCGGGCCCGCTCGAGGATATTAACTGGGGTTAATTCAGTCAGATTTTTTCTAAAAGACGCCTTCTTGGAAATCAGCTGTGAGGTAATTTTTTTTTCAATTCACCTTTTTTCTTGTTGCATGGTATAAAGCGGTTCAAACAATCACCTGGCTAACTGAGCAGGTCTTGGGCTCTTAACTCGCATCTTCACCAAATTCTGTTTGGGGGGGGGGGAGATGCTCTCGGTTTATGCAATTGAGTGTTTTTCTTTATTTATGGGAAATTATGTAGGTTTGTATTGGGCTGGATTCTGCCACCCAGGTTCGCATACCACACAACAAGTAACTAATTTCAATCCATTCTGATAGAGTGAACACAGTGAGAAGAGTACACACTTGAAGTTGATAAAATCATTCGAATATTGACATTAATTTCGTTATTAAGGTCGAGTTTGTATTAAAAAAAAATACCGAAAAGGGTAGTTGCTATACCCATTTGCGATTGTTTTTTTCGCCCACCTCCTACCACCATTTCCCACACAAAAACATTTCAATTATCACACAAACAATTAGGGGGATGGGAAACGAAGAGAAAAGGAAATAATAAAAAGAGAAACTCGAGTTTAACATTTTTCCTGGTGACAGGCAGACAAGGAAGAAACTGCTGGAGAAACAAAAATGAAAATAAATGAAAACATTTTTTTTTTCTTTTTGTTCCTCCCAAATAATAATTTTCTTTTATTTTTAACCTTCCTTCATTTTTATCCTTCAACTCGAAAGAGAAGAACGAGTAGCTCAAATAACTTTTGAGCAAACTCAGTTCCTCGAATAATAGTTTAAAAAAATATTTGTGATTTTTCACTTTTTAATTTTTGTATTACACCCCGGATATGGCCCACTTTTCTCATCCCACCACCTACAAGTATATAGCAAGATTCAAAATTTTAAATTGTAAAATCAACCAACCGTGCGACTCCTTTTTTTCATTTTTCACCTCCCTCGCCGCTGGTTAAATTTTACCTTTTAATAAAAATTTCTTAATAATCGCGACTAAGTGTTTGTATGTGTTTTTCTCCACCGTAGGGCATCGTAACTATATTTTTCGCGAAAGAACTTTCTTCTTTTTTTATAACTACTCTCCTTTTTCTACTCAATCTAAATCTCTGTCTCTGTCCGTCTCTCAATCACAGTTTCTTTCTGATCACAATTTAAAAAAAAAAAACCAAAAAACATCATGGCATCATATGGTTTAAGAGTGTTAACGAGCCATTTTCAAGAATTCCTGCTGCGGACAGGATTGTCGCCTGGTTTCGAGCTGCGAGTAAATTGAGCTTTTATTTTATTTTTCCTGTAACATCCTTATTACATGGAGGAGAAAGAATCTTTGTTGGCAGATATAGCCATGGCTAGAGCCCTAGTCTCCTGGAGTTTTTACGGCGTCGGTATAAACTCAACGTGAAAACTTTTCTCCCATTTCAATTCGTCTGTATATACAGTTGTCATTTCTTTACATTTCACATTGGCAGTTACCCATTTCCCTCAAATTTTCACATTCATTAAGAGCTAAGGCGAATAGGTATCGTTTAGTCACATAAATATTGCTTCTTCGGGTTTTCTTCACTTTTAATAACGGACGAACATACCTATGAACTTTTCTATTAGGTACAAAAAAAGCAAATGCGGACTTCGACTCATAAGTTTGAGGACTAGAGATAGGAAAAAAAATCTTTGAATTGAAATATTTTTATTAATTTTCGTCGGAATAACAAGATTAAGAAAAAAAAAAGGCCAAGGTTGCCCTAAAATATTTTTGGGAGATAACCCCAACTCTGCGGGGGTCAGCCTTCACACGCCCTCCAAGTCCGCCTATAAAAAAAAAGGTCGACCTTAATGTATGTATGTCATCAAAATCGATTACAATTTTTCGAAGAATGAATCGGATCGAGTAGAAGTTTTTGTTTCACTCCCAACAGTCGCAATCCCCCTACCAGGAACAAAAATCATATCATGAGGGGAAAAAAAAAACTAAAAACAAATATTGTTCGTAACCTTGCTTCTTGAATGATTTTCAATACCCACTGAGGGTTCAATTTTTAATTTTTTCTTATTTGACTATTAACTGGTGTTTGTGCTAAGTAAATATTCTAGTATAGGTAATTGTGTTTTGAAGAACAAGAATCGTCAGCGTAATTCAGGCATCAATACCGGTACAAACCTGGTTAGTGAGGCCAAGGTGAAAACTGAGACTGCAATACTAATACTACGATGGTACAAACTACGGTCTAAGTTTTACTTTTGCCTACCACTACGTGTGAATGTATTATACCATTACAATCGCAGCACGAACCAAAAATGGTTGACTTCGGCGAAAACTATTTGTCGAGTAGGAATATGAATAAAATACCAAAAAGAGCCCGAGAGATGATCGAACATAAAATTTACGAGCGGACTTCCCAAACGTGTGAATCGTATAAGTAGGTAAGTTGGTACCTTTTTACATCATCGCTCACACAATGAAAATTATACGATCAAGGAATATTGAAAGACGGATCGAACAGTGAATCTACTAAAAAAATACAAAATTACACCATTTACATGTTGGTATAGAAATGTGCAGATTCAAATAGGCCATCTTAGCTGCAACAATTCAAGTTACTTGACATCAAATATGAAAAGAAGCTGCCACATTACAACAAATAAAGGGAAAAATTAATTAGGAAAACAGCAAATTGAAAAACGAACACTTGGGGAGACAGGAACGAAAGAATTACCACATTTAGAGATGGGCTGCTCCGGAGCTGTGTGGTTTGAAGAACTTGGTTTTTTAAAAGAGCTGGTTCCTGAAACTGCTACGGTGTGATAAAATTTGCTCCCAGCTCCTTTTTGCTCCGATGCTCCAAAGACCAAAATCAAGTTTTTTCCAACACTGGTTTTTGATATCAGCAGTTAAATTGAGTTCAGTTCATATCATTTGCCATTAACATCTCATACAATCAAAGATAACGAGAGGAGTCACGAGAGAAATGTTTGTTACGGAGAGCTGAAATTTTTATGAGTTGTTATAGTATGTTAGCTCAAAATTCTGTGAAAATTTCAGCACAGTTGCACATTTCATTTTTAAGAAATTATAAGAGAACTGTTAATTGCAAAAATCAGAAATTTTATGAGATATTGTAGTTCATTAGCGGAAAATTCTGTGAAAATTTCAGCTCTCTACAATTAACAGTTCTCTCATAATTCCTCTCGATATTTTTCATTATATAAAATACCTATGCAGATAATATGACCTAAATCTAGTTGCAGAATTTCAGCGATATTTTGAGAACCTGTGACGGTTATATATCGTAACAGAACAATCAAATACACAAGTTAGTTAAAAAAGTGTATTAGACATAAACTTTTTAGAAGAGTAACATCAATAAACATCAAGAATTAAAAGAATAGGTAAGATTATAACAACATTAAGAAGAGTTAATTAGACTTGAGTAGAATGAATGAAATAGTACAAAACATGAGATTATATAGTAAGTAAAAAGAGGAAGGTTCAAGCGAATTTACAGAGTATTGGAGAAGGGTTTTGATCTTATTGGTTAATAGAAATATATGTACAGTAAGTATGACCAATGGTCTCGTAAGAATATGACATAAAGTGGGTGTTCACAATTAAGTTAGTAGAAATTAGTATATATGCAAGATTGCAGAAATAGTATAAACAAAAGATGAGTTCATTGTTTATGAGTAAACACAGTAACTATTTATGAGTAAACACATTAACTGTTTATGTAGGAAATGATGTCATCAAACAAGTCTTGACTTGAAGAAATGACGTGAGAGTTAATGAATGGGAAATAATAGAAAAATAGAGAGAAAGTAATGATGATGATGATAATTAGTAATACGAAAATATTTCATATTATGAACGATACGAAAATATCGTTACAGAACCAAGGATATAATTTCAGCTCAATCTTACCTTCGGTTGCGAAATATTGCTGAAATTCCATTCAGATTGAGTGATTGAAATGATAATTATCAGTTCATCTAATTGAGAAGTTGGGGGAATTTCAAAAATATTTCGAATATAAAATGCCCGATTGAACTGAAATTTTCACAAAATCTTACACCAACATACCAAAAAACTCATAAAAATTTCAGCTCTCCACATCCAACATTTCTCTTGTGATTTCTCTCGTTATTTTACTTCAATGGCACAATGATGAACAGAACTTAATTTGGCTGCTGATAACAAAAACCAGCGTCAGAAAAAAAAGCGAAAAATTAGTTTTGATCTTTGGAACATCGGAGCAGAAAGGAGCAGGGAGCAGACTTTATCACACCTAAGCAGTTTTAGGAACCCGATCTTTTAAAAAACTTGGTTCTTCTAACCAGCTACTACTTCGGAACAGCCCATCCTTAGTTAGTATTAGACTCATTCTTAGTAATGGTTTTCATTTTAAATATAATCGAAGCAATTTTGGAGCAAGGAGCAGATTGAAAATCCAGGAGCGAACCAGGTTTCGCAAATGAAGAATTTTGACCATCACTGACCATGTACATTCTATTCCCGTTTTTTCCTCTAGAAAACTTAAAATACTTCATACATATAGTCACAATAACACCAACTGACGGTCCAAATGGAACTTATAGGTCATAGTTAAAATTTCCTGGCAGCACGTACTAAAAATTACCCTGATTACTTAGCTGTGAAGAAGCAGCTGTGGAAGATCAACAGATTGATATCAGCTCTATAGCATTTTGATTCATCAATCGCAACAATCCCAACAACCCCAAAGCAAATCTGCGACAAAATGATACCAGTTTTTCTGCATAAACACAAACTTCAAATTACTAGATTATACAATAACAACATATTTCTTCTCCGCGACAACCACGTTGCGCACCTGCGGTGTTCAGCAATCGCCATCTTTACAAGTTAATACAATTCAAATTGTTTGTTCGGATTTCACATATATATTAACAATTAATTCGTACAATCGAAATACCAACTTGATTTCATAACCACGCACATTCCACAAAACCCGAGCGAAACATCCGTAATGAGAATTTTGAAAAATTTCACAAAAGTCAAAGCACAATTACGCAGCTAAGTATATAGTTTGACAAGAATTCAACATAGGTACTGTAAAAATCGTGCAACTAAATTCAAAAAAGATCGGTCCTCGAACCACTAAAATAAACAAAACACCAAATCAAAATTTATCAGAACCAGAAAAAATTCAATCGACTTAACGAGCCACTTCTTCAAAAGTAATAAATTATTATTCCTCATTGTATGATGGCAGAATTTTTTTTTATACAAACCGAAGAAAACGAACGACTCATGAAGTTTTTTGCTTTGAAGCATGTTAAAACACGCATCTGTCAATCAGCTATGATCTTCGAGGATATATATATGATGGAGACGACACATGGGCAGTTTCGGTGTCCTGCCTATAGAAAGAGATTTTACAAACACGTGTACTTCCAACTAAATATCTGGTTGGAGGAAAATCTCGCAACGTGCATTTGTTCATAAACACTGGCGTACAAAGTACCTCACTTTTACACTGATTTTTGATTCTGATTGGTCAGGGTGTTGAGTCTGGGGTACTTCGTACACCAGCACGCGGAATCTATAGTCTGGACACTCAACCCCATGTTAAAATTGTTCCGTGTCTCCATCATATATATATCCCTAAAGGCTATGATCAGACCCAACCATAAATCCTCAACTGTATGGTGAGAATCTTTTTTTTTTCATCAGTTAATTGGAGGCTTGACTATAGCTTGATTCACACTTGGCTAGTTTTGTAGCTACTAGTACTACCAAGCTATTTGGGGTACTCTTCTGTTAACAGTTAAAGTCAATTTACTGTTTGTCATTAAAGTTAACTTTAGCTTGACGGAAAGTCTTCCAAGAATCTTATTAGAATCTCACATAAAAATCTGCGAAGTTGAAGTTGACTTCAAAAATTTAAAACGGCAAGTAATTTTAACTGTCAACAAGATAGTACCCCAAGTAGCTGGCTAGTAGCATGAAAACTATCCAGCTACTTGGAGTGCTGTTATGTTAACAGTTGAAATCACTACACCATTTTAACAATTTAAATCAACTTTAACTTGGTGGATAGTCTTATAGGAATCTCATTAGAATCTCATATGATGAACTGCCAAATTTAAGTTGATTTAAATTGTTGAAACAGTTTATTGAATTAAACTATCAATAGAATAGTACCCTAAGTAGCTGGCCAGTAGCATTAAATCTAGATTTCAGCCAATTACGCCATTCAAGCAAATTTTTTAACTTGGTGGATGGTTTTGTGAGATTCTTGTAGTATTTTACACCATGTAAAAGGAGACATAAAAGAATTAAGTGACTGAAACGATGTAAAGTGTTTGTGGAATAACTCCCCAGAGTGGTATATTATGAACATTCATTAGACAAACAAATAACATTAACTTTTGTTAGAGTCAGAGACACACAGCTAAAGAAATATCCAATGCTCTATTAGTGTATGGTTTGAAAATATCCAAAAGATACTGTGGTGACTCCAAATTCCATTCAAACTTTAATCTCATAATGGAGGGAGATCGCTCATCTTCCTCAAACTTATAAATTGTACTTTTGTTTATTGTATTACAGTAAGTATCTATATCTAACTTGTTTCTTTCCTTGGAAGTTAAACCTCATTTCAAATTTAAACGATTTGTGATTTGTGATTAGAATCCTTTTTATGAGAATTCTACTCACTCTTGCAAGTAGTAGCTCATCAGTACAATCAAATTTTGTTACTGCCTGTGCTAAGGCTCTTTAATAGCGGTTATGCACATGATGGTGATAAGAAATGAGCCACCATCTTGTGTTATTTATTTTCTCAAAAATTTTACATTGTTTATTAGGTTTTGCAACTCTGTTGCCTAAAACTTATAAAAGTCATCAATTCTATTTTTAGGGTTTTTGCTTGCAAAAAACCATATTAAAATCACTTTGTTTTTCCTTTTCCTCCTTTAATATTCCTCAGCCTGAGTTCTATGTTTAAATTTTTAACTGTGAAAATAAAATTTTCTATTTTATGATAATATCTGTGAACATTTATTCATTTATTTATTTTTTTATTTTCCTTCTTTTTTCTTCAACCTGTGTTTTATGTTTTCTTTTTCAACCGTAAAAAAATGAAAATAAAATCTTCATCCATTTATATGATTTTATCTGTGATCATTTATTTATTTTTTTTAATTTTGGGATAAATTTATAAAATAAAGCAAAAACCCTGTTGTAACATCTTCTAGAAATGTAGCTTGTTTTCTTTTCTTTTTTTCATATGATTTTAAATTTTGTTCCATGGAAAAGTTGAAAAAAGAAATTAATTATTTTGTCATTAGTTTATTAGTTTTCCATTGCTTGGTCTTATCCCTTTAAGTAAATTCCATAATGTGTGAAATTAGTTCGAGTTTAAAAATCACTTGCTTGAACTTGAGTGTACTTACGTACTTGGCCAATTTAATAATCACATGTAAGTGGACTTTCTTGCCTCAGGTAATAGGTCAAATTTCTTGCAGTTTTGAATCAAAACAGCTTGTTACTACTATACTTTGTTGATGCTAATAAGTGTGTGACATTAGAATTAGAATAAACGTGTATGTCTTCGACCATGTACATAATGGACTGAGCATACTGATAAAATTAACATTGGTTTATATGGAGACACCATGAAGGCATACATTTCACTCAAAAGTTCCCTTTTTTCAGGATTTATCAAATATCATACGTCAATTGATTAAATAATTTGGAGGGATTTTTATTGTTATTTTACAGAATGAAAGTGTTTTTAAAATTAAATAGCGTCATTTATTCCTCTTTAATATTTTTGTTTTATTTTTTGGTGGAGTAAAATAATGAATAGCTTTGTAAGTTAATTTCGGAACTTTTGAATGGAATGTACATTTCATTTGTTTACCTTCAACATTTTATCAGTATGCGCAGTCCATTATGTATATGGGTATATGGTCGAAGGTATACGTTGTAGTTGGTTGGGCACAGTGTTGCCAGATGTACGGCTTTGGCCGTAAACATACGGCTATTTTAATGTGAAACAGCTGTACGGCCGAAGGTTGGGCCGTATGGCAAAATGTACGGCTTTCAAACCTTGATAAGAAAAAAGAAATTGTTTTAAGGGAGATTTAGAAGTAGCCTCATAGCTCTATGGTTCTCAAAACAGCTGATGAAAATTATTAATTAATTATTGATGTGAACTTAGAAATTTCTAAGAAGTAATAAGTATGAACTTGGCTTGTTGTCATGATGGCTGCAGTTTTTTTAAATTTTAATGATATTATTAATTTCTTCGCAATTTAATTTTTAAGTACTTTATTTACTGTTTTTAAATGTTTTGTTAATAGAATTTTCAAAGTAAATATTATTCATATCACTTGAACGTAGGCCAGAGCAGAGTTTATTTTATTATAAAAAATTTGAAATTTATTCATTCAATTCCATATAATCACAGTTATCGTACGCAATTATTGGAGAACCATTGACCATAGAAAGCTTAAATTTTTTGAAGTTATGTAAGTATGTTAGCTGAATATTCTGTGAAAATTTAGTTGAATTTGTACGTTTTATTCTCGATTATCACTGAAATTCTGTTCGAATTATGTGATTCAGGTGATATCAATTCAATCTACACTTAACTGAGAAACTTCAACTATATTTTAAGAATAAAACGTATAAATTTAGCCAAATTTTCATAAAATCTTCAACTAAAGTCATGTCATACCCCATCTTATCTCCAAAAAAAGGTTAAGAAAAAGTCAACCCTGCAAGATGTACGGCTTTGGGTAGTCATATACGGCTTTTCAAAGGTTCGTGTACGGCTATCGTACTCTCAAAATCTGGCAACACTGGTTGGGCAGAGAGTAAAAGTATTAATGCATATTTCCATACAATAAAAATCATTTATTTTTTTAGAAAATAAACATATTTCAATCAGGTGAGTGTGGATAAGTTTAAATTGTCATTAACTACACAGTTTTCAATTGCGTTTGAACGTACCATTTAATTTTCTGTAAGTTCATTGTTAATAGATCAACTTGAAATTGTAAATTTTTGGAATTCCTTATTTATGAGTTATCTTTTTTGGCG
Organism: Ericerus pela; assembly: GCA_011428145.1. Classification (NCBI taxonomy): domain Eukaryota; kingdom Metazoa; phylum Arthropoda; class Insecta; order Hemiptera; family Coccidae; genus Ericerus; species Ericerus pela. Next base: position 339,529 of record WOFM01000240.1, read on the forward strand.
TCCTAAATTTTTGGCGATTTCTTATTGATTTTGCAGTCACAGTGATTGATAGTTTGTTACAAAATATGTATAGAGTAAGTAACATTTTTCAAATTATTCTAAGCATCATCCAAAATAAAGGATCAAGAGTTAAAAGCGAATGGTTTATCTGAGATTGAATGATAAAACGAAAAATTCGACAACGATCAATTTCTTATTCACATTTAATGATTCTGATTACAGATCACACATTACCGGTATCTAGTACCCACCGTTCACTTTGAAAAAAAAAGTCCAGTTTTTATTTAAAACATAGTTTTTTGTTTTATTGTAAAACGTTTACATTTGAACAAAGAAAAAATATACTCGACACAAATATTTAAATAAAACATGCTTCGTCTTTTTTTTCCCTTAACTAACGACACTTTCGAAGTAAACGAAGCGATCGCTTGTCTTCATTATTTTTCTTTCTCATCTGTCTCATTTAATTCGTTTAATTTTCCATAAAGAGAACTTTTTTTTACATAACCTTAAGAAAAAATTGTATATACATCGTACAAAAAAGAGAACAGAAGAGAAAGAAATAACGACCACAAAAAAAATAAATACAGAATGATTCACATTAACGTTTTGAAAAGTATTTAAAAAATATTAATCATTAATTATGGAATTATAAATCCGACAACGAAAAATGTCGTTGTTTGCGCGCGGCTATTAATATACTAATATTGAGTAAAAAACAAAAACAAATAAAATTCGCATTTTCATTTGATAATTTTTACAAGAATTGGAAGAAAAATAAAATTATCTAAAACATCTATGCATAGTTAAAACATGAGCATAATTTGAAGAAAAAAAAAAATTAATCTTACAATCAGGCATAATATATTACTAAGATTTAAGTACGTTAAAGAAGAGTGCTACTCTTCTGCAGCATCGAGCGTAAAAAAGAAAACAACAAAATAAATAAATATTAAAATAAAAATAAAAATAAAATAATTACAAGGGAAATTCACACTGCTACATATTTCTGTACAAATATTCCCATACATGGTCCTCGGTTTTGGAATTATCGTTCGGGTAAAAAACAGAATACATTAGAAATAAATGGTGAAGGGGAAGGGACGTAGTTAAAAAACAATCATTAATCGATGAAACGATCGATTAGGACAAATAACAAAATTACGCAGAATAAGAAAAAAAAATTGCGATTAATTAGAATGTTAGATAGGTAATAAAAAAAAGTCGATTTTTTTCTTCTTTTTTTTGAGCAATGATTACGATACTAAATAACAATAAATTTTATTATGAAAAGAAAGAAAGAAAAGAAAAACGTCAACGAATAAGCACCAACATGATTACTAAAAATATACATAATTATGTATTAAAAAAAAAAAAAAGGGAATAATTTATTATAAAATTTTTGATAAAAATTTTTAGGCACGAACTTTACAGAGCTGACATTTTTCTAATTTTTGACGACAAATAAATAAAGTATAGTACGGAATTGGCCTTAAAGGAAAAAATACAAGTTATTGTATAACAAAAACAGTTCTTACACGGCGTCGAATATTTGCTGCGTACGAAAAGAAAAAATGGAGAAGGAAAAAACTGTGGTAATTTTCGTGTTTTAAATAAAAGAGATCTCCTTCATGCACTAGATGGTCGGCGTCGTTTGATTTTCAAATGTATGGCAACAAGTGTAAAAGGGTGGTGGCTGAGAAGTCCAAACGTACAAAACACGTGCAAAAAGTTTCGATGATAATTTTATACGACAGTCTCTAGGTTAGAAGACCTTGGCTAATGATTTTAGTCGAGACACAATTCACCACCGAGACAACGAGAATTTGTTCGAATTTTTGATTTTTTTTCTACGAGTTTCGAAATAAATAATTAATTAATGAATACTCTGCGGCATGGAAAACGTGTTCTGTTGATAGTTCAGTCAAGCACATTTTCTCATTTGGTTTTCTCATCAAGTAAACCATTACAAAATCTAAAATAACTGTAAGAGAGAATAATGAAAAACTACCAACGAAGAAAAGCTCAAGAGGAAGGAGATAGCAAAAGGAGGAGAAATATATTTTTCGTTCTTCTTTTGGGAGGCGAAGGGAGTATGTGAGGATTGGCACGAATATTGGAATGGGCTTTATATGGTTAGAGTTCATTCAACGCGAGGAAAAAAAAAATTTAAAACGAAGCAAGAAAGAAAAGTATTTAATTAACTAAAATTTCAGCTAGATCGACAACGATATCGATTCATTGATGACAATGCTGCATGTGTAACGATTAAACGTCAAAGCTCATGCCAATAAGAGGAATAGCTCTGGGCAAATATCGACACTTTTACACGAATGGAAAAACGTAGGCCTTTATTGAAAGGGGGGCACAGAGCACAACATACTTAAAGAAAAATTTTACCGAAGAAAAGACCGAATAAATCCAAAGTTGCACTCCAATACTTTTTAATTTTCTCAACTTGTACCTATTTAAATAGTGCTGTTCATCAATTAACAGTACAAAGTGAATAATAAAAGGGACTATCTAATAAATGCAATTGTTACTGTTTTTGTTTTTTTTTGTGGTTTCATCACTTTCTTTCTTTGGTTTAAAAAACGATTTCAGCGGCATGGATGTTTTCTAGGGTAGAGAAAATAAAATTCGATTTAAAAATTTGTAGCTGTAAAATGGTTCATATTTATTTTCTAAAACACTGAAATAAAAAAAAATAAATGAAAATCAAAGACTTAAATTTCGAAAATACAAATTTCAACAAAATCATATATCGTTGTAATTTGAGAAAATAGTGGGGAAATATTTGTTTAGGAACAACCATTCTCATTTACATGATCCATCACTTGGTGATCACATAAAAAAAACCTCAGTTATTTAACCATAAGTTCATTAGTTACATGTTTTAGCTACTATTTTCATAACTAAATAATAATACAGTCAAACAAGTTGAAATTTTCCATAAATTCATGCACTTTGCGAATCAATTGTACAGTAAGAGATAAACTTGAGTCAACTTCGTATTTGAGAATGTACACTAGGTAATCCGTGGAAAATGGCAAGTTATCCTCACATGAAAGTAAACTCAGCATTGTAAAACTAACCCTGAAGTGATCAAATGTGGAAAAAAATTAAATATTGGAGGCTAAAATTTTAAAAGGTGGAAGTGAAAATAAGGTTTCAGATGCTTTTCCTTCCTGTTTTCCACAGGAGATAGAAGAGTGCCAAAATAAAAAATTTTTCAATGAGGATATCTTGGCAAGAATTTTCATATTTTTATGGCCTAGAGGTTGGACCTAATCAGGTTGGAATAGAAAATGGACAAAATAAATAAGGCTTAATCGACTCACCGATGATGTGCAACAGAGAATGGGAGCTGAAAAAGGATATAAGCGCGTCGACTGTACGTTGAGAGCACGAATACCTACAAAAAGGACGAAGACGGGACTGGACTCGAAGTAGGATAAAAAAGCCGACGTATATAACACACAAGGAGGGCAGAATAAAGGAAAAAATTATAAATTTACAGTTGCAGGTTTCTTGCCTAAAGCAGTCCATTTTTCCATTCGTATAAGAACTACCACTGCGAGGCGAGACCTGACGAAAGGGCTCGGATATGTACCTAACTAAAAAAGATCCATACCGAGGTCCCATACTAATTTCGCAGAAGTATTCATCGACGTCATTATGTCTATCGAATATCGTCGTCAAATGGAATTACGTCGAATGATTTTTGGAAATGGATACGATTTGACGAGCCAGAAGCACGTAGCATAAGAATGATATGAAAAGAAAAGTAGCTGGTTTTCCAAGCAAGAACCGCCAGCGAAAACAACAATAATTGAGCTATAGGTACGTGAAGGAATTTTAATTAGGGCCGAGAACACCAAACACAGAGCAATCACAAAGGTTGGAGGAAAATTCTACGAAACTAAAGAATACGCCTACATGGCCAACAGCAACAGCAAAAGACACTTGTTGGGACAGCAAATAAAGTTTTGGCAATTTCAGCTGAAACAGTCGAGATAAGAATGCAAAAAAATAATCCATATTTTAGACGAAGTTGCTACTTGTCTACATATTCTACATCAAACGGCAAAAACAAAATTAATGCTCTCCCAACAAATTTTCGGCTAACAGTGTTTTGATACGTAATTTACAGGAACCTAAGCTTGGTTAATCTGTTTTGACAATGCTGTTGCTGCTTACTTTTAATTACGCAGTCGTACCCTGATGCGCGCAATGATTTTCACTGCCTCCACTGGGATGATCAAGCTCGATGGTCCTCACCACACATCTGACGTACACACAGATCTTTGCACACATTTTACAAAATCAAATCGATAGCACTCTGCCTTGCTAATCAGCAACAATGGTGGTCAAAACAGACATTGTAAGTCTGGTAAAAAAGAAACAGAAAGAGAGCGAGCGAGCAATATTTTCTCAGAGGAGCAGGAAATTCACAAACGTATGATAAAGAGCGGAAGGAACTTGAAAAATGTTTGGGTTGAGCAAAATGAAAATCCAGATTCATAACAAAACCACCACGTCAAGGTCATCGAACTTTCTTCTATTCTGGAACCACGGACTGCGGGGAATACATATCACATCGAGTAACAGAAAACAAAAAAAAAATGGCACTAATGGGAATGTTACACACACACATACACGCGCGCGCACACACATACACAAACACACACACAAAATCTGGGATCGTACGTTTATGTTGACGCGATACACTTAAAAAATAAACATAAAAATAAAGAAAAAAAAAACAATAAAATTGACTAAAAATTCGTTTTACCAACCTGAAGTGGTTTTCAAGAGGACTGGATAGCATTATAAGCAATGAACGAAAAAAAAGTTTAATTCTAATTTTCAGTTTTCAGGTCTAATAGATGATACATACGAAATTTCGGACAAATAATGGTGTGAACGGAACAAATTAGCGATCAAATTTTCAACCAGCTGTTAATTAATCGTCGAAGTTTCGGGTGTAAAGACGAATCGAAGTTGGAAAGCAACAAAAACAATACTTTACGTCAAAAGCAGAGAAGAAACAAGGATAGAACTTCTTGGGGGGAGAGGCTTCATCGAGTTTGAGGAAGCTAATCCGCTCCAGGCTTCCTCTATCCTGGCCTCTGATTGAAAGTCATGAGTCTATAATTTTTTCAACTTTTAGAAACGATTCGACAGGATTTTAGATCAAAATGTGACCACAATCGTTCTTCACATTGATAAAATACAAGGTTTTTGAATGAAAAAATTACAATTTTAATTCCTTGTTATCATTATGTCACCCACCATTCCTCTCAACTACTCCAAATTAATGATACAACAAGAAAACAACTTAAGTATGCAATCATATTTAATTTACAGTTACCAAATTTTTTATTAATGCAAACGTTTTTTCAGACATCTTATGTCTCCTCTTAAAGCTAAATTTCAATGGGATTTAAATGTATTTTAATAACAGGGATACTTGATATGCAGCAGTTAATAAGATATTAGGGAAAATAACATATTACAGAACCGGGTAATTCGTTTTATTTTAAATTACTTTGTGAAATGACAAAACATGTTTTCATCCCCAAAAAATAAGGTTCTGAAGGGATTAAAATATTGTTTCTTGATGGTTTTGCCAAAAATGAAACGAGTACCTAATAGTTTTTTCAAAATGAAGAAAATGCAATTTTTTACTCATCGATATTAACCAAAATTCTGCCTCTATCCATAATGATCGAAACAAATTTTTGTAATAGGATAATATAGTCGAACGTTTTGAAGTATATACCAACATGAAGCATTATAGAGGTTAATAAAAATTGATTATTAGTTCAATTTGACAAAGGGGGAAAATAATGAGAAGGAAAAAGATTTATCAAAAAATAATATCAGTCGAGTGTTTTCATTATCCCTACATACTGAGCTGCAGGGAAATCGACGACTACAAAGATGACGATGGTTACAAGAACTTTAATCACCCGATTACACGCTAGCTAATTCATTCATTCGAAGATACCACTTCAGAAGTATTACGAATCATTTAATTTTCTATGAAAACAAGACATTAAATTCGTCATTGGTTGTAAGCAGTTAAATCTGAATACTTACTGATTTTTTATATATATATATATATTTTTTTTTTTTCAACCAAACCAAACATAGTGCGGATGCTCGAAGGCCAACTGTATCACTGTAGGTCACTAGCTCATGATGGTAAATCATAAGCTAAGGTAAAAAATGCAAGGGACAGTCGACTAGGAACCAACTTTTGAAACACGTGCTGACCGATAATGATCAATTACAAATCGCCACATTCACTTACCAGCTGATGTAACGAGTCAATTATCACAAACAATTGACTGATAAAATATCAACCTAGTAGGCTACAACAAATTTACGTACTTATACGTATTATACATATCTAAAATACAAAAGAAATTTGAACTATCTTCTTTATAGCTTCTATCCAATCCCCTTACAAAAAAGAAAGAAAAAAGAAAACAAAACACTAAAAAAACAACAGAAAAACGCATACGAGATCTTTTTTTTCCTAATTAAATTTTTAATGGCGGCTCCGCCAACCAGAAAAATGGCTTCGCTCTGTATCACGTGGTAGCGAAATCAACACGATCCCAACTCAGTTCGGCTGCAATTCTCAAATCGTTATCGTCGATATTGAAAAAGTCTAACGAGTCAGTAATATTATTGTTATCACAGCCGGTGCTGCTGTTACGGTTGTAGTCGTTGTTGCAGTTGTTGTTGTTATTGTTGACGATGCCGCTGTTACAATTCAGAGATTCGTAATTACCGCTGGCGGATGACGAGCTGGGCGTCGAATGATCCAGCTCGTCGGATATCAGTCGTTCCAGCCAATCCCCGTCCACGTCCATGAATTCGGCTGCTGCAGCGGCCGCAGTAGCCGGCTGATTGGTGCCGGATACGGCCAACGGATCCAGTTGCTGCTCGCACAGATCCATAGGAAACGCTTCCATGTCGATGCCTAACTCCTCCAGGCTCAAGTGCTGCGACGGTACACTGGGGTCGATATGCGAATTCGTATAAATACTACCGTTGCTGTTGCTGTTACTATTACTGTTGCTGTTGTGGTTATTATGGCTGACGCTGTTGTTGGCGTTACTCGACTGAACATCACTACTGAAGACGGTGGGTGCGTTGTGGACGACAGCGGTGACCGCATCAACAGTCGTCGAGATGGAGGGGCTGGTGCTGACGCCGAAGTGCGCTTGTGGAACCGATGAAACGGCGGCGGTAATGCCGGCAGCAGCAGAAGTAGCCGTAGTCGTGATGGAGGTAGGGACGGACTGGAATTGCACGGTCATGGCAGAAGCCTGGTCGGCTTCCGGTGGATGGAATTCACCATTTTTCATCAGCAATTGAAGCACATCGTCGACGCTTTCGGCGGCAGCGTGTTCCTGCGAGTGGCAAAAAAGCATAATACCGCATTTTGACTACACGGTGAAACACATCAAAGGCTATGCTCAGTCTATATGGTACACAGTATAAATCAATGAGCAAATACTTGTCGACGCTGGTAATCGACTCCTAACTACCTCGTAAGAATCACTATCGAATCATCTCAGGTCTCATCAACAACTACAGAAACGTACTCTAATGACTCAAATTACGTTCTTCTCTACTGTTTTGAGAATAGAAGTTGTTATTCAGCGGAGAAAACATTCGTATTTGCGTTAAATCCTGTTAAATATAAGGTTATTTTGTCGCAATAAATTGGCTCAGAGATAGCAGATACTAGGAATGATTACTTTCGCTTCTCTTTTCATTTCACTTTCATGCTCTAGCAGAGCTTCTCGTTACCGATATTTCAATCGAATTTCGATCACTTTCAGTCCATCTAACTTTCGATTGAAAAGAATTTAAACCTGTTCTTCAGGTCGCAACCGTTCGTAAACGAAAAAATTGAAGGTCGCTTCTACGTAGTTAAATTTTGTTAATACTGACGAGGCGAAATTTTCATTTTATAACTGGAACTGAATTTTATTCATTCATTTACCGCACACCTACAGCGCACATACTTTTATTCCCTAAAAAGGTACTTCAAAATAGATAGCGTCAAAAATTCATACATAGTTCCCTTAATGTTTGTAACACACAGATAGACAAAATTCAATAAACATACTCCCCAGAATAAAAAATGCCTCAGCCCGATTAGTTTCACTTAGGAGCGGCTCTAAGAGATCCATTTTTTTTTCGGGAATATACGAGAATTTGAAAAAATAGTGGCAATAGTGGCAATTACACTCATGCAAAAAAGAGATTAGAAATATTTCGTACGGTTTTGAGGAAGCAATGAGTCCCCTTTGCCTCTTCTGAAGCCCCTCTTGTTTCACTAATAAAGACTAAAAAAGACCTGAAAATTACTCTGACCAACAGTCCAATATTTCGTAAAGTCTACGTACACCTCACATACGAATATGCAACACCACATACATAACCAAAGGACAATCGTTAAAAAATAGTTACCACTAATGAGACAGTATACGACGCACTCACCTGTTTGAACAGCTTCGAAATGTCATCGTTTTGACTGAATGGCTCGAAATCATTCACCACCATGTTTTCATCTTCGCCAATGTGCAAGGTAACGAAGTTATCGTTATCGACGATAATCTGCGAGGTGCCATCGTTGGTATTTATCATCGATTTCTCGTCCTGAAGCATGCCAGTGCTGCTAGTTACGCCATTCTCAGCAGTCGTCACGATGGATCCGTTGACGAAACCGTTCTCCACCTTAATCTGATCGGGCAGTATTAACGAATCCGAGTCGAACACCAATTGCTTCATACCCTGACTTGATAGCACCAAATGCGGTTGCACGAACGTTCCAACGAAATTAGGTAACGATGTGGTCCTGAAAAAGGAAAAATAACAATATCCCATGATTAGGAGCGGTTTTTGAGAGAAAAAAAAAGTGAATAACAACATAATGCTCCAAAAAATATCGTAGTTTTGGAAGCAAATAAAATTGAAAGGATTCGCAGATTGTTGAGAATATTTAATTAGGACTAATCCATACAGTGAAACGTTGTAGAAAACCAACTCTAACTTAATTTCAATATTGCCTGTTTCAAAGGCATACAGGATATGCTTAGCCTGCTTTGAGTAAGTTTTCATTTAAACAAAAAAGAACTCGTTGAAAACTGACAATATTGACAATCAAATTATAATCCAAAAGACATCAATTAAGTTATCAAAAATTCAAGTAAAAATTTCTTTGAACGTGAAGGGGTTTTGGTGAAGGGTGGCTCCACGGCGACAGGGCACTATACCCCCCAATCGTATGAAAATATTTTTAATTTATTTGGTGTGCAAGTGTGAATACAATTTTTTTTCCTTTAAGAAACAACTGACCACATCTATCCTTCCACTATGCTCTCCAATCCACAATAAAATCCGGGAGCCGTTTCATATTCCAATAAAGTAAAAATCAAATGACCCAAATGAAAAATTATTATTCATTTACCACAGGTCCTGATGGCTAAAGAGATATGTAAGTTAAAGTTTAAATGAAGTTTCACAAGTGGAAAATAAACTATGGACACGCGAATCTTTTTACACAAAATTTTTGGAAGGAATTTCTATCATTTTTCGGGGACCAACAATTAATGCGGTCGAATGAAAGGACAAAATATTTTTATCATAGGCAAAATATCACAAAGAAACAAACCTAGCAGCGAGAAAACTCAGAAAAACAGTGTCTAAACGGTCGGCCCAAGCAATTATTTGATAAATACAAAAATATTGCACCTACCTTTGATGTTGGCCATCAGACTTATTGACGTGATTGAGAACGAACGCTGTTGGATATTCTCCCAAGATGACGGTATTACTATTATTGTTTTTCTGCCTAACGCCATTATTACAATTATTATCACCGCCAACAACGTGGGCATTATTTTTTATCACAATATTATTATTTATATTTCGAATTAAATTCATATTATTATTAGCGGCGCTATTATTGACTAAATGGATTCGATTCGTTTTGGTACTGGCAGTCATTTGATCGTTGTTTTTGTTGTTGTTGCTTCTGTTGGGGTTGAAATGATTACCATTCATTACAGTCAACTGGATCTGCTGTTGTTGCAGTTGTTGTTGTTGCTGTTGTTGTTGTTGCTGTTGCTGTTGCTGCTGTTGTTGATGTCGTTGTTTCTGCGCTAATAATTGATTCAGTTGTTGCTGGTGTAGAAAGGCTGCCAGATTCGCTTTAGCGTTTATTGCCTGCTGAGGCTGAAATAAATACAAAATAAAGAAGGTAAATAATTATATTTTGTGGAAGAGTTCAATGAAATTCAATAAATAATCAAAGGCGGAGTTTCGCCGAAACGCTTGAGGGGGGCGCTACGTCCCGAAATTATCCAATTGCAGTGTTTGTTTTTGAACAGACTCCAAGATTTAGATTTTTTTTTTTCATTTTCCATTTGGTTTAGGGGAGCGGTAATTTCATTTCGAGAAGACGTGACAGGAGGAACAGCTACCTCAAGTCACAACAAATTTGGACAAACCTAAGTCAATAATGAAGATGTAGCTGGCGTGAAACAATAGGTCAAACATCAAATGAAAGCAAAATATATTTTTTTTTGGTTTCCTTTTTATCAGAGGTTCACATGATTTTAATTTTGGGATAGCTACAACAGTATTAAATTAGGGGTTTCTAGCGAATCGACGAAAATGAGTTCAGTAACCAATGAATATTTCATTTAAATCTAACCTCCGATGTAAAAATGTCTAATAAATTGAAGCATTTTGAACACGTTAAGTGGTAGCTTTTTTCTTTTCTTTTTTGTCAATAAAAAGAGCTGCTAGTTACTCATCAACTCAAGACTTGCTCGTAAAAATGACAAGATCAAAAACATCAATTTTTCAAGAATACATAAAAACGTAACGGCATTTTTCCGACAAACAGTATTAGATGTTATTTTCAGAGGCTTATTCACAGGGGGTAGAGAAAGTTCAAAACCTTCATGCGGAATTTAAAATAACTCTCTCATAAAGAGAAGCTATGATAAGGGTGGGACTCAAAGGCCAGTCATTCTCTTTAAATGAAAGTAAGTTAAATATTATTTTTTTATTTTTCTTAGCAGAACATACTTTTAAAGATTTTGAAGGCTTAGACCCTCTTTTCTATCCTTTGATTCGCCTCTGATCTCTTGAAAATTTCTAAAAAATATAAGAGAAGATGAAAACATAAAATTTTTGAGTAGTGAAAGTATTTTTGAAACTCCAACTGCCCCCTTCCTCCACTGATCAGTCCTGACACCATAGTTTTTTTAATTTTGTTTGTACGCTTCTAACTCACTACTGTAAAATAGATTTTAGACTTTATGCTCACTAAATAGCGTACTCACACGAATAAAAGTGTAGTAATGGAACACACAAATAAGTCTGTTTAGCGTTCTAGTCGTCATATTGTGATCTACACATCTACATACGTGTGACTGTGTGAATGCTCTAGGTTTCATACACCGTTTTATACCCTTAATAAAAACGTATTTTCAAAAATTCATTCAACGAGAACTTATTTCAACAGGAAAATTTGAACTACTATCAAGTTAAAAATTTTTGATGAAGTCTTATCGAACAAGTATTTGGGATCGCAATGGCGATAAAGAAGGCGAAAAAAATAATGGAAACCATTGCAATACCAATAATCAAATAGCTCGATTTTCTTAAAAAACGAAGAGTAGAACAAATACCAAGTCCTGATTTTTGCAGTTATTTAAGTGTAGGGGTGATGGGAAACTTCAAAACCTTCAAAAAGCGTCATGCGCAAAGAAAGGGTTGGGAAGCTCTGATACAGATCAAAACTTGATTTTTTTCACTTTAGCCGTTTTCACCAGCAATTCTTCAATAATAATTGTAAATCATCAATATTTCCCATTACACTGCAAGAATATTGTGAGCAAATATCGGCACTGCGTGTCCAACGCTCACCTGGAATGTTTGCGATGATCTGGCTTGCTGCTGTAACTGTTGCTGCTGCCTCTGCTGCTGCAGCAAAAGCTGCGAATTCAGCAACTGTCTCTGCAGTTCCTTAATCTGTCGCTCTTTTTCGCGTATTATGTCCTCCGACACATCGTTATTGTTCATTTCCGCGGACGAAGTAACTTTATTCACCGACATATCGGCGTTTTGACTATGCGGCGAACTCGGCTTCGAATTGCAGTCGGTAATGTCTATGCAGATCGGTGACTGGTTGATTTGAGGCATCGGCGATGGAACGCTAGAATCTACAAAAAAAGCAAACGAGTACAATGAAACGAATGGTTAGAACATGAAGTTAGAAACGTCGTAAAATAGGTAGTTAAAAAGACTGGAGTGAGGAAACGAAACGTACCAGGAATCGAATCGTCGTTACATGGAATGGCAACATTGGAAGACGGCGGTATACTACATTGATTCGAGAAATTATTACTATTAGTAGTGGCACTCTCCGCGTAAGGTTTTAGCCTTTGAATTAAATGCGGTTTCGGGCCGGATACCCGTAGATTACGTTTTTTCAGTTCGGCTTTCAAATCGCTGACTAAAACGTAAAAGAGGAGGAAAAAAAAAGAAGAAAAAAAAACATCTCACACATTAGAAACAAAATACGTAAAAGCATAAAAATACAACAGAGTACGCGCTCATATAATGTTAGCCAGAGAGATTCCTGTCGTGACTAATGGGTGAAAAAGAAAAAATATTTTTAGCGTGGTCATTAGCAAGAATAACTTATACTATGTCAACTGGATGTTATTATTAGTGCATATTATTCAGAGGGCAGTCAACGTTGAACGATAACAGAGGAAAAACACTCGTAAATCTTTTCACTTGGAGCAGTTGATTTCGAAGCAAGTTGTAAATCACGAATACGCGGATGTTTAATGAAGGAGGAAGCGAGGAAGTGGGTTGAAAGGTTGACATTATTGTGAACAAAAAATTCAGGTGAAATCTGCGAATTTAGTTTTCAACTGAATTAAAATCTGGCGTTACTTCTTCGTACACAAAGAACATAGTCGCCAGCTGAATACAAAAATTACAGACTAGTAAAGGTTCCTCCGTCTCACAGCACTTCAGAGGTGCATAATAGAAAAATAATTTCACAAATACGACACTGAAACTGAAAAAAATACCTTTTAATTTTTGTTCAAATAAATTTGATGAGCGCAAATCGTCATTATTTTCGAAATTCAACAGATTCTTTTCTGTAAATGGTGCTCATAAGTAATGATTTTTCGTCTGTTTCTTGCCTCTTTGCATAAAAAACGCTACTATACTATTTTTATACTTTTTAATAATCGTCTTCACATATCAAGTGCAATGGAAGAAAAAAAATTTCAAGAATGACATCGTTTTATACGCAATAATCCAAGAATCAATCAACTAAGGAAAGGACTATTTACCAGGAGTGTTAAAAAAGTAAAAAAAAGTAACTTTCCCTATTGTTTTTGCTCCTGTATCGGGCAACAATGGAGTAGGTGCATACAGCTTTTTTGTACAAGGAGGGTTATAAAAATTCATAATTTTTTTTTACCCAACATTATTGTGTGTGCGGTGTTTCGTCGGCTGAAATATGAAATATCCCTTTCTCTCCCCGCCAAATGGACAGAGACCCTTCTCCAGGACAATGACTGAACCCACATTTCTGACATCATACAATAGCTCGTCAAATCCTTAAAATGAGATATTTTCCCACTCCCTTCTTCACCCCGATAAAGGTGGAAGTTAGAAGGGGCAGGGCAGAGGAGCCTTGTGGAAGGGGGAAAACATCTAATTTTAAGGATTTGAGTAGCCACTGTGTGATGCCAGAACTGTAGAGTCGATCATTGTCCTGAAGAAGGGTCACTTCACATTTGACTGGTTGAGGAAGGGGTTATACATATTCCAGCCTAAGAAACACAGCAGGCAATAATGTTAGGTAAAAAATATAAAAATATTTCAAATTTTCATAACCCTTCTATACTTAAAATACGTAAGCATCTACTCTAGTGTTGCCAGTGTTGCTCCACACAAGAGTAAATAAAAAAGTAAAAAATAATTTTTAGGTAAACGCTTTTATTCAAGTTAAGCGCCCTAAAAAGGAGAAAATAAAATAATTTTATTTTGTTTGCATCATTTAGAAATGGCATCATAACTATTTTACACTCCATCCGCATACGAGGGATAAACAAAGTCTAAATTCTGTTCCCAATTGGACTAGAATAAAAGCGTTTAAAAAATAGAGAAAGTTACTTTTTGAACGCCCCTCGTATTTGTATAGAAACGCAAGTCGTGCATTTTTCAGCCAATCTTAAAGATGTTTTAATTCGTTAATTCAGATTAATAACGGTCAGTAACAAAATCCCGAGGTGTCACGTTTCCTTAATTTGATCGGATTTTCGCAGTAACCTATAAGTTATTATATTATACGAATATTAGGAGGGATATCGTTTATACTTTTGAATACCTCGATGGAGTAAAATATTTTAATTTACTAAACTGCGAAAAAGTTGGTGAAAATTAGCTACATTCGTAGAAAAACATTATATGTAGCGGAGCACAAAGATAGACTTAATTTATTAAAAGTACGGGTAAAGCGCACGAATAATAAAATAACGACTACGCGAGTACATATCAAGACGATTCAATTTTAGGGAATTTTCCTACTGATCACTGATAAGCCCCCTACCACTTCCCCCACCCAAAAAAAGAACCGACATACAAACAGAATAAATAATTCGTCCTCTTACCTTTCATGTCCTCCAAATTGCGTAATGGCTTCGATGAAACTGAATTGGCTGAAGTGCCTGAAGGTAATGGCGGTGGTGGAGGAGGAGGTAATGGTGGTGGAGGAGGAGGATTAGGAGGGGGTGAAGAGGAGGAAGACGATGACATCGACGACTCATTGAGGATGCGTTGTGAGGACGTGGACGGCGATGGCGAGGGCGACGACAGCGAGATCATCGACGGAGACGATGGACTTTGGTCCATCGACTTTTGGGACATGGGCAACAACATTTGCGAGCACTACACCAAACAAAATAGTTAAGAAATTAACAACAACAACCAAAACGGCTGGAAAATGCGAGAATATTTCGATCGCCTGTTCTTGCTTCCAAGACGGAGGCCTACGTAAATGGCAACAGTCCTTACTTTTTGTTTCACTTCTAACTCCCATTGCAGATATAACTGTTGCTGCTGTAACAGTAACTCGTATGATGTCTCGGCATTCGACGACGACGAATTTGCCGTCGAATTGTAATTCGAGCTTTTCTGAGCACTCGGTGGACCCTAGTGGAGATGAAAACAAATATATAAGTATAATTTTAATGAAACACCAACATATTTACCCATAAGTAGGTATGTATGTATGCATAGGGACGTCACGAAACAGTGGTTTAACAAATATTTAATTTCCAAACTGCTGCGGATGGCATTTTTTGCAAACGATAGAGTAGATAACGTATTTAAGACAATGAGATACGGATCCGTCGTAATTCCAACAAATACAGAGTTTTCCAAGAGAAATTACCTCAACTTCACACATGGATGTAATAAAGATACACTTACGACAGACATAAAAACCAAAAGCTTATATTTAAAAAAGGTATTAGAAATTTTTACCTTTATAATCGAGAAAAATAATAAAACATTATATTCATTTTTAAAATGATTGAAATAAATTTTCGTATTCCTGGTGCAACTGGCTGAAGGATAGTATCCTCTTAAGATTTGTTACCTTGTCGAGTTACACAACCTTCCAAGATTACATTAAAAAAAAATACTTTCATTCACCAAGAATCTGATTTACCACATTATTCTTCAAAATTGAAAAACAGCATCAGCACCACAGATTTTATGTAAATTTTGGCGATACTCTATTCTACACAAGGTTTATCTTTCAAAAGATTCAAAAAATTAAAACAGACAACCACTGAGAATTCAGATTTATGTCATTACATTCCGCTTATTAAATTCCATACGTGAACATTTACTGGTGTAAAATTTTACAAGAATTCTTGAGAGAATTTCGCTGTTTTTTCTATTGCTTTTAAAATTGCCAAAAATACCGATTTGAAAAATAAAATCATCGGAGTATGTGACACGTCAGAGGCGCACCTCTAAACTGAGAGAAAATTTTGAGAAATTCCCATCGAGTAGTTGAGGAAAAAAGTTTTTTTTTCATTTCAAACACATGCCTATCGACAAAATACTCACCTTGTACTCGTGAAATTTGATCGTTCTTGTCTTCTGCTGGTGCGTTTTCGACTTGGACTTCTTACGATTTTTGTCCTTGCCAGGAGCTGGTTGTTGCTGGTGGACGGGCAACGAGGGCCGAGTGGAGGCGTTGGAGACGACGGTCAACGCCGGCGAAGAACATGCGAAAGTGGCGGCGGCGATGGTGCCGCCGCCATTATGCGATATGGTCGACGACGGCGACGCTATCGAACTGAGCGGTGATAAACTAGAAGTAGAGGAACCTAAGGATAGGGGGCTGGGAGCAGCCGCCAAAATGCTGGCGCTCGGCGCCATCACCACCGTTACAATGCCGGCTTGAGCGGCCGCCGTTTCCAGCATGTCGGCGCCGGTCGTCGCGGGCCGGAACACGTCCATCGGCGAGGTTACATCCGTGATCATGGCCTGTATAGACTGCTGGCCGCTGGAGAAAGGCGGCGGTGGCGACCCATCCATCGTGTACACGGAGCTAGAGTCTTTGGGCGACTGGGCGTCCGAACTCTGCGAATCATCGTCGATGATCATATAGTGATCGGGTGGCTCCGGTTTCACTTTTTGACCCTCGCTGGTCGCTTTGAATTCGATGTAGCCCTCTGAAAGCAGGAAAAAACGTGATCAGTCAGCACAGCTGAAGGGAAGAATAATCCGCTAATGCGCCATGAGTCGGATTTGAAGATTGAAAAGCGAGCATACTCTTCCATCTTTTTCTCCGCAAGTTTTTGTTTAACCACTTTCGATGATTCCGACGTAGAGGTGAATTTCAATAGACGTCGGTACAAATTACTTTGCAAATAATGAGAAGTTTTGGATGAAAAAATATGCAACAACTCCAAGTAAAAATGTTCGTTCGGTCAATATTACAATAAATTTGATGGATAAATTTACGAAAAAGAGGTGCCAGAAAAAGGCTAACAGAGGCCCGAGGTGGCTTTTCACTTTGAGGACTCAGTGTGGTTAAAGGGGCCTACGGCCGACTATCCACATCACTCCCTTTGTCCACTAGACATACTAAAAATGGTGTAAAGCACGATTTTTTCTTTAATAAAATATGTTTGGAACCAATATGGAGCTTTTCATTTAATGGAGCATTCCTAATGTGGCAGTTCAAGGAAGAGTAATGACTTTGATATAACATTTGCTTTGAAAGGAAAAAAAATTCAGGTTCAAAATACCGATTTTCAGGTTCCAATAGATTTTTACGGCTAAAATCAACCATTCATAATCTTCCATTTCACTGGAATTTGAGACCGTATGCAAGACCGACACCTACGGCTCAAAAAATTCTTAAGAACTGGTCTGATCAGAAAATGTATATGGATAGATTACTGACAGTTATAGGTAATTTTCAAGTACTTATTATTCCAGAATTCGATCCACAGATTACCTTTCTTCAGACAATTATTAAAAGAAGTCATATATAGAGGGACAGTGATCACGATGTGTATCAAGAACCCTCATTTATTTAGGAAAGATATGAATTTCAACTAAAAATGGATGAATTTTACAGCTACCACATTGAGGATGAATTTAATTGTTAGTAAAGTGATATTCCTATTCTATGAAAGGCCAAAAGTATATACTTGGAGTAAATTCGTCGATTAAGTTCTTACGAAAACTAAAGATTTTTAGTACGTTATGATTACTGACTGAGCATAGGAGGGGGCAAATTAATATTTATGACCAATTTATGATCCTAGAATTCTTCTGAAAAATCATTAAACCAATTAAGAGAACTCCATTTTCCAGACATTGGTACAGTATGAGTTTTGTTTTTTAAAACATAAATTGATCATTCACTTATTTGAAAGCTACGAAGTCATCTGTAAAACCTGCAAAAGGAATGTACATTCTCCAACAATCAGTAACACTTCATTAAAATACATTCAATTTGCACTGATTTCGAACAATTAAACTCATTCATCGCTGATCACGAGTCGAAATACTCACGAATACAATCCTATCAATAACGTCTTCAATATAAAAGTGAGTGTATGGAAAGTCATCATCAATACTTTTCGTAACCTTAAGAGAAAATTGGGAGCGCAACAGCTAATACAAATTTACAAAAATAATTCTTTCAAACTGAAAATACGGTAGAAAAAGCGACCTGATTTTTTATGTCATACGTGAAGGCGAAATCGATTCAAATCTAAATTATTAAAAAAATTCGCTCAAACAAAACAGCAAAGTAAAAAATAATTTTTGCCAAAAAAGATTGTGTCATATCTACATGAGGAGGTTGGGCACTAAACAATCTATGATTAATCGGTCAGACATGCTGGCAAACGCGTTATGTACTCATTACTCAGCAAATGTTTACCCAAATTTCCCGAGCACGAGCAAAGAAACTGAATAGCTACTTAATAAACCGCTAAATGTGTGAAGTGTGTGTTGGTTAGATAATAAATTAAACGTTATTTATGATTAAAGTTTCTCGACGGAGAGTATTACTTCGCGTGAGGATCAACTTCAGGAAAAAGACTACAGCCGAAAAAAATTTTTTGTTCAAAAACTTGGTAACATTTTTATTTTGTTTTGATGCGAGTTCATTGCAGGATGATCATTCGTCATTAACAGAGATTTTGGAGAAAAGATTACAAAAAAAAAATTATTTCACCAAGTTTAGTAGCTACGTACTTACCTTTAACCGCCCTTTCGATGGGCTCTTCGGTATGTAGTATATTCTTTTTGATGAGTTCCAACGGCCCAGGCCGATGGGATAGCTGATCGTTTAAAGAATCCACTAGTCGACATTTTTTCAACATTCTTTGTCGTTCTGCCAACGACGGATCAACGTGCCCTACATCCGCTGAAAATAAAACATACAAACACACACATAAATAAATAAATATACACATATAATTATATATATATATATATATATATATACACATTATGTAAAATAAATTGAAAAACGCGTGTCAAAATACGAATGATAATCAAGAGATTTTATAAATCTAGCACACTGCTGGTACAATGCGAATGAAAGAGAAATGAAAAGAAAGGCCTTGAGAGGAGGCTGAAAAATAATAAATTAGATTACATAAGCGTAAACAGCACGTGCAATACTATGAAAAAATAAGGGTAGCATTTTCGGGTACAATGACTTTAAACCCTAAGTTGGAACTTTACACAAATTTATAAAACAGACGACAGTCGAAAGCTAGAAATGATATATAAGTTTCATGTTTGAATCCACAAAAATTAATTTCAAATATTTAATGTCAAATAAACTAATTTGTTTTTTTGTCACAGAAAATGTTAAAAATCTGGACACCCCCCTATTCCACATCATAAAAATCGTAGCTCTAATAAAAGGGTGACTGACTTGCTGTTTACTCAATTTTTGGCACTGCACCATGCGGTTTTTAGTCGAATTCTGTCGAGGAAGTGCACTAAATACATAGGTAACGTAAACAAGAGATATTGTACGTGAAGATGTTTAAAAAGACACTTTCTTGTCCAAATAAGAATTCAAGCATAATAATATGTAGGCAGAGGAAACGGTGACTAAATCGTAAATTTAGTATGGAGAAAGAGGGAGGAAAAGTTATAGAGTAGTGAAAATTATAGATGTTAAAAATAGCAATAAGTTATGCAACTTCGGTTCAAGTAACAGATTAATTTCGAGAAAATGGCACTGATTTCGAAAGATTTACCAAATTACTACAAGAAAAAAATAATAACCTGGATCGGTATTTTACAGATTTTGATATCACCTTTCCACATTCAAAACTTCGTAAAAGTTCCGTAACCGAGAAACAAAATCAAATATTAATCAGAATTACATCGACATGCTCTTCCCCCACTTTTCAAAATAAAACTTTTTCAATACTCAATTCAGTAAATTCGATTTTATTGGTTCATTAGGTTGACGTCTTTACAAATTTTAAGGTCTACAAAAGGAAAAACCTATTGATTTTTTGTTCGGTCAAGATTTTCGAATGTCAAATTTTCAAATAAATTTTACAAAAACAATGAAAAAACGAAATTCTTATTAATTTGTTTACCCAATTAATTGCTTTTTCAACATTTTTTTTCCGTTAGGTACTAATTTAATAACCTATTAAACTTATCCTTAACAAAAAATTTATAAATTGTGATAAGATTGAAATCTTTTTTTTTTTTTTTTTTCCAGGCATTTTTTCAATTCTCCCAAGGAATTATTTCATTTCCTTAAATTTGAAATACTTCCATTATATATTTAGAAATTTCAAGCTATCGCGTTTGTACAAGGTGTCTCTTCAGTCTTATCTGAGCAGTGACGAGCAAAAGCGAAATCAAAACTAATAACATGGTCTTTGTTTTAGCCACGAACCAACAGACCTTCTCGTAATCGTATCGCAATAAAGTCTTTATCGCAGCTTCAGTCTTGCTTACCAGATTTTTTACTACTTTCGATGGCTAAATTAAACTTTAAATACTGCAAACTAATATTTTACTGTCACTTCAAATTTACGTTCAGGTTATGCGTGTTGTCTTGGACTCGCACAGTCGACTCTTGGTTTTCCACAGTAGGGCATGGCCTACTACGAAAATAGGAAGAAAAATACAAGTGACTAAAAGATGGAGAGAGCGTAAAAAATGAGAATCAAGCTATACGACGATATTGGATCCTACGGGCACGAAAACAGACCAATGAATTTTTGGAAATAAATATTTTGCATCGTGCGAATAGTTTCTCAGAAATCATAAAAAGCGACGAATTCAGCAAAATTTTACTACACGAAAATAGCGCAATTGGCATGACTTGCGTAACCAGCAACCGAACAAAAATACATTTCAGATGGGCTATAAAGTTGTAAAACTGGAGCTGATTTGGGATACATCGACAGCTCCCGAACACGAGGTCGGCACAATGTATTTCGAATTTCTTCGTCATCTTCTTCGAGCAATTTTTCTCCCTTCTCTTCACTCATTCGACCGAACCAGGTAGACGTACGTTATAATTACCTTCGAGTATGTGCTGTCTGACGAGTTCCTGTCTGTCTGGCCTCTGCTGTATTTTCGCCTTCAACAAGTCGCCCATTTTCGCGCGTTCTAGTTTCTGTTTTTGTTCGTGTATGGTGGGTGATGTTTTTAATTCTGCATCAAAAGAAGGTCGAAACAAAAGATGAAAAAAATTATTTATTTAGTCGGAAGTAACTTGTATAATTTTTTTTTTTTTTTTTCCATTCAAATTAGAGTAGAGCGTATATATACGAAGGGGAAAAAAAAACACGACTTAATAAGACGTTCTCTGTACAGCGTGCCGAGATTGAACGCTTTGATTTGGGCAATGAGAAGCCTTGCCAGAATTTTCACGCGCCCTAAAAAAAAAATTCTTTCTCTCTTCCGGTATCGTGGATCGTTAATTAGGGAACATGCGATCAACCGTCAATGCTGAAGATAGGACAAAAAATACGGATAGGCAATGAAGAAAGTACAGCCATCGAATGCAAAAATTTTAATTACATACCCGCCCTAATTTTGAATCTCACGAACAAAACGGACGAGAGGGAGGGCCCGAAGTCGATTGCTCTCAAGTTACAGGATGCTTATTGGCAGTAAATTCATTTTGCTACAGAAGGTGGGAAGGGTATTCAGTAAAAACTAGGCCTACTGAGTGATATGCTACGATTTTCAGCTAGTTAGCATTTAACATCTTGTCGTAAGCAGTTTGGTAAAATAAAGTTGAAAAGTGAGGTCGAAAAGGAATTAATGTCTCGCAATTTTACGCCAAGATAAAGCCGAGGTACTGAAGTACATTCCAAAATGAAGGACAAAATTCATTGCTTAAAAAATAATTTACAAGGAAAGTGAAAAATTATGACACCCACCTTTCATTAATCCCAGTTCCTAATATTTCAAAATTCAACCAGCATTACCAAGCTAATATTCATTCTACCAGTTACAAAAATCAAAATTTCATGAGGGGTGATTTATTATGAACTATGAAAGAATAGGATACAACAGTCAACAAACTTCTCCCCTACATACATAAAAAAAACTTGAAAAACTTATCACGATTGTTTTTATCACAATGAATCCATATCAGCAGCAACTTTGCAGCATATACTAGTTGAATTTAACGAGATGAAACAAAAGAAAGAAGTGTTTGGAACATGTTTTTTCCTCCGATCGATTCATTATAGAGATAAATTTTCCATTACCTATATCAAAGTTCTTCTCAAAAATTGGGTTTCAATTTTCGATTTAATTCGAACTAAATAATAAGCATATAATTGATCTAAATTCTAAAAATTCTCATTGATAACTTCATCATCTCTTCCTATATAGACAAATGGCTGACTCTAAATACTGAAAAGCAGCCAATTCCTCAAAAATAAAAACAAATAAAAAATATTAATAGGGAAAGAGAACGAAATTTACATTAAATAGCATTAAATAATAAGGAAAACACGTTTTTATAATTATTATTTTTCGATAGTCTTCACTTCATAGAGCATTTTAAAGAAGAAATCGGAGCAAAACAAAATTAAACTCGGACGGCACATTAGATTAATTTATTTTACACGATCCAAACGAGTGGCTATTCTCAAAAACGACAGTTTTATTCAAGATTTTTCTAGAACCAGTAAAAAATAATAAATTTCTCAAGGGAAATAAAATTCGAAGACTGAAAGAACTTGACTAAAAATTTTCATAGTTTTTTCATACTCATTTTAAGAACAAAATAAAATACCGAAAAACAAAAAGTTAATTTCAATTTGACCGATAATTTTTTTTTACTTCCCATTACCTAAACGTAACTAACCGAAAAATAGTGGTTTTTCGATCATGTATTTCAATTCAAGGAACCGTTTTTTTTTTTCAAACGGCATTGTAACGTCTAAATTCGTTATTTAGAATTTCGGCCAACACTCACTGGGATACTCTAAGTGACGAATTGCATTTTAATTAGAATTTACGATGGCTTAGGTAAAATAATTAAATGGCTTTTGACAAAAAAAAATTTTATCATCAAACGAGAGATTGAATAAAGATGAATTTTCTCCGGAACTCCAACCAAAGTTCAATTTTTGCAACAACTAACGAAAAATTGAAACATTGAACAACAAAGTCGACCCAAAAATTCTCGCCTTCGATGAATAACGAAATTACATCAAATAGCTCGATGAACTCAAAAAGTATTTTTCAACTGATACATCTCCAATACACGCAATCGTTTAACATTGAACTTTGACAACGACGCCTAGGAAGTAGTGACCTTAATTTCGTCGAGTAATGCCAACTTTTAGAGCATTAAATAACGAATAAAACCGCTGTAAGTAGTTTCTTTGATTTTCACTAATCAAAACCAAATCGTACTTCGCAATACAGACTCTCTCACGTCATTCTAAATGGGTAACGTCATAAAATTTTGTGCAGAATTACCTTAAACGTTAATAAAATTTCCAACAACCCAGTCTTAATGGTTTTATAACGCTCAGATGGCACACTTCAATAAAACCTATTATATATATAGACCTCTTCAAGAGCAAACGAAAAAAATTAAAAAAAAACTGGTGAACTCGAGGCATTTTCTCGCAGAAAATGAAATAACTTGAATATTTCGTGGAGGACAAACAAAAAATAATGACGCACGACTGGATCGTAAATTTTTTTTGAAATTTTAGTCAACAAAGCTTTCTGACTTAAAAAAAAAAAGAAACCCTAAAATTCTTTCATTTATAGAGATATCGACCTATTATTTAGATGAGTTGAAGATCATTTTTTTTCCATCCTCTTTTTATTATTTTTTGTTTAGCAGAAATTTTTTCATACATGTAATGAGCTCGTTTTTTTATGGCAAAAGACATGAAAAAATTTTGGACGGCAGATAAGATGAAAGAATTGACAGGAAATTTTAATTAGGCGAGAAACAATGTATTTGATTTTTAACGATGGCAATGAATTAGAGAATGTGAAAAAAACTGATGGATAGAAGATTAAGCAGTGTCGTGAATAGTTTGATGAGGACATAATTATGTTGAAGTCTTTTCAAGACAGTTTTGCATTTTTTTTTCGATACCAAAATAGGGACACTCTTCTTTCAATTACCAACTGGATTATTAACATTTCTGAGCTCATCAACTTATTTTTGCACGTGCGAAAATGCTGATCCACGGAAAAGCAAAAATTAAAAATAAAAAAAAAACAAAGACACAGACACAGAATTAAATTAAGACAGAAAAATTAAAAAACTTGAAAGTAAGTATGGCTTCTTAATTTAAGCACTCTGCATAAAACTTTTTCTGATAGAAGGTAAACAAGAAACTAATCGACCTATTATACACTTTACTGTATTTTCAAAATCTGGAGTGTTTCATCAAAATATTGATTATAACATCAGCTTAACAATTCTTTATTTGTCTCATTCGATGCACATTAAGTTGGTTAAATTTTTTAAAGCAGATTTGAAATCTTCAATGCGAGCTAAAATATTTTAACTATCATTATGGAGTGTTACACTTTTTCTATGGTCGGATAGCATTTTTAATCATCATTTTTCAACATTGAAAATTTTTAACTTTTACTGACAACAAAGGGTGGAAATTTGGACTATCTGAATGAGAAAAAGACAAGCAAAAGTATTGCTAAGAAAAGAACTGCAAAGCGACCAAAATTGTCATTCAGGAAATTTTTGAATTCAAATATTTCAATTTTTCGAAGTCAATAAACCACATTTTGGGTCATTTTACTACGTACGTTAACAGTATAACTCTCATCAAGCCATCTACATAGTTGCTAGGTACAATTTTTTCTCAGCGTTAATAAAATTATAACACCATTCTAAAACAGAAAATTCAAAATTCAACTACTGTAGAGCTAGAAAAAAATAAAACTTTTCGCCTATCTGTAATACTTATTCACAACCTACGAAATAAATATGCTCAAAGAAGCTGAGGATCTCAAGGAAACGTTATGTCTATAAAATTGCCAACAAAATAAGTATGTCTTAAGAAATATTTCAAATCTTTCAATACTTCGACATCGGTTCACATCGCTATCTCTATCTCTACTTCTACATATTATGAAATACCAAGGGCTAAAAACTGTTGGAAACACTATCACTCCAGAACCACTGGACGGATTTGCATGAGATTTTCCAAAAAAAATTGTGTTATTACACAGGTTTATTGCTATGAAGGAAGTCAGTAGACCCTATGGGGCAAAGTTACCAGCTTTTGCCACATGTGAAAACAGAAAACGGACAAAACATTTTTTGAACCGAATGATAAATAGTAGAAAAAATAACTGAAAAAAACTTATACCCCTCTCTTTGTTTATCGACTGAAGATAACTGGTTGGTGAGGTGGATACACAGGATCGATATATGATTCTCTTTGACTCACTCAATTTTTTTTTTTTTTTTTCATTGGGTTTCATTTGGATTAACAAAAAAAAAGGGATTAAATAATTATTAAACACCACACAAGCGAAACTGCGGGTAACAGCTTGTAAAGGAAGAAACACATACAGTTTTTTTCAAGACCATTATGGAACATTCTCGCATCAACTTCAAAATTAAAAATAGGATTTTTAGGGCTTCTTCTCGTCATTTTTTTAAATACTCTCATTCCTAAGACTGGAGTTAGACAACCATAATCCTATCAGTTTGTAGAAAAAATGAGAATTTATTTAAATTAATCGATTGCAGTCTTGAAAAATATCTATAAAACGAATCGTTCTGAGGATTTGTCCAGTTTCAAAATCACAAGAACAGGCAGACAAAGATTGTCAAATGCAAAGTAATGTCTACAGAACAAACATAAACCTGACTTTCATTTAGATTAAACGACAATAGCAAAAAATTCAGTCACAAGTTAAACCACAGTTTAGTCCAAATTTTATAGAGGAAACAGTGGTCCATTGTATGAGGTTCAACCGACATTAGTGCAACTGGCCTTAAATACAGTTTCAACATGACTAGAATTACAGCAAAATAAAAAAATAAGATTTTGGATAGAACAAAGAGTCGATTAGAATAGTATATTACACACCAATATTCAAAAGTGAGCGATTACATGTGAGGGAAGTTTGCGAAACAATCATAGCGAATATGCAATTCTCGAGTCATGTAAACTTATTTTTGAACCTTGTTGAGGCAGATATTTTTTATAATTAATGATCAGAAAGTAAGGTAATCATTAATTAACAACTTCAAAGAAAAAAAATAATCAAAATAAGAAAATATAGCCATAGAGATTTCCTTTTACTAACTAGCATTTGTAACACAGTTGGTAAAGTGTTGGTTTGTCAACACAGAGGTTGCAGGTTCAATAAATCCCAGAAGAACCAGTGAATTGTTCGTGGAAATAAAACTTCCAAGTTAATGGAAAACCACATTACATTGAAGCTGATATCATTCATCAATGACAGGCAGTACTTTCCACTCGCAAAATACGATTGTAAAGATTGCCTTTCTGATCACGTAGATAATATTATAAAAAATTTTTTTCAGAAATCTAATCAACGAAAAAAATTGCGAGCATACAACAAAAACTAGTGACAACCACACTTCTTGCCATTTACAAAATCTCACCAAATTAACCAGGAAACAAATAAAAATTTTTAACGACCGAGTTGCCACTTATTTTAATTGATGGATTACTTTAACAAAAAAAATTACGAAAATATGTACAGAAAAAAAAACAACTAAATAACTACACAAAAAACCATGAACTGTACGTCAATTTTCGACGACAGACAAACATGAAAAGGTTTCAGCTTATCAACAATGTACCTATCTTTTAAATGACAGAAAAGTCATTAGAATGCTTTTTTAATGTTGAAAACGTTCATTTTAGCAGTGATTTAAATAAAAAATTCGAAATCAAGTCAACTTCAACATGTAAATCCCATTCTGTATCAGAGTCAAGATTTGCATAAACGTTGTACCTATTTTTACACGAATATTCAAAAACAGCGACTTCAACCGTGTAATATCTAAATAAACAATTATGAAATTTTTAGCAAAATTTGAGGTAACTAAAGAACCCAAAAATCTGGGCGTACAAGGGACGAAAATTATTTTTAGAGAAAAACAGTTGCACAGTGCGAGTACCTACACGCTTATAATAGTTATTACCATTTTTTGGCCTCAGATTATCGACTGCTTCATTCACATTGAATTACTGATAATTTCTTCATCTTCAAACAGTATGCTATACCTGATGTTAACCCATCCTATACTTACTTCAATTTTATCAATTCCGAAAAATATCAATTTTATATCTTTTAATCGATTTCTTTAATTTTTGCAGCGAACAGTAGGCCTAACGTTCATTTATTATGCAATAGAGAACTCGAACTTTCGAATATAAAAATATTCAAGATTCACGTACACTACCAATCGTATTCATATGGCATGTCATAGCTACTTTTTAAGAACAACAATACAACCATACGTGTATACTTACGTGGCATAATGCCTTGAGCAACAAGTTGATTGATGGGACGCCTCAGCATCAACTTCACTTTTAATGCTGTAATCAGAAAGAAAAACGCATATTAAAAACACAGTCATTTAAGAAAAGATACATTATTGCATAAATCGCATTTTCATCTTCGCCAGCAAATTACGAAAACAATTTTTTCTTCCTCAACTTGATGCTGTTTGGTTTTTATCCAATTTTTCTTACTACTAGTTACGCCGTAATTGAAAAATTATAAGGAGAGGTTGAAGCAATTGAGGTCACTTATTAATTTGCTTTTCAGTCAATTTAAGGGAGGTAAAATGCATAGGGAAATAATAAAATCTCTAAAACATAGTTCCATAAGTTTTTTCTCATGCGCATCCCCGAGTCACCAAATTTTTTTATAACCATTTTCAGTGCCCGTTAACTGTCCATTCGTACAAAATAACGAATGAAACAGCACACATTTTTTATTTTTTTCATTTTTCAATCTGAATTGGGTGAATGTATTTTTTTCAAAATCGTATTTTAAGCTTTTTTACATGCAGACAAGTAATAAAAAAAATAGCTACATTCGTTGACGTTCCTGTTAAAAAGACGTTCATTTCCTTGACGAGTGTAAGTAGAGCGGGTTCAACTTCTTTCGCGCGGATTCTGGGTGATTTTGTAAATCTGGGCATTTCCGAGTCATTAAATTAACGTGAAATTCTAAAACTTTGAAGAATTCTCCTGGTTTCTTAAGTTGGTAGTGAATTAAAGTCGAAGTGGATAAACCGAATGCTAGTAACCAAGGTGGACTCCTGAGTTCGAACTTCAAACCATGCGGTCAATCATTCAGCACATTTTTCTCGTTTTATCCTAATTAGGTAGTTTTTTTTTGTTTTTTTTTTTTTTTTTTTTATAAAATCTCAACTATTGCAAAGTCAATGTACATAACGCAATCGAGAGGGGTTCGAGGCTTTATTTTCAAAAATGTTTTTTCATTTGTTTAAATTAATGGTTTCCAACCAAGTCTGAGGAGGTGCCAGTTGATAATCAACACGAGCCTATTATGACAGTCAGATACAACTGAAGGAAAATGTGATGTCTTAAAAACAGGAGAGAATCAGAAAGGAACTGAAAGGAAAGGGATGGCTCGAAGATGTTAAACGATGGACAAGGGGGCGCTATCCAAAGAAGATAGGGAAACATCGATTTAGATATTTTACAAACAGGTTTATTAAGTTTAAAAACTAATTAAATTTAGGAACAATATAATTATAGGCTTGTTACAGTGAGGTATACACTTCTCAGTTAGATAAGAAGAAATGAATATGTACCTACTTCTAAACCTCACGTTTTTGTTTATAACTGGGATGTAATTTTTGTAAATTAAACGAATAAAATAAACACAGTACCTCATAGGTGTTAGATTTCGAATTTTGTTTTAATAAATCGAATTTTTTAAAAACAAATGTTACCAAATCTCGGATTTCGGATGCCAACTAAGTCGCCAAACTTAATATTAATTATTACGCATATCGCCTTGTGACATAACAAAATAAATAAGCTTATCGGCAAACAGCGTATGCGAACCTTTACCACAATTTATTCACAACTAATTTAGGAAACAATAAATTTTCCTTCGTCGAAAGAGCATCTCATCCCATATAGCCCAAGTATTTTTGCCAAGCCAGCAAATTTACCAAGTCTAACCGACGTAAGTGAGGCAATGCCAGGATGTTCCAAAAATAGGAGGATCAATATCACGAGGTAAATTTTCATGAAGAACAAACAGAAAGTAGTAGACCTTAATATGAGAC
The DNA here is from genome assembly GCA_011428145.1 of Ericerus pela. Lineage (NCBI taxonomy): Eukaryota > Metazoa > Arthropoda > Insecta > Hemiptera > Coccidae > Ericerus > Ericerus pela. The sequence continues at coordinate 368,963 of WOFM01000240.1, forward strand.
TCGATAATTTACGATTTGTTTCGTCCACAATATGGCAAAAATATATAAGTCACACTCATTGCTGCTGCATCTATGCTCCTCGTCTCGTCTCCTCTCATTTGTAGGCGCACACACGAACTCGGAACGTGTTTATTACATCCCTTAACAATCGACGTACGCGTACATTAATGGAATTTCTAATACTGTCATTAGCCGAGTAAGTGCAGTCGTCATATAAATCGATTAATGTTCCTTGTCAGTCTCGTGCAAGTAAGTCAATAAACAGTCGATGCACGAGCAAGTGCGAGCAAAACGTATGCGAATGTGTGTTTACACATTCTCAAGACGAATGTGACGTGACGAGCCTGGATGCTAACATGAAAGTTGTGACATCAAAATCAAACAACGCACATTGCGGTATTTTGTCATTTTTACTATTCGGAAAGAATTTTAGGATACTCATTTCTGATACAAACGCGAATCAAAAGAAGTTCAAAACTGAGGAACCGCATGGAACGATCAGCAAGCTCTTCTTTATTTGTGCGTTTAGCTTTTTGTCTATGAAACTGATCACAACAAGTATACAGGTCCTCTATAATAACTGAAAAGTTATTCATCGGAAGTTTTGCAATAAATAACATGGTAACATATAACACTAGCCTACATATATATAATTGATGTCATTTCCAGAATACCATAGTTGTTAATTCATTTTTTCAAGGAATAACGTGGATCAACAACTATAATGCTATGATTTTTTAGTTGGAACTCTCACAGAAAATGCACCGCTTCATAAATACACGCAAGCTGGATCTACGCGACAAAATTGTGATCCACCATAGTCATACATATGAACGCACAAAACGTGAATTGCTGTTTAATAGCGATCACCAGAAGAGAATACTAAACAAGTAAGAATGACAAGAATTCTAATCTTGCAATTTTGTCTGCCCCCAACTAAAGCACTTCAGTCCACCAAAATGAATCAAACTCTGCACTACTAATGAGAGAAATAGTGAACGTATTTAAATTCGTTATAACAATCACAAAAATTTCAACCTAAAATAGAGGATTAGGCTAATTAACCTTCACACTTGAACGAATCGGTATTACATTCCTTAGTAGAGCAGAGAGTAAAATTCCCAGGGCCAGCAGCACGATAGAGAGTTAAATCTGAATTAATTTGATTCGGATTATCAAGCCCCTATAATTGCACGTGACACTTGGGAGTTACATTAATCTTAACCCTGAAGTTGGAGTTGAATTATCAAGGTATAATTGGCCCTAAATGAGTGAATAAGAGTCGTTGAACGATAAAAAGTGAAATTAACACCAAAATTTTAGTCGAACCACCGATTGGAAAAGAATAAACGCATCAACCAAAAACGTCGTGATCATTACTACATTTCGACCTACACAGAGAATACGTTAGAAATGCAACCAAATTTCGTGGCGCACGTCACAGGTGAATGCGAGACGCAGTACAGCTGTACCTACAAAGGCACCTACACAGTAATAATATAAAAGTGGAAGAAGTTCGACGACTGAGAACGACAAAAGCTCAAGCGATAAAATAGAAAAACGCAACGGGATATAGGTTAATGACTGCTACTCGGCGAAAAACTCTCGTCTCATCAATCAACAATACTAAAAAAAATGTTCTCTTCGATGGAAAGAACATGTTCAGGAGTACTCAAGTGATGCACGTGCCAATAATTTTGGTGTCTCTAACAGTTTTGTATTACCCTATCGGAAAAAAAAAAAAATTAAGAATTGTGTTTAGTTACAAGCCAGCCATCAATAACCCGCCACGAATCTTCACGGGAGCCGAGAATGGGGAAAGGCTAGGAGTAGAGGGCAAGAAAAATCAATAACTACTGCGGGAAAGGGTACGAGACCTTTCCCAATAAATGTCTAAGTCTGACGTCGTGATATCGCGCCATGTCTCCTAGCAGTTGAGCACGAAAAAATATCCTCGTAAACTGTAAACGTCAACTTTACAAAACTACTGCTACACTCGATATTTCCAAACATCGTATTTATCGGGAATGAATGTTCAACATTTCAAACTCAAGAATTTTTGTGGCAAAAGACATCAGTTCATGGAGGAATTTAATTTTTTTCCCAACAAGAAGAAAGCTTCGTCATTGAGAAACCGATTAATTCTCTAAATTTTAGTAAACTGATTAAGCTTAACCTACTTCAACGGAACAGGGGCCTACAACCAACCTTTAGGTATACAGTAAACGATGCAATCTCAAAGAGGAAGGCCTACCTTATCATAAAATCTGTCTCGAGAACACAAAAATATGAAGTTCGGTTCAAAACAACGAATTTCCCATTTCAGAGGATTTTTGAGGTTATTATTATCATCGTCAATTTCCGTAATTTGAAAATTTGTTTTATCATAGATTGATTCTGTATTCTGTGTGATAATGGCCTGTTTGTAAATAAAGAACATAATTATGTAGACTACAAATTTAGCAAAATTTGCATACATGAGCTTCAACAAAAATATAAACATATCTTCTCAAATTTCCGACTAACCAGATTAAGAATGAGTTGATTAGATTTCGTGGGGGGGGGGGAATAATCGCACTTTTTAAAGTACGTAATACTCCGCATCCATTTGATGGTTCTTTTATATTCAAACTGAATTATATAAAACACTATTTAAAAACTTTGAATAAGTTTTTTCGACCTGCAACTTTGAAATGCTCTAATTGGTTCATTTTTCACCTAAAGTTAAAAGATGGGTTTTTTATTTGGACATTTTTTCATTTTCTTATAGTACCTAACCATATTTCAAGATCAACCCAACAGTAAATAAGAGATGTTTTCTTAGAGAATGTTACCTATATATATATATGCTATAGTATACTTATCTATATCAAACAATATTATAGACACGTAAGCATGTTCATTTGTTAGTAGAAGAGAATTGAAGAAAAATTATTTCACTTTCCTACAGAAAATAAATTTTATCGAGTTTCAAGTCCGATTTTCGGGGACAATTTTTTTCACTGGATTTAACCCCTCCGATCCAAGGAATTTAGGAATCGAAAATTTCCTCACATTCAGTTACTTTGATGTAGACTGAAAATTTTCAACAAGCATTTCAAAAAAAAAAAATTTCTGAGAAACTGATATGGAATTTCGCATTAATTAATTCTCAAACTAAACATAAAGAAAAACTAAATTTCCGACAGAAAAAAGAATGGCCTCCATCAGACAGCAGGAGAGTGAAGAGAGTTTTTAAATGAGCCCAAAGAAAGAGAAAAATAACTGAGGAAAACAGGAGTATTTTCGAAGTTGACATTTACATTTACCAACACTCACGCTCTCATTCATGATGGTACAAAAAAAAAAATTTAGCTCGACAATGACTATACGTTCACAGAATGAATGTGAATAATATTAGACCAGTTATTAGCAACGACTTAAAAAAAAAGCAAATAAAACAACTAAGTATGCTCGTTTTCTTTATTAATTTCCACTTTCTTTACGGCCTACTTTTCATACTTTTCTCGCATAATTTTCATTTTCGTGTTTAAAGTTCCTATCTACAATATCAGTTTTATTCGCTGTCTATTTGAGAAAAATATGCCACATTCATTTCATCATATATCCGTACATATCCAGATCATAAATGCATATTTTTGTACGTCTAGGTTTTCTTTTTTACAGCGTATTTAAAAAAATTCAAATTAATTTTGCTGTTTGTGACATCTTCCGAATTTTTGGTCTCTTCTTCCACAAAAAATTAGACCGGCGCCAATTAATAGGCCTACGTGTTTTCGTTCTGACGTGTCCATTTGTCTCTTACTCGTTCTCGTAGCGAAATATTTCACATTTGCTGTTCGCAATAAATTTTCATTTTTCTCTTACACAGTTCCTCAGCGATCTGTTGTGGTAGACTGTGCAAAACCATTGCTATTTCGATAACAACCCACGGTGCACAAACAGAAGCTCACTGCCAGGTAGCGTACGTATATTCTATTTCCGTTGGTTTCGCACAATGAAAGCAAGCAAAACTTTTCAGAGACTCGAAGGAGTCCCTTCATTTTTCTGCCAAGACAATTTCACCTCCGCAGATCTCCTCTGGTGACCTAACCTCTCCGTTCACATGTTTTTCACAGCACGCAACTCGCACGTCCTTCTCAAAAACCATGTTATATTATATTATATTATTTTGTAAACGCACGTATGTGCAGACCACAAAAGACACACCGGAAATTATTCATAACTTACACGGTATATAGGCACAGTCAACCATACACCCCCGAGAAATGAAAAACTATTTGCACCTCGCCGACAACTCACGCAATTTTAATATTGTTTGTAACGACTATTTTGATGCGACCCACGACCAAAAAACTGTTCCAACGCCTAAAAAAGACAGACACGTGACCTGCCTTCGCCAGCTAATAAATAACAATCCATCGTAAACGAATAATAATAAGTGGAGAGTACAAAAATAAAATTTGAAAAAAAAAATTGTATACTTATTCACATAAATTCGCATATTTCGTTGTTTTTGTTGTTGTTGATATGGAATAAGAGAACTATAATATCGAAAAGGTGGATAGGTCACTGTCGTACACCATATTTCCAAAGCAGAGCGTAGGAGTGCTTACTTCATTCTTCTCTTCGTGGTTGAAAATATGAACAAAAAATGAGCGCACAAAATGTGTAAACAAAATTTCGCAGGAGGAAGTCGAATTAAAACAAAAACGTGTGTACGACCACCGACAGAGAAAATTTTAATTTTTTATAAAATCGTAAAATAAGTAAACACGAAATCAGTACAATGAAGTCTGACAAATGCATAGGTACATGATAAAAATATTAACGAAGTTAAGAATTTGCGCCATGGAAATCCGAAGGACTGAAGCCTTAAAATATTACAGGCGACGGGATCAGTATCAGAATTCAGAAACATTCGTGAGACGAAAACTGAATCAAACGCAAACTCGAACATTCATGCGGCTGTTCGTCATATCGGAGAAGACAATACTAAAATATTTCCACTTACAATACCCAATTAATTTCGTAAAATCCCGATGGCACGCCAGGTGAAGAGGTAGATATCGTTTAGAATCCAAGACAGAATTTTCAAATATGTGTACTGCCGACTGCGTTCATTATAGACTAGGTTTTAAGAATTTTGTACCTATAGTGACAATTTCAAAAGATCGTAATTCAGAAATTAATGGGCGCATTTGGTCCATCTTCGAACTTGATCGAGACATAGATTTAAAGTATGCGTACATTCCGAATTTTGTCCCAATTCGTAAAGGATTACGACCCGCCTCTACTGCCTACAAATTTGAAATTCAAACAGCCACCATTTGGAAACTAGGGAGCGGATTTGGCCCATCTTACATAATTTGAAATTCTGTCTATTCTATACGAAATCTATCTCTTCAACTGACGTACCACTGGCATTTTTCGCAATTTAGCGAACTGTTTAATCCACCACATTACCACCCCCTTTTTCTCAGGAAAAAATCAGGATAATGTTTTTCTTTAAGGAGGTTTATTGTATTAGGGGGCGAACTATATGAAATCGAACACTTATTACCTCTCAAGTTGATACTCCCCCTCTTAGCCCTCCAAGATGTTTTAAACCATCCTTCACGATTAAGTATTTTCATTTACTTGCCTAAGGGTCAATCTCAAAGAAAATTTTATTCATAGTGAAAAATCTTCGCATATAATTTTCTACAAATTAGGTCGCATACACATTTTTTATAGGCCCTACAATTTTGGAGTTGAAGTCTGTGAAACATTCTATGGTTCAAAATTTTGTTTTGAGGAGGCTGTAAAAGGAGGTAGCATAAACCTGAGGTGTGGAAACGTTCATGTTTCACGATTTCCACTACCCAACACACAAACTTTGTACTTGTGCTGTCTGAGCAACACGTATCGGCCAACTCTCTCATCACCATGATAGGCTCTTATAGCCCATGTGGCGCAGAGCTGGCGATCCAGGTAGATTCTGCCGACCAAAGGTTCGGATCCCCGGACTGTCAGAATACCTACAGTACTTTTAACAC